>LR738710.1:788719742-788740455 GCA_902687465.1 Secale cereale | reverse complement strand
GTCGGCAAAGAATTCTTTGCCGTCCGCTGGCAGTCGGCAAAGAGGGTAACCGTTAGCCCGCTCATGCCGTGACACTGTGGGCCCCTCTTACCTCTTTGCCGTCTGCTGGCTGATGGCAAAGAATTCTTTGCCGACTGCCAGCAGTCGGCAAAGATGTGGCCGGTGTGACCTAGCCAACGCAGTACCCCGTGGGGCCCACTTTTGGACTTTGCCGTCTGCTGGCAGATGGCAAAGAACTCTTTGCCGACTGCCAGCAGTCGGCAAAGAGCTGGCTGATGGCAAAGACCATCTTTGCCATCAGCTGGTTCTTTGCCGTCTGTTTTGACAAGACAGACGGCAAACAGTCTCTTTGCCGACTGCTGGCAGACGGCAAAGAGCTGGCAGTCGGCAAAGTAGCTGATTCCAGTAGTGAAGGTAAACTCTGTCGAGGAGATTTCCTCCCTAAATGAAAAAGTTGACTTGATCATGTCTCTACTTTCCAAGCAATCTTCTATTGATCCTCGTGATGTTCCTTTAGATTCTTTGATTGCTCAAGATCAAGTAGATGTGAACTTTATCTCTAGAAACAATTTCAATAACAATGCTTATAGGAGTAATTTTGGTAGCAACCCTAGACCGTTCCCCTCTAATTCCTATGGGAACAACAATGCTTATCCTAACACCAAGAACTCCACTTCTGAACTAGAGATTATGCTTAAAGACTTCATCACTACCCAAAAAGCCTTCAATAAGAATGTAGAAGAAAAACTAAACAAACTAGATAATCTCTCTTCGAAGGTAGACAATTTAGCCCATGAGGTAGAATTGCTTAAAATCGGAACTTCCCCTCTTGAGGAGAGGAAGACCACTCCTATGAATGCTATTCAAGTGCAAATTAATGAAAACATTAGGATGTTGGCTAAACTTAAAGAGAGATGGGCTAGAGAAAAGGAGGAAGAAGATAGAATTAAGAGCCTTCGTACCCACCACACTGTTGCTACTATCCAAGTTGTTGAGGATATCCAAACTCTTAGCACCCAATGCACTCCTGGTCCCATTGGACCTATTAATGGTGATGCTATGACCTCAACCGTAGAAACTCCTATGACCATAAAAGCTACCAAACAAGTGAGCCTAAAGGACACCACTACCACCTTACTTGATAGTAGTGACCTTGATTTTGATAATTGCACCCTTTCTGATGTTATTGATTTTCTTCACAAGATGTCTAGAGATCCCCGCACTAGCACGCTTAATCTTGCCTTCACGGAGCATATCACTAATGCTCTCATCAAAGCTAGGGAGGAGAAGCTTAGGGTAGAAGCCTCCATACCTAAAAAGCTAGAAGATGGTTGGGATCCTATGATTAAAATTAAGTTGAATAACTTCTCTTGCTATGCTTTATGTGATGTTGGAGCTAGTACCTCCGTTATGCCCAAAAGAATATATGATATGCTTAAATTGAAACCTTTTGATTCTTGTTCTTTTGGTGTTCGTCTTGTTGATTCTTCGATAAAGAAACCTTTGGGGAGGATCGACGATGTTCTTATCATTGTCAATGACAATTATGTTCCCGTTGATTTTACTATTATGGATATTGAATGTGAAACTTCTTGTCCAATTATTTTGGGACGTCCTTTTCTTCGCACCGTTGGTGCTATCATTGACATGAAAGAGGGGAATATAAAATTCCAATTTACTCTCAAGAAAGGGATGGAACACTTCCCTAGAAAGAAGATTAAGTTACCTTTTGAGTTCGTTATACGGGCTAGCTATTCTTTTACTCTTGATAAAACTTGATCCTCTCTTTTTGCATCATGCCTAGCTTAAAGGCATAAAAGAAAGCGCTTTTGGGAGGCAGCCCACAATGAATAAAGTTTTATTTTGCTTTTGTTGTGTCTTGATGGTTGTTACTACAGTAGCATCATCATTGTATCTTTTCTTTTCAGCTTTGTGCCAAGTTTAGCCTCTGATTGCAAGAAAGTTCAAAAGTTGTGACGTGCTATCGAGGAAACATATTCTGTCCTTGGACAGAAAAATTCGTATAAAATCACCAGACCATCTTTTTGGTCTGAATTTTTTCGACAGCGTGCTCTATATAATTGGCTTTCAGGCGTCTGTTCTGAGTTTTTTGATTTGAGTTGCAGAAGTGCCCCGAAAAAATTATTTACTACCTGCTGGTCTGTTTTTCACAGATTCTGTCCTGTTTGCTTTTTCTTCGTTTTGCAAACCTTGAGCTTGCTTTTTCTTTGCAAAAACCTTTTGGCAATCTTGAGAAACAGTAGATCATCAAGATTATCCTTATTTCCAGTAGGGAAAAATTATTTTATTATGGGTACTAACCTCGCTAATCAGATTATGATGAGTTATGTATGAAGGGAGTTTTCAAGTGTGCGAGGGAAGATGATAAAAAGATTCAGGAGGGTCAAACGCTCAAGCTTGGGGATGCCCCCGTGCACCCCCAAGAAATATTCAAGAAGACTCAAGCGTCTAAGCTTGGGGATGCCCCCGTGCATCCCCTTCTCCATCAACAATTATCAGTTCGTCTTTCGTTCCACTATATTTTAATCACTTCATGCGTTATGTGCTATGCTTGGAGCGTCTTGCTTTTAGTTTCCTTTTTAGTTTTCTTTAGCTTTGCTTGCTGTTCATAACGAGTTAGAACCCAGCTTTCTTTGTGTGGGAGAGAAACCCGCTCCACTTCAACCTAGAACACAACATAGGATTTTCATGCTTATCTTTGCTGTGTATGTTCTTTGTCTTTCCATAGCTACTGTCATGTTTAGCTCTTAGTTTTCATGCTTTTCTTTTTAAAGAGCTTTTGTTTAGTTGGTTGCTGAACTCTCTTGAGTTTTCATGTTTATCTTGTTAAGAGAGTTTGTCTGTTGCACTGAGTTGTGTGTCTTGACTTAAAGTAGGTAATTGAGGTTGCTATTTAATTTTAGTAGTAACTTGCAATAGTTTTGAGGTATTGCCATGAGTAATGTCTGAACTTTTGGTGTCAAGAGCTTTAGCCTATTAGTGATAGATGTCGTATTTTGGGCAATCCGTGTTTATTTTCGAAAACCTACAAAATAGTTGAGAACTTTAGCTACTAAATGGATCACTAATCTTTGGAGGGATCGAATATTAGAGTACACTCAGGTATCATGAGTCGAGGATGCGCAAGGATAACCAAATCCCCATACACTCCTCCTCGGGGTACTTGTCTCTTTGTGAACCTCCTAATTAGATTGAGAGTTACCGATGAGTTCTTCGGACTAATGTGAGTATTCGAAAGTTGACACTTCCACCTATCCATATTTTTCTAGCCTCTTCGGTATCGTGCATTGCCCTTTCTCACCTCGAGAGTTGGCGCATACTTCGCCGGTGCATCCAAATCCTTGGCACGATACGCTCTGTCATCATAAGCCTCATTATATCCTTCCTCAAAACAGCCACCATACCTACCTATTAAGGCATTTCCATAGCCTTTCCGAGATACATTGCCATGCAACATCCATCTTCTCATGACTTAACCTTCATGTCATACATGCTTTTTGCTTGATCGATGAGCCGCATGCTAGTTGGGCCTTGCCCTAATCATTGCTACATGACGCGCTAGTATCATTGCATATCCTGCTACACTGGCAGAGGCATACATTTGCATACATCATGATAGTTTCATTTTCTTTATGTTGAGTACTTTTGTAAAGTGTGAAAGATCTTCTATACTTCTTGTAATACATAGAGTGTTGCCCCTAAAGTGAGGAAAAGATCCCAAAGAGGACAAATCAAAAGATCCCAAAGAGGACAAAATCAAAAGATCCCAAAGAGGACAAATGAGAGATAAATAGAAAGAGCCATTGAGGCCACAAAAAAAAGAAAAAGAAATAAAAAGAGAGAAGGGGGCACACTACTATTTCTTTTGAGAGATCCACACTCGTACTCCATCTTATACCTTATACTCCATAGAGATTATCATTTATGCATATAGCTGTGTGGGGACCTTTACACTATAGAACTTGGCTTGTATATTCCAATGATGAGCCTCCTCAAAAGAGCTCTAGGTCTTCTTGAGCAAGCAAGTTGGATGCACCCCCACTAGTTCCATTGGAGAGCTTACCTTAGCTCATATGTGCATCCGTTGCATGGCAATCCCTACTCCTCGCATCATATCTATAATTTGGCTTTCTCTCGCCGATGATTGTCCTCATTGATGTGAGCCTTTCACACCTTTTTTGTCTTCCCCCTCTATCATTTCTCTCTTTGCCATCCTAAGTGTCGACTTTCTTGCTTACGCTCATCCATTGCATGAGTGCTCAAAATATCGAAAGGGAGTGGATCATTTTGACTTGTACCTGGCTGACGGTCTGGGGATGAGTCAAGATAAGATTCCAAAGAAGACCAAGTGTGAAACTTTAGTAGATTAAGTTCTCAACAATACAAAACTATGTTTTACTCTCTCATATATCCCTATCCCCTTTCTTGCACGCAAACATCATTTGGAGACATTCGAGTCACGGACAGCGAGAGCTCTTGCACCTTTATGTTCTTATGTTACTTGTTACAATGCTAATATAGACTCTTGCTTGTTATGACTTGAATCGGATTACATGCCTTGATTGCTTTACTTAAAAGTTCTTATATGGTCGATAGCATGTCACCACAGAAATTATGCTTGTTATCATTTACCTACTCGAGGACGAGCAGGAATTAAGATTGGGGATGTTGATACGTCCAAAACATATCTATAATTTCTGCTTGTTCCATGCCTCTTTTGTGTGATATTGCTATGATATTTATGCACTTACATACACTTTTGATCATATTTGGACTAACCTATTAACTTAGTGCACCCCAGTGCCAGTTTCTGTTTTCTGCTGTTTTCGTATTTCAGGTTTTCCCATTACTTCAATTGCCAGAAAAATTCCAGGAAAAATATATAAAAAATCAGCGCTCCAGAAGCTTCCACGCGCCAGAAGTGGGGCCAGAGGGGAGCCAGGGGCAGCCCAGGCGGCCTGCCCACACGGCCCCCCCTCTCCGCCTTTGGTGCCCCCCTTTGGCATATATTTAGCACGCGTCCCGAAACCCTCGAGGACGGAACCCTTTTTTGCGATCTCATCTCTGTTCCGCCGCCGCCGCGCTTCCAAGATCGGGAGCACCAGGAGAACTCTTCCCGGTACCCTGCCGGAGGGGAGAACCACCACCGGGAGCTTCTCCACCACCATGGACGCTTCCCGGATGAGTTGTGAGTAGTCCCCCTTGGACCATGGGTCCATGACCAGTAGCTATGTGATGTTATCCTCCCCTCTTTGTTCTTCATCGATTAGACCTCGTGAGCTGCCCTACATGATCGAGGCACATATGTAATCTTTTTGCTGTTGCTATGCTGGGTTTGCTGGGATCCGATGGATTTTGAGACTATGTTCAGATTGTGTTTGAGTAATATATTTGATTCACCTCTTTTATATTTATGTTCTTGAGTAATTCTTGCATGTTCTCCGTTGCTATTTATTGCTTTGGCCGAGTAGTAGACTCCAAGAGGGAACGTTATGCTTGATTGTGGGTTCATGCCCCTCGATGACTAGCTTGAGTGACAGAAACATGAGTCTAGGGGATGTGCTGTTGCCACAAGGGGGAAAACAACGGTGCTTGTACTTGCGGGTGCAAGGATTGTTTACTTTACGCAAAGTTCTTTTAATGGAGTTGTCTGTTGCTTTGAGTTTACACTATGGGTGGGACTCGCAACTTAATACCAGCGAGATGTTCTGGATAGATATCTCAAGGTGGATGATTAGTAGTAGATGCAGATGGATTTCGGTCTACTTGCCTTGGCATACCGCCCATGCTTTTGAGCCTCTACCTTTCTTACAGCATAGTTAGCATTGGTTTGCGCACATAATCCTGTCAATTGCCCAGCTGTAATTCGTTTACCTCGCTTAGCTGTTTTATCGTCTTTTGGGAGAGAGACATCACTAGTGAACATCATGGGACCCTGGTCCATATTACCATCACTGATCACACCCGCTATTTACTTACTGTTCTTATTTCCTAGTTGCAGTCATACCTATCACTATTATCTCTTGCGTTTGATCCTTTGTAAACGACAAGGCCGGAGGGATTGACAACCTCTCTGTACTCGTTGGGAGCAAAGTTATTTGTATCTGTGTGCAGGTCCTGTCAAGCAAAAGTCTCTGGCGCTATTGACACCTTCTTGTTGACCCTCGGAGTCTCACGGGATTCGATCCTTGGTATCTTTGCCATGGGAAAACTTGCCGCTACGCTACATCTCAAACCTTCCACTTGGGGTAACCAACGAGGGGCGAGAAGCCATCAGGTATCTGTACGTAGCGCTCATCCGGTCGTGGCCTAAGACTAGATACGCGCGGCTACTATCAGGGTGTCGGCACGCCGGGAGGATTTGCTGGATTAGCCTTACCTTAGTCGGAGTATCTTGAGCACGGGATTCCGAGGATACTCGGGCCTTCCCATCTTGGAGTTGCGACTCCGCGGAACGTGGGCTTGTCATGGGCCAAGTTGGAACACCCCTGCAGGGTTATGAACTTTCGAAAGCCGTGCCCGCGGTTATGTGGCAGATGGGAATTTGTTAATATCCGGTTGTAGAAAACTTGACACCATGTTCAGAATACACTACCAGCGTGAGTACCGTGACAGTCATTTTCCGAAAGGGGTTCGGGAAGTGAACACGGTGGGGTTATGTTTGACATGCTTTAGTTAGGATCACTTCGTGATCATCTTTCGTCCGAGGCACTTCTCTTCTCGCTCTCTTTTATGTAAGTTAGTGCTAGTGCTGCTGCAACCTCTTATTCTTTCTTCAGCCTTGTTCCACACCCAAGGCTTAGATAGTTGTGTTACCCGGGAACGGGATTGCTGAGTCCTCTGTGGCTCACAGACTCTAGACCACACCAGATGCAGGTACTCAGGCGATCTATTCAAGTGACGGCACCGAGCTGTACTGGGAGTACGACGAGGACCGTAGCCGTTACTACGTGCACTATCCCGACGATCAGTAGAGGTTTCTACTAGGGGCGATTCAGACCTATGGTTTAATGTTATGTTTGGTATCTTTCATTTGGATCTTTACCCGTAGACGGGTTGTGATGTTTATTTGGATGATGTTTGGACATGTAATGAATTGTGTGACGTGGCGAGTGTAAGCCTACTATCTTTTCCGCTTTCATCCCTATTTTTACATGAGATGTGCAAAGGTACCAAACTTGCGATCATTCCAGAATGGGCTTATATCTTTAAGTCTTGCCTCGACACGTAGGAGATATAGTCCCATCCTGGGCATTACAAGTTGGTATTCATAGCCTTCTCCGACCTAGAAGCCCCCACTATTTGATCGAATCGTTGACGGTTGAGTCTAGGCACACACTTAAAATGTTTTGAGTCCTATATTTATATCGGAGAGTAGGATTTCTTTTGCTCCTCATCTCTTTTCACTCTGGTGAGGACTCCTGACGATTACTCTTGCCTCTTCTACTCTCAAAAATTGCACCAATTTTTTTTAGGAATCTCGCGAGTATTGTTTGGATTGTTTCGATGTCTTTGTGACGAGAATATTGTTCTCGATGCCTCCTGACATTAGGGGTTGTGGCAGTGTCCCGGGGAGTTGAGCTTCGGGGTATTGTCGTCACAAACATATCGCGGCAGTTCTAGAATACTTAAGACGTCCGACATCGAAAACTCTCCTATGCGGTTAGTGGCAAGATAACCCCGACATCACCCAGTACTGGGGAGGTAGTTCGGGAGTATTGCCATAGCTTGTATAGTAGATGCGTTTCAAAGGTCCGAGGTAGACGGTTTCCGAAAACAACTGGTTATGTGTTGAAGGAGGGATACAGCTGGATGTAGGATTAGAGTTGAGTGCGCGATGCTTCCCCTGCATCCCCAACACCTGATTGCATAACTGGAAACTTTCGAAAATTAATAGGTGGGTTCATCTAGTAGATCGTAGGCATTCTTCCAACGAATGCAGGTTATGGAGTTCGGGGTTCTACATTGAGTGAAGTAGTTTTATGGCCGATGTTCCGATCGGGAGTTGCATCTTAAAGGGTCCTTGGCTATGCTGATCCGGGGATTTCAAAACCCTTTCGTAACACGTTCCATAAGCTTTCAGCACAAAGATGTTGAACGAAGCTCCTATCTTGTGTTTGTTCTATCTGCACCTTGTTGTTTTTCTTATTTACCTTTTGTCTCCCAAGTGGCTTCTCGTGAAGATTGTTGTTATCATTAAACTGAGAATTTCATTCGTTCCTCTTGTTCGAATGATTCTTATGAAGACTATGTTGCATTCTAGCCGTTGTTTCAGCTTATATCTTCTTTCAATCAAATGGCTGATTGGTGGTCATCTCTTTCAGGATGGCTCCGAAAAGGGTTCCCAACGCTAACCCAGAGGGTGAAGAGGTTCCTGATCGTCCTCCTTCCCCTCCTCCTCCGTCTGAGGCCTGGAGAGCAATTATGCAGACTACAAACCAGAACACCCAGATGCTTATGCAGATGATGCAGCAGATGCAAGCAAATCAAGCAAATCAGGGTGCTCAGGGGAACCAAGGCAATTTCTTCAACCAACAGCACCATGCTACGCTCAACCGGTTCTTGGCCAATCAACCAAAGGCTTTCAGTTACTGTGTCGACCCTCTCGATGCTGAAGATTGGATTACTGATATCAAGAAGCATTTTGAGTGCAGTAACGTCAGGCCTGAGGACTATGTGAAGTTTGCAGCCTTCGAACTCAAGGACCAAGCAGCTGATTGGTGGCAGCAGTACAAAGACTCCAGAGAAGGGCGTGTAATCTCTTGGGATGACTTCTGCAAGGACTTTCGTTCTCACCACATTCCAACAAGTGTCATCGAGGGTATGCGTGAGCAATTTCGCAACCTGAAGCAAGGCTCAATGACTGTCTACCAGTATAATGTCAAGTTCTAGAACCTTGCCCGCTATGCAAAGCAAGACATTCCAGATGCCAAGAGCAAGATCTATCAGTTCCGTGGTGGTCTGAAGGATGAACTTCAACTTGCTCTCACCTTGTTCGAGCCTGATGAGTTTGACAAATTCTATAATATGGCGCTCAAGCAAGAGGCAGCCCAGCTCAAGATGGAAGCTTCCAAAAAGAGGATCAGAGACGCTGTTCACTCCTCCTCATCTTCTCAACTGGTCACGAAGCAACAGAAGTTTTGGCTTCCACCTCCTCCAGTGATTCGAGCTCCCTACAACAACAACAAGAACTCTGGTGGCCGTGGTTTCTCCCACCCACCCAACCCAAGCAACCAGTCGAAGAATCAGTCTCAAGGTTCCAAGTCAAGTGCTCCTCACTACCGTCCTCTCTCAGAAGTGGTGTGCAACAAGTGTGGCCAGAAGGGTCATTATGCTAACAAGTGACCCAACCCAAGGCGCCTTCCGCCTCCTCCACCTGTCAGCACAGCTATTGTCAAGCATAATCCAAAGTCTGCAAGAGTGAATCTGATGAATGCAGCGCAAGCGGAGAATTCTTCTGATGTGATATTGGGTAACCTCTCAGTTAACTCTTTTCCTGCAAAAGTTTTGTTTGATTCGGGTGCATCGTTGTCCTTCATTTCAAGACCTTTTGTTGCTAAGCATGAATTGGCTTCGGAGAGCATTCCTAGACCTTTGAAGATTATTTCTCTGGGTTTGCAAATGACTTCCAACTCAGTTGCTCCGAATGTATCTATTCGCATGGGTGATTATCGCTTTCTGGCTAATCCGGTTGTTCTCGGCAATTCCGACATTGACCTCATCCTCGGGATGGATTGGATTTCTAAGCATGATGCTCACATTGATTGTGCAAATAAGGAAGTCAAGATTACTCATTCCGATGAAGACGTGATTATCTTCGCCACTCGGGATAACACAATCAGGCTTTTCTCTCTCAATGACAAGGGCGAGATTAATGCCATCTCTCAAATTCCGATGGTTAACGAATACGAAGACATTTTTCCTGAAGAACTTCCAGGCATGCCTCCACATCGTCAAGTGGAATTCGTCATTGAACTCGAGCCTGGTACTGAGCCAGCATGCCGGCGTCCGTACAAGCTGTCTCCTGAAGAGTTGAAGGAGTTGAAGAAACAACTTGATGAACAGGAGCGTATGGGTCTGATCAGGCCTAGTACGTCTCCTTGGGGCTGTGGTGTCTTATTTGTCAAGAAGAAGGATGGCACGGAGCGCCTTTGCATCGATTACCGGCCATTGAACAAGAAGACAATAAAGAACAAGTATCCGCTCCCCAACATCAATGAATTGTTCGAGGAGCTCAAAGGAGCAAACGTGTTCTCAAAGCTCGATCTCCGAATGGGGTATCACCAAATTCACATTCGTGAAGAAGATATCCACAAGACTGCCTTCAGAACGAGCTACGGCTCCTATGAGTATACAGTCATGTCTTTTGGTCTCGCCAATGCTCCACCTACCTTCTCGAGAATGATGCGCTACATTTTCAACCCCTACACCAACGAGTTTGTGCTTGTGTATCTGGATGATATCTTGGTATTCTCCAAGAATGAAGAGGATCACGAAAAGCACCTCCGTCTGGTTCTCGACAGACTCCGTGAACATAAGTTCTATGCCAAGTTCTCCAAGTGCGAATTCTGGCTCGATAAGGTCTTGTATATGGGCCATATCATCTCCGCTGACGGTATTGCTGTGAACCCTGAGAAAGTTGAAGCAATTGTCAACTGGGAACCTCCTCAGAACGTCAAGCAACTCCGAAGCTTCCTTGGTCTTGCTAGCTATTGCAGAAGGTTCATTGAGAACTTCTCCAAGATTGCCAAGCCTCTCTCCAACTTGCTGTAGAAGAATGTCAAGTACAACTGGTCTCCAGATTGTGATGTGGCTTTCAAAACTCTCAAAGAAAAGCTCATCTCTGCTCCAGTTCTTACTCCTCCAGATGAGTCCAAGCCCTATGAAGTATTCTGTGATGCTTCTCTTCAAGGACTTGGTGGTGTGCTTATGCAGGACAAGAAGATTGTGGCATACACTTCTCGTCAACTAAAGCCAAGTGAGAAGAACTACCCCACACATGATCTCGAACTAGAAGATGTGGTACACGCTTTGATTACGTGGAGACACCTTCTGTTGGGCAGAAAAGTCGATATCTTCACCAATCACAAGAGCTTGAAGTACATCTTCACACAGCCGAACCTGAACCTCCGCCAGACTCGTTGGGTCGAAATGATCCAAGAGTATGATCCAAGCATCGAATACACACCTGGCAAGGCAAATGTGATTGCAGATGCTTTGAGCAGAAAGGCATATTGCAACAGCCTCCTTATCAAGCCGTTCCAGCCTGAGCTTTGTGAAGCATTCAGGAAGCTCAACCTCCAAGTTGTTCCGCAAGGCTTTCTTGCAAATCTTCAAGTTGTTCCTACTTTGGAAGATCAGATCCGTGAGGTCCAACTCAGTGATGCTATGGTGCAGAAAGTGAAACATGGTATTGTAAAGGGTACTCCTAAATACAAGTGCTATCGCGTTGATGAGAGAGATACCTTGTTCTTTGGGGACAGACTTGTGGTTCCCAAAGGTGATCTCAGGAAGCTCATAATGGACGAAGCACATGATTCCCTCCTTTCGATTCATCCTGGTAGTTCCAAGATGTACCAAGACCTCAAGCAATCTTACTGGTGGACTCGCATGAACAGGGAGATTGCCCAATTCGTGAATGAATGTGATGTATGCAGAAGAGTGAAGGCAGAGCATCAACGTCCAGCCGATCTTCTCCAACCTCTTCCTATTCCCGAGTGGAAATTCGACCACATTGAAATGGATTTCGTCACTGGCTTTCCTAAGTCCAAGAGAGGGAATGATTCTATCTTTGTGGTGATTGACAAGCTAACCAAAGTCGCTCACTTCCTTCCTGTCAAAGAATCCATCAATGCAGCTCAACTGGCAGAATTGTACACTTCCAGAATTGTGTCCTTACATGGCATTCCTCAAGTTATCTCCTCAGACCGTGGAAGTTTGTTCACTTCCAAGTTCTGGGACTCCTTTCAGTCTGCCATGGGCACTAAGATCCGTTTCAGCACTGCATTTCATCCTCAGACTAGTGGTCAAGTCGAGAGAGTGAATCAGATTCTAGAAGACATGCTCAGAGCCTGTGTCATATCTTTTGGCATGAAATGGGAAGATTGCCTTCCATTTGCCGAGTTCTCTTACAACAACAGCTTCCAAGCAAGTGCAGGCAAAGCTCCGTTTGAAATCCTGTATGGCATAAAGTGCCGTACCCCCCTCAACTGGCCCGAGACTGGTGAACGTCAACTTCTTGGCAATGACTTGATCTCAGAAGCCGAAGAAATGTGCAAAGTCATACGTGAGAATCTCAAGGCCGCTCAGTCGCGTCAGAAGAGCTACTATGACGGCAAGCATCGTGATTTGGCCTTCAACATTGGGGATCATGTCTATCTCCGTGTTTCTCCGATGAAAGGCACCCAAAGATTCGGTATCAAAGGAAATCTTGCTCCTAGATACGTCGGGCCTTTCAAGATCCTTGGCAAAAGAGGCGATCTAGCCTATCAACTTGAGCTCCCTTCCAACTTCGCCAATGTTCATGATGTGTTTCATGTGTCTCAACTCCGCAAGTGCTTCAAGACACCTGAACGCACCATTCTGTTTGAGGAGATTGATCTTCAACAAGACTTGTCTTACCGAGAGCATCCCGTTGCTATTCTCGAAGAAACCGAGCGCAAGACCCGCAACAAGTCAATCAAGTTCTTGAAAGTCAAGTGGTCACACCATACCGACCGAGAAGCTACGTGGGAACGAGAAGATCACCTTCGTTCCGAGTACCCTTCCTTCTTCCAGTCCTAGATCTCGGGACGAGATCTTTTTGTAGTAGAGGAGAGTTTGTAATGCCCCGGATGTAATACTTTCCCCTTTTGGCAATATATGACTTTGGCTTCATCAATTCCATTCCGGGTTCTTCGTCTTTTCGGGTTTTCGTCGTTTTGTCGTGTGCGTGTGTGCATCCATCCATGTCATGTTGTCATGTGCATTGCATTGCGTTTGTGTTGTCGTTTGCATCCGGTCCCACTCGTTCCTTCCCGTTGTCCGTTTCGAGTTCCGGCGCCCTCTCGTGTCTGTGGCATCCCCGAGGCCTACTTTTGTGTTTGGCCGTGTAACATTTCCGGTTTGGCGTGAGACTTGTCGTGTGATGTTGTTTTGTTGTGTGTAACCCGCATGTCAAGTTTTGTCGCGTTTGGAGTTCGTTTGAGGCTCCAACAGTTATCCTCGTGGGCTAAAAGTACCTCCTCTTTGAGGCCCAAGACACCCCTCCAACAGCCCACCAACCCAACTCAAACCCTTCCCTTCATCTAGACCGTTCAATTGTGATCTCGTGGCCGAAAACCTCTCCTCATTTGGACAACCCTAGCTCCTTGTGCCTATATAAACGTCCACCCCCTCCAATTTTGCGTCCAAAACCCTAATGTTTCCACCTCTGCCGCGTGGTGTTTCCACTGTTGCCGCGCCGTGTTTCCACCGTTGACGCGCCGTGTTTCCGCCGTTGCCGAGCCGTGTTTCCTTCCCAGCGAGCCGTGCTTCCATAGTTCGCCGCCGGTGCTTCCACCCCGACACGCGGGCCCGCGGGGCCCGAGGTCGGCCCGCCGCCACCGCGATCCGGGCCTCTCGCCCGAGGCTGCGCCACCCCTTCTTCCCCGCCTCCGGCTTGCCTCCTCGCCGCCGCCGCCCGAGCTCCTCGCCGACCCCGCCGCCGTCCGGTCTCCATCTCGCCGCTGGCCCCTCACCAGCCCGCCGCGCCGGCCTCAGCTCCAGCCGCCCCCCTCGCCGGTCCCCAGCTCGCCGGCGGGAACTGGGAGGTCGCCGCCCCGCGCCTCTCCGGTCGCCAGCCGCCGGCCCGTGCCGATCGACGAAGCCGCCGCCGCTCGCTCGAGGGAGGAGCGAGCCTCCCCGATCCAGAGCCCGATCGGGATCTCCCAGACGCCAACCCTAGCGGGCCGACCCGCGGGGCCCGTTAGCCCGCACTGAACCGGTGGATCCGCGTTGACTTGACCCGGCAGCCCGCGGACCCGATCCGCCAGATCCAGACCCTACCCGCGAGATTGACTCCGTTTTTTCCCCTAAGTCCCTAGTTTTCCTATGTCTGATGAAGTTTTGTGATGATGATAACTTTTGCTGTGATTGTCCGATTTGAGCATATGATATGTCAAAATGATCGTGGTGACTTGTACTATGTTTTGTTCCATTGTGCCATGCATGTTTGAGGTCATCTAGATGTCTTAATCTTCATGAGAAGAGTGCTACTTGTTATAAACTGCTGCTAGTAGTTGTTTTCATGCCATAATTGCAATGTGATAACTTGTTGCATGTTTATCCAAATGAGGCAAATGATATGTCCACATGTTCATCATGTCATGCTCTACATGTTGGTTGCTTTAGCTTGCATGATAGATTCCATCTTGCCATGTTTATCTCCTTTGCAAAAGTGCTTGTGGCTGTTATGTTGTTAAACTTGTTACGAGATGCCTAGTTGAGGAGCTCGTTGCTACTGATGTGGTTGTCCCCTTGATGCATGCTTATATGTTTTGGATTCCCCACCATGTGTACTTTGCTGTGGTGCTTACCACTTGCCATGTTTTGCTTTGAGGTGACTTAAACTTGCTCACAAACATGCCATGATGTTACTACTGTTTTAACACTTAGTGAAATTTCACTAAGTCTGGAATCTGTAATTTCCAGATGCCATGGTTGCTTGTTGTTCTAGGCAAATCCATGATAGTTTTGGGGTGAATCTTGATGATTCCCTGTTGTATATGTTGTTGGCTATCCATTCATGCTCTCACATGCTTATTTGGGTGGCTGTAGCATATTTATCTTTTGCTCCCAAGTTGCTATAAAATACTGTTGTCAGGATTTTGTTGTCAAGTTCAAAATGTTATAGCTTGTTGATATTGATCCATGGCTCCTTTGGAGATGCTCCAATGGATTTGTTTGCTGTAGGATATGTCTACTTTATGTCCGTGCTCCTTGTCATGATGTTTGAGTGCTGTAGGCTATATATTTCTTGCTCCGAAGTTGCTATGTGGCTGTTATTTTCAGCTTGTGCATGTTTATTGTTTCGGGTGTATCTCTTAGCCCGTTGCTCCGTTTTGAGCAAGTCCTATATGTAACTTGTGTGTTTTTTCATGTAGATTCATAATATCCTATTGTTAACATGTTTTTAAGTATCTTGCTTGATGTACGTTGTCATGTCCCTTGTGCTGTATCTCTGTGTTTCCTATGTTGACTTTCTGTGCTTCCTAAGTGCATCTGTAGTGCTTCCTTAGTGCATCAGCCATGCTTCCTGTTGTTTGCGCATTTGATACGTCCAAAATGTATCTATAATTTCTGCTTGCTCCATGCCTCTTTTGGGTGATATTGCTATGTTATTTATACACTTCCATACACTTTTGATCATATTTGGACTAACCTATTAACTCAGTGCACCCCAGTGCCAGTTTCTGTTTTCGGCTGTTTTTGTATTTCAGGTTTTCCCATTACGAGAACTGCCAGAAAAATCCCGGAAAAATTATATAAAAAATCAGAGTTCCAGAAGCTTCCCGGTAGGCAAAGTACAGCCGGGGGGGGGGGCACCAGGGCTCCAGGCGCCCTGGTGGCGCGGCCCCCTGGCCGCGCCGGGGGGGCGCCTGGGCCCCCGGGCCTCCGCTGATGCCCCCCTTTGGCATATATTTATATCGTGTCCCGAAACCCTCAAGACGGGAACCCTTTTTCACGATCTCATCTCTGTTCCGCCGCCGCCGCCGCTTCCAAGATTGGGAGCACCAGGAGAACTCTTCCCGGCACCCTGCCGGAGGGGAGGATCACCACTAGGAGCTTCTCCACCACCATGGACGCCTCCCGGATGAGTTGTGAGTATTCCCCCTTGGACCATGGGTCCATGACCAGTAGCTATGTGATGTTCTCCTCCCATTCTTGTGCTTCACTAATTAGTCCTCGTGAGCTGCCCTACATGATCAAGGCACATATGTAATCCTTATGCTGTTGCTATGATGAGTTTGCTGGGATCCGATGGATTGTGAGATTATGTTTAGATTGTGTTTGAGTAATATATTTGATCTACCTCTTTTATATTTATGTTCGTAAGTAATTCTTGCATGTTCTCCGTTGTTATTTATTGCTTTGGCCAAGTAGTAGGTAGTGACTCCAAGAGGGAACGTTATGCTTGATTGTGGGTTCATGCCCCTCGATGACTAGCTTGAGTGACAGAAACATGAGTCTAGGGGATGTGCTGTTGCCACAAGGGGGAAAACAACGGTGCTTGTGCCCGCGGGTGCAAGGATTGTTTACTTTACGCAAAGTTCTTTTAATGCAGTTGTCTGTTGCTTTGAGTTTACACTATGGGTGGGACTCGCAACTTAATACCAGCGAGATGTTCTGGATAGATATCTCAAGGTGGATGATTAGTAGTAGATGCAGATGGATTTCGGTCTACTTGCCTTGGCGTACCGCCCATGCTTTGAACCTCTACCTTTCTTGCAACATAGTTAGCATTGATTTGCGCACATAATTCTGTCAATTGCCCAGCTGTAATTCGTTTACCTCACATAGCTGTTTTATCGTCTTTTGGGAGAGAGACATCACTAGTGAACATCATGGGACTCCGGTCCATATTACCATCATTGATCACATCCGCTATTTACTTTACGCTTTTACTTACTATTTGCAGCAATACCCATCACTATTATCACTTGCGTTTGATCCTTTGTAAACGACAAGGCCGGAGGGATTGACAACCTCTCTGTACTCGTTGGGAGCAAAGTTATTTGTATCTGTGTGCAGGTCCACGTTGATTGCTAATATCTGGCGCCGTTAGCAGTTGACACCTTCTTGTTGAAACTGGGAGTCTCAGGGAAATCGATCCTTGGTATCTTTGCCAAGGGAAAACTTCCGCTACACTGCATCTCAAACCTTCCACTTGGGGTAACCAACGAGGGGCGAGAAGCCATCAAGCAAAGTTTTCTGGCGCCGTTGCCGGGGACTCCACTCTTCAGGATAGGGGAGTTGCATGCTATCTTTTACCTTTGCTTTTTAGTCTTGTTAGTTTACCTTTCAGTTTTGCTTTAGTGTCTTTTATCAAAAATCACAAAAATAGTTATCTCATTCTTTAGTTGTCATTATGTCGGGTCCTTTTGTCTTTGACGAGGCAGAAGTTCTCACCTTTAAACAAAGAGGTGGGGAAAGTTTGAAAGATGCTTGGTATAGAATTAATGATTCTCAAAAAGAGCCACCAAGAAGCAACTTACTACTATCCTGCTTAGAAATTTTTATGTTGGAATTACTTCTTGGAATAGGTTTATTCTAGATACTGCTATCAATGGGAATTTCCTAGAGGCCCCAGTTTGGGAGTCTCTTAGTATTATTGAAAATCTTGTCGGGAATCCCCCTGTTGTTAGCATTTAAGAGGACATCACCCTAGCTCACATTATGAAAAAACTTGAAAAAATAGAGCTAGAGATGCCAAACATTAATAAGATAAATGAGTTGGATCGTAAGATCCAAGGGAATTTGAATAGGCTTGATAGCTCCATGCATAAAATTTTCAAAACTTTGGAGACCATCAAATCCCATGATTTGGACTCTTCTAGGATAGACAAGATTGAGGAAACCTTTGATACTCTAGGAACTACTTTCTCCTCAATCAAAACCAAAAAGGTAGAAACTCCGGCAAAGAAGGAGCCTAAGTTCGTTCACGTTCCAAAGGCTCCCCGTTCTAAAAGTAATCCATCTATTGCCAAAGGGGTTGAAACTGTAAAGACTTTGGAAGAAACACCTCTCTTTGAATTTATAAATGAATCTTCCCTTGACTTTTATCCTTTTGGTCTTCTCCCTAGAAGTATCTCTATGAGGCCTTTACTTGAAAGTCCTCTTAAGACTAGTTGTATTATTGAAGAGCTTTTTGACGATCTTGATGATGGTTCAATTGATACAACTTGATTCCTCTATGCATTATGCCTAGCTTAAAGGCATAAAAGAAAGCGCTTTTGGGAGGCAGCCCAATGAATAAAATTTTATTTTGCTTTTGTTGTGTCATGATGTTGTTAACTACAGTAGTATCATCATTGTATCTTTGCTTTTCAATTTTGTGCCAAGTGTAGCCTCTGATTGCAAGAAAGTTCAAAAGTTGTGACGTGCTGTCCAGGAAACAGATTCTGTCCTTGGATAGAAAAATTCGTATAAAATCACCAGATCATCTTTTTGGTCTGAATTTTTTCGACAGCGTGCTCTATATAATTGTATTTCGTGCGTCTGTTTTGAGTTTTTTGATTAGAGTTGCAGAAGTGCCCCGAAAAAATCATTTACTACCTGCTGTTCTGTTTTTCACAGATTCTGTCCTGTTTTGCCTTTCCTTCATTTTGCAAACCTTGAGCTTGCTTTTTCTTTGCAAAAACCTTTTGGCAATCTTGAGAAACAGTAGAACTTCAATAATATCCTTATTTCCAGCAAGGAACAATTATTTTATTATGGGTACTAACCTCGCTAATCAGATTATGATGAGTTATGTATGAAGGGAGTTTTCAAGTGTGCGAGGGAAGATGATAAAAAGATTCAGGAGTGTCAAACGCTCAAGCTTGGGGATGCCCCCGTGCACCCCCAAGAAATATTCAAGGAGACTCAAGCGTCTAAGCTTGGGGATGCCCCCGTGCATCCCCTTCTCCATCAACATTATCAGTTCGTCTTTCGTTCCACTATATTTTTATCACTTCATGTGTTATGTGCTATGCTTGGAGCGTCTTGCTTTTAGTTTTCCTTTTTAGTTTTCTTTAGCTTTTCACAACGAGTCGGAACTCAGCTTCTTTATATGGGAGAGAAACACGCTCCACTTCTACCTAGAACATAACATAGAATTTTCATGTCTATCTTTGTTGTGTGTGTTCTTTGTCTTTCAATAGCTACTATCATGCTTAGCTTTTAGTTTTCATGCTTATGTTTTTAAAGAGCTTTTGTTTAGTTGGTTGCTTGAACTCTGTTTAGTTATCATGCTAATCTTATTAAGAGAGTTTGCTTCTGTTGCATTGGTTGACATGTCTATGATAAAGATGCTACGTGCATAATGGTGCTTAGTAGTTCATGTTTTCTTATGGTTAGTCTCAAATAGCTGGGGGGTTCCCAATGTGTTATTGGAGTACCAACATGATTTGTTTGCCTATGATGTGGTATGGTTTAGTAATATCTTCCTTCAAGAATTTATTTTGATTGACTCGGCGTATGCTCACGCATATTTAAGACTGTAAAGAAAGTCTGTCAAGCCTTGATGATCTTTTGTTTCTGAGTAGCGATATAACTACCATGCCTGATTCAATGTTGCTTTGTCGCTCTGCATGATTATGACCGTCATTGCTCTCTTAGTTGGTCGCTCCCAGTCTTTTTCTAACCTCCACCTGTACTAAGCGGACTGACTGCTTGTGCATCCAAATTCTTTTAAACCAGTTATGCCATATGAGTCCACCATACCTTCCTACATGGTATTTACCTGCCATTCCTAACGGAGACTTTCATGTACCATCTCGAAATTATTCAAAAAGAAAAAGCACTCTTATTTTGTGCCTCTGTTTTAAGTTCATGAGGAAGTAGTAGTTAATTCATGATCTTTTTAAGTTGGACAAGCTTCACCCCGGGATTGCATGTATAATGTGCAAACCCATAATACGAGAAGGAACTGGCATTGAGTGCACCCGGCTCAAAAAAATAAAATAACAAACAAACCCTCCTTCACGCTTTGTTCATGAGAAATCAGAAAACTTTGGCAGTGATAAACAAAGGAGATTAAGAGGATGTGATCGTCCTCATTCGGGAGCCGTTCCTCGAAACTTGTCCATCTCAAGAAGTAATTGAGTTATCTGCTAGCATTCGTTGACGAAACATGCATAATCTAAAAAAAAATTATTACCTCTGTTTTTAAAACCAAGAGCTCTGGTACATGTTTTGTCTTTGTTTCCGACTACGGGTTTTCAACCTTGCCAACAAAAGCCACGGTTCGAGAGTCTCCACCTTCTTTTAAAGCACCAACTACTGAGAGCATGATTGTCATTCTGAGTATAATGTGCATTGTCCCAAAGTAGCATTGTCTTTTGCATGATTGTGATATCGTTTATTTTGAAATCATTGTATCTATTCATCACTTAAACCTTGGAGGTGCCCCTGCATTTATGTTTTGCTTCACTAAAAGGGGGCAAGCGAGATATCACTTTATCATATTTGCACACCATGCTCATTACAAATCTATTTGATGTTTCAGTATCATGTTGTAAAACTTTCAGTTCTTTGTGATTTTCTCATGAGGCAACTTAATTACTACAGATTCATTGTCTCAGTAAGCTTTTGTCATATGACTATGAAAAGTCCTATATGGTTAATAGCATGTCACCACAGAAATTATTCTTGTTATCATTTACCTACTCGAGGACGAGCATGAATTAAGCTTGGGGATGTTGATACGTCCAAAACGTATCTATAATTTCTGCTTGCTCCATGCCTCTTTTGGGTGATATTGCTATGTTATTTATACACTTCCATACACTTTTGATTATATTTGGACTAACCTATTAACTCAGTGCACCCCAGTGCCAGTTTCTGTTTTCGGCTGTTTTTGTATTTTAGGTTTTCCCATTACGAGAACTGCCAGAAAAATCCCGGAAAAATTATATAAAAAATCAGTGTTCCAGAAGCTTCACGGTAGCCAAAGTACAGCCGGGGGGGGGGG
>LR738710.1:788687362-788719632 GCA_902687465.1 Secale cereale | reverse complement strand
GGGGCACCAGGGCTCTAGGCGCCCTGGTGGCGCGGCCCCCTGGCCGCGCCGGGGGGGGGCGCCTGGGCCCCCCGGGCCTCCGCTGATGCCCCCCTTTGGCATATATTTATATCGTGTCCCGAAACCCTCGAGACGGGAACCCTTTTTCGCGATCTCATCTCTGTTCCGCCGCCGCCGCCGCTTCCAAGATCGGGAGCACCAGGAGAACTCTTCCCGGCACCCTGCCGGAGGGGAGGATCACCACCGGGAGCTTCTCCACCACCATGGACGCCTCCCGGATGAGTTGTGAGTAGTCTCCCTTGGACCATGGGTCCATGACCAGTAGCTATGTGATGTTCTCCTCCCGTTCTTGTGCTTCACTAATTAGTCCTCGTGAGCTGCCCTACATGATCGAGGCACATATGTAATCCTTATGCTGTTGCTATGATGAGTTTGGTGGGATCCGATGGATTGTGAGATTATGTTCAGATTGTGTTTGAGTAATATATTTGATCTACCTCTTTTATATTTATGTTCGTAAGTAATTCTTGCATGTTCTCCGTTGTTATTTATTGCTTTGGCCAAGTAGTAGGTAGTGACTCCAAGAGGGAACGTTATGCTTGATTGTGGGTTCATGCCCCTCGATGACTAGCTTGAGTGACAGAAACATGAGTCTAGGGGATGTGCTGTTGCCACAAGGGGGAAAACAACGGTGCTTGTGCCCGCGGGTGCAAGGATTGTTTACTTTACGCAAAGTTCTTTTAATGCAGTTGTCTGTTGCTTTGAGTTTACACTATGGGTGGGACTCGCAACTTAATACTAGCGAGATGTTCTGGATAGATATCTCAAGGTGGTTGATTAGTAGTAGATGCAGATGGATTTCGGTCTACTTGCCTTGGCGTACCGCCCATGCTTTGAACCTCTACCTTTCTTGCAACATAGTTAGCATTGGTTTGCGCACATAATTCTGTCAATTGCCCAGCTGTAATTCGTTTACCTCACATAGCTGTTTTATCGTCTTTTGGGAGAGAGACATCACTAGTGAACATCATGGGACTCCGGTCCATATTACCATCATTGATCACATCCGCTATTTACTTTACGCTTTTACTTACTATTTGCAGCAATACCCATCACTATTATCACTTGCGTTTGATCCTTTGTAAACGACAAGGCCGGAGGGATTGACAACCTCTCTGTACTCGTTGGGAGCAAAGTTATTTGTATCTGTGTGCAGGTCCACGTTGATTGCTAATATCTGGCGCCGTTAGCAGTTGACACCTTCTTGTTGAAACTGGGAGTCTCAGGGAAATCGACCCTTGGTATCTTTGCCAAGGGAAAACTTCCGCTACACTGCATCTCGAACCTTCCACTTGGGGTAACCAACGAGGGGCGAGAAGCCATCAACATTGCATCTTGTTGATTTCGTGCCTCATGTGTTTTGTTTGAGTAGAGCCGGAAGCTGAGACCGAGTATGAGAACGAGGTTACTACCGAGGTTGAGAACGAGGAGCTCTCTTACGATCCCATCGACGATCCAACAGGCAAGATGACCTGACCCGGATATCATTGCTATCTTTGCCCATTTGCTAGAAGTCTCGCTCTATAACTTTTGCCTCGATGCCCATGTTTTCCTGTCAGCCTCCTATTGTAACCATGATCCTGTCTAACCACCCTACCTATGCAAACCCATGTTTGGCTAAGTAAGCTTCGCTCAGCCCCTCTTATAGCATTGCTAGTTGCAGGAGAAGATTGAAGATTCTTGCTTCTTGTTGAAGCTTGTTGGGATATCACACTATATCAACCCTTAATGAAATCATCTATATATTGGTAATGGGTGGAAGGCTAAGCCTTTTGCTTGGTGATTTGTTCCACTCATGCCACCCTAGGAACCGTATAAACCGCTGTTATGTTCCTTGATTATGCGTTCCTCACACGGTTGGGGTTATGGGACCCCCTCGATAAACTGCTAAATGCTAAGTCTTTTCCAGCAAGTCCCAACATTGGTACTATTTGCCTAAACAACTAAAAACTTGCCGAGGGAGTAATTAACCCGAGGAATAATTAATCAACCCCCTGGGCCAGTGCTCGATTTGAGTGTTGGTCCAAACTAGAGCCACTTGCGGTGCCACCCAGTTCGCTGGGGTCTTCGGTATCTTAACGTAGCGCTCATCCGGTCATGGCCTGAGACTAGATACGCGCGGCTACTATCAGGGTGTCGGCACGCCGGGAGGATTTGCTGGATTAGCCTTACCTTAGTCGGAGTATCTTGAGCACGGGATTCCGAGGATACTCGGGCCTTCCCACCTTGGAGTTGCGACTCCGCGGATCGTGGGCTTGTCATGGGCCAAGTTGGAACACCCCTGCAAGGTTATGAACTTTCGAAAGCCGTGCCCGCGATTATGTGGCAGATGGGAATTTGTTAATATCTGGTTGTAGAAAACTTGACACCATGTTCAGAATACACTACCAGCGTGAGTACCGTGACGGTCATTTTCCGAAAGGGGTTCGGGAAGTGAACACGGTGGGGTTATGTTTGACATGCTTTAGTTAGGATCACTTCGTGATCATCTTTCGTCCGAGGCACTTCTCTTCTCGCTCTCTTTTACGTAAGTTAGTGCTAGTGCTGCTGCAACCTCTTATTCTTTCTTCAGCCTTGTTCCACACCCAAGGCTTAGATAGTTGTGTTACCCGAGAACGGGATTGCTGAGTCCTCTGTGGCTCACAGACTCTACACCACACCATATGCAGGTACTCAGGCGATCTATTCAAGTGACGGCACCGAGCTGTACTGGGAGTACGACGAGGACCGTAGCCGTTACTACATGCACTATCCCGACGATCAGTAGAGGTTTCTACTAGGGGCGATTCAGACTTGTGGTTTAATGTTATGTTTGGTATCTTTCATTTGGATCTTCACCCGTAGACGGGTTGTGATGTTTATTTGGATGATGTTTGGACATGTAATGAATTGTGTGACGTGGCGAGTGTAAGCCAACTATCTTTTCCGCTTTCATCCCTATTTTTACATGAGATGTGCAAAGGTACCAAACTTGCGATCATTCCAGAATGGGCTTATATCTTTAAGTCGTGCCTCGACACGTAGGAGATATAGTCCCATCCTGGGCATTACATATAAGTGAAGCAAAACAGCATTCTACAAATGGCGGTTTTCTATGTGAAGAGAAATAGGCAATCCAAACTTCAAATGATATAAGTGAAGCACATGAAGCATTCTATAAAGCCATACTCAAAAGATATAGGTGAAGTGCAAAGATCATTCTATAAATCAACCTAGGACTATCTCATACCAGCATGGTGCATTTATTATAAGGAAAAATAGAAAGCACACGACGATCCAAGAGTTTACGCATAACATGTGAACGAAACGAATCCGAAAACATACCGATACTTGTTGAAGAAAGATGGGATGCCTTCCGGGGCATCCCCAAGCTTAGACGCTTGAGTCCCCTTGAATATTTACTTGGGGTGCCTCGGGCATCCCCAAGCTTAAGCTCTTGCCTCTCCTCCTTCTCCTCATATCGAGACCTCCTCGATCTTCGAACACTTCATCCACACAAAACTTAACCGAACTTTTAGTGGCGGTGTTAGTGCATATGATCAATAAAATCCCATCATGTACTGCTCTAACATTATTGTATAATTATGAACAAACATTACCCACGGTATGCTATCACAATTCTATGGCCCCAAGTCAAGGAGGCTTCAACAAGAATTCAAACATATGCAAATAATGAAGCTATAACAACAATCTGTCAAAACAGGACATTATGTAGTAATATGAACATTAACCATACTTCTGTAACTCTAACAATTCTGGCAAAAGGATGAAAAATCAAAAATTTGTACATAAAGGCTTTGCAAGAAGTTTCAGATCCTTTCGATGTTCCAGTAAAAAAATGTAAAATCGCGCGCTACAGCCAAAGTTTCTGTTTTTGCGCCGCACAAACCAACAAGCAGTTTAATCATCTTAAAGGAAACTCTTGGCACATTATTTTTATAATACAATGGAATTATACAAGGGGATAATTATTTTTGTTGAAAAGTTTCTGTAATTCAAGATTTACAAAGTTTCCATGGGCATGAACAAAGTTCAAGGAGCTCCCCCATTTCAACGGTGCTCGTCCTTCTTACTTTCATTTTCTTTTTGAAAAAGTTTTAGGTTCCCCTCTTTATTTTTTGTTTTTAAACTTTATAAAAGCACACAACAGAAATAAATGACTCTCTAAAACTTCCGGGTTGTCTCCCTGGCAGCGCTTTCTTTAAAGCCATTAAGCTAGGCATATAGTGCTCAAGTAATGGATCCACCCGGATCCCAAGGTATATCAAAGCCAATTGTAATTAGCAATGATTTGCCATTTAGTAGTGAGCACAAAGTGATATGTGTCATGAAACAATGAAGTCTAACTCTCTTCCTATGCATAGGCATGTCATACAAGAAAAATTCATGCACATCAAGTAAAGGCCAATGCATAGTATAAGCAGTTGTATTGCCCCGGATGTAATACTTTCCCTTTTGGGTATATAATATATCTCCGGCTTCATCTATTTCCATTTCGGGTTCTTTGTCTTTCGGGCTTTCGTCGTTTTGTTGTGTGAGTGTGTGGCATTCATTCATATCATGTAAACATGTGCATTGCATTTGTGTTGTGGGTTGCATCCGGTTCCGTGTGTTTCTTCCCGTTGTCCGTTTCGCGTTCCGGAGCTCCCTCACGTGTCCGTGACGTCCCGTAGGCCTACTTTGTTGTTCGGGCGTTTTTCGTTACCGGTGTGCCGCGAGGTTGTGTTGTGTGTTGTTGTTTTGTTGTGTGCAACCCGCCTCTCAAATCTCGTCTCGTTTGGACTCCGTTGACTTTTCCCTCCGTTGTCCGTGTGGGTCCGAAGTGCCTTCGCTTCGTGTCCCAGAAACACCCCTACTGCTTTCTTTTATCTCCGTCTAGGCCTTTTAAATCAACCCCCGCGATCGGATCCGTCGGATCGCGATCGGAGGGCTCCTAACGCCCCTAAATCCCCTCCTAACCCTAAAAAAACTGCTACTTATAGACCCCCCTAGTCTATTTGGGCATCCCCTTCTTCTTCCCCCTTCTCCACTTTCTTTTTTTTTCTTTCCTTTTTCTCAGATCCAAATATATCTCTGGTTCCCGAGGAACCAGCCAGCCGATCTGGCCAGCCCCTCGAACCAGCCGCCGGCGCCAGATCCCTTCGCTCGGGGTCAACGCTGCAGGCCTCGACCGAACCGGCGCCTTGATCGATCGATCCTCCACCGGGCCGAGCCCCTCGCTCCCTTCCTTCGACCGGCGGGCGTTCGAACCGGGCCGTACGCCGCCGCACCGAGGCCCGGGGGACCACATCCCCGCGAGCGCTCGCCTTCGGGGCCCAGCCCGTACCGCACCAGCCTCCTTCGCCAGCCCCCGAGCGGGCCACTGCACCGAGCAGGCCCCGCGCCGCCGGCCCGAGCGGCCTCGCCCCTTCGCCCTCCTACCAGGCCAGCCGAGGCCAGGCGGCCTCCCTCCCGCAGCCAGCTGAGCCCCGCGCCGGGCCTCCGCCTCGGTGGGCCGCAGGCCTCGCCAGCCGCCGCCAGGCTCCCGCAGCTCCAGGCCGCAGCCGGGCCGCCGCTCCTCCTCGCGTGGGCCGCCGCGCCACCGCTTCTTCCTCGGGCCGCACCAGATCCGGCCCGCTACTGTTCCTCCAGATCCAGATCTGGAGAGGTTGACTCTTTTCCTCTAAGTCCCTGTTGCACTTGATCTGTAATACAATCTTTGAACTGCTCTAACTTTGTGCCTGTTGCTCCGTTTTGCGCGTGTAGCATGTCCAGATGTTCGTGGAGTTGTCCTCTACGTTTTACCTGTTGTTGTCATGCATGTTAGATGTCATCTTGACACTTGTTTTGCTGTTGCAAGAGTGCATCATGTTATAAATTGCTGTTATGTGTTATTTTGGTGCCACCTTTGACATGTGATAACTTTTAGCTCGTTTGTCCAAACGATGCAAATGACATGTCCACGTGTTCGTCTTGCCACGAACTACGTGTTGTTTGTGATAGGTTGCATGGTAGATTTATTGTTGCCTCGTTACCATCGTTGCAAAGTGCCATGTTCATATGTTGTGTTTTTACTTGTTTTGAAATGCCATCTTGTTGAGCTCGTTGTAATCGGTGTGTTCACCACAATGATGCATGCTTGTGTGTTTCGGGATCACCTTCATATGTATTTTGATGAGGTGCTTACCCTTTGCCATGTTTAGTTTCGAGGTGACTTAAACATGCTCTTTTTGATGCTATGATGATGTTGCTGTTTTAGGACTTAGTGAAATTTCACTAAGTCTGAAATCTGTAACGTTCCGATGCCATGTTCGTGTGATGTTGTAGGACAAAGCATGATAGTTTTGGGGTGGATTTTGATTGTTCCTTGAAGTATATATTGTTGTCTTTCCTTTCATGTCCTCACATGTCCATTTGAGTGGCTGTAGCATGTTTATCTTTTGCTCCAAACTTTCAATAAAATTCTGCTGCCAGAATTTTATTTCAAAGTTCAATATGTCCAAGATCATTGCTATTGATCCGTGACTCCGTTGGGGGTGCACTTTGGACCTAGTTGCTGTACTATATATCTAGTTTGTGTTCAAGTCCTTTGCCATGCTTTTTGGGTGCTGTAGATTAATTATTTCGAGCTCCAAAGATGCTATGTTGCTGTAATTTTCAGCTTTTGCTCAAATCTTGTTTCGGGCATAACTTTTAGCCCGTAACTCCGATTTCAGCGAATCTTATATCAAACTTGGGTGATTTTCTGTGTAGATTAATAATATCAGCTTGTTATCTTGTTTTGAGGTGTTTTGCTTGAGTGATGTTTTACGTGCTCCATGTGCATCTTTAGTGCAGCCATCATGCATTCATGTTTTTCGAGTGCGCATTGCATCGTGTTGATTGGTGCTTGGTGTGTTTGTCGTGTTTAGAGCCGGAAGCTGAGACCGGGAACGAAGTTGAGCACGAGTTTTCCAGCGAGGTTGAGCACGAGGACCCTTCTTACGATCCGAACGAATTCTCTTCAGGCAAGATGACCGAACCCCGATAACATTACTATCTTTGTCTATTTGCTAGTAGTCTCAATCTATAGTTTTGCCTCGATGCCCATGTTCTTCTTGTCAGCCTCCTACTTGTAACCAATTGCCATGTTTAACCACCCTACCTATGCAAACCGTTGCTTGGCTAAGTACGCTTCGCTCAGCCCTTCTTATAGCGTTGCTAGTTGCAGGTGAAGTGAAGATGCTTGCTCCATGTTGAAGTTTTGGTTGGGTTATATAACACCATATAAATGCTTTAATTGAAATCACCTATATATTGGCAAGGGTGGAAGGCTAAGCCTTTTGCTTGGTGTTTTGTGCCACTCATGCCGTTAGGATCCGTATAAGCCGGTTTTATGTTCCTTGATTATGCGTTCCTAACACGGTTGGGGTGTATGGGACCCCCTCGATAAACCGCTAAGTGCTAAGTCTTTTCCAGCAAATCCCAACATTGGTTCTATTTGCCTAATAACAAACTAAACATGCATAGGGAGTAATTAACCCTCTTTCTTAATCAACAACCCCGGGCCAGTGCTCCACATGAGTGTTGGTCCGAAACGAGCAGACTGCGGGGCCACCTCAAGGAAACTCGAGGTTTGGTAAAAACCTGTAGGATGACTCATCCGGTCGTGTCCTGAGACCTAGATACGCGCGGCTACGATCAGGGTGTCGACACGCCGGGAGGATTTGCTGGATTAGCCTTACCTTAGCTCGGTATATCTTGAGCACGGGATTCCGAGGATACTCGGGTCTTCCCACTTTGGAGTTGCGACTCCGCGGATCGTGGGCTTGTAATGGGTCAAGTTGGAACACCCCTGCAGGGTTTGAACTTTCGAAAGCCGTGCCCGCGGTTATGTGGCAGATGGGAGCTTGTTAATTCCGGTTGTAGATAACTTGACACAATGATACTAATACACTACCAGCGTGTGTTCCGTGACTGTCAATTTCGAATAGGGATTCGGGAGTTGAACACGGAGGGGTTATGTTTGTGGAGCTTGTAGCTAGGATCACTTCGTGATCACTTCTCGCCGATGCCTTCTCTTCTTGCTCTCACTTGCGTAAGCTAGATGCTAGTTGCTGCTGCAGACTTGTTCTTTTCTTCAGCCTTTCCCTCACCCAAAGGCTTTGATAGTTCTGTTACCCGGAGACGGGATTGCTGAGTCCTCTGTGGCTCACAGTTACTTCACACACCAGATGCAGGTCCAACTGTGAGCTATCCAGGTGATGGCACCGAGCTGGATTGGGAGTACGACGAGGAGCGTAGTCGGTACTATGTGCGGTACCCGGACGATCAGTAGTGGAGTCTCTTACTAGGATTCGATCAGCCTGTGGTTGTTTTATTTATCTGAGTTTGGTACTTTGACATTTGGCTTTTGCCCTTAGAGGGTTGTAGTGCTCTTAATGTATGATGTTTGAGACTTGTACTGTTATTCTGTGACGTGGCGAGTGTAAGCCAACTATTTTCAGTTTACTATCCCTCTTTTACATGAGTTGTGCAAAGATTACTAAACTTGAGATCATTCTAGGATGGACTTATGCCTTTAAGTCGTGCCTCGACACGTAGGAGGTATAACTCCATCCTGGGCATTATAAGTTGGTATTCAGAGCCTTCTCCGACCTAGGAGCCCCCACTGTTTGATCGAACCGTTGACGGTTGAGTCTAGGCACACACTGAAAAACTTTTTGAGTCCTACATTATATCGGAGAGTAGGATTTCTTTGCTTCTCATCCCCTTTCTCTCTGGTGAGGACTCCTGACGTCTACTCTTGTCTCTCCTATCTTCAAAATTTGCACAAATTTTTTTTTAGGAATCCCGCGAGTATTCTGGGATTGTTTCGATGTTCTTGTGACAAGGATATTGTTCCCGATGCCTCCTGTTACCGAGGAGTTGAGCTTCGGGGTATCATTGTAACAAGCATATCGCGGCAGTACTAAATACTTAAGACGGCCGACATCGAAAATCTCCCCTATACGGCCAGTGGCAAGATAACCCCGACATCACCCAGTACTGGGGAGGTAGTTCGGGAGTATTGCCATAGCTTGTTATAGTGGATGCTTTTCGAAGGTCCGAGGTACACAGTTTCCGAGAAAGACTGGTTATGTGTTGAAGGATGGATACACCTGGATGTAGGTTAGAGTTGATTGCGCGGTGCTTCCCGTGTATCCCCAACACCTGATTGCATAACTGGAATCTTTCGGAAATCTATAGGTGGGTTTTATCCAGTAGATCGTAGGCATTCTTCCAACGAATGCAGGTTAGTGAGTTTGGGGTTCGACATTGAGTGAAGGAGTTATATGACCGAGGTTACTATCAGGAGTTGCATCTTAAAGGGTCCTTGGCTATGCTGATCCGGGGATTGCAAAACCTTTTCGTAACGCGTTCATATGCTTTCAGCACAAAGATGTTAGAACGAAACTCCTCTCTTGTGTTTGTTCCTTTCCGTACCTTGTTGTTTTCTTATTTTATCCTTTTGATCCCTATGTGGCTTCTCGTGAAGACTGATGTTATCATTTAACTGAGAATTCATTCGTCCCTCTTGTTCGGATGATTTCATTCGTTCTTATTGTTCGAATGATTATTGTGAAGACTTGTTGCAATTCATTCCAATGATTCAGCTTATTCCTTTTGTCAATCAATTGCTGATTCGTGGTCATCTCTTACAGGATGGCTCCGAAAAGGGTTCCGAATGCCAACCCAGAGGGTGAAGAGGTTCCAGAACGTCCTCCTTCTCCTCCTCCTCCGCCTGAGGCTTGGAGAGCAATTATGCAGACTACTGCTCAGAACACTCAGTTGATGATGCAGATGATGCAGCAAATGCAGGCTATGCAAGCTAATCAAGCTAATCAGGGCGTTCCAATGAACCAAGGCAACTTCTTCCAGCAGCACCATGCTACCCTCAACCAGTTCTTGGCCAACAATCCTAAAGCTTTCAGTTACTGTGTCGACCCTCTTGATGCTGAAGATTGGCTAACCGATATCAAAAAGCATTTTGAGTGCAGTAACGTGAAAGAAGATGACTATGTGAAGTTTGCAGCCTTCCAACTGAAAGATCAAGCAGCTGATTGGTGGCAGGAGTACAAAGACTCAAGGCCGGGTCAAGTGATCTCGTGGGAGAATTTCTGCAAGGATTTCCGCTCGCATCACATTCCTACAAGTGTTATCGAGGGTATGCGTGAGCAATTCCGCAACCTCAAGCAGGGCTCCATGACAGTCTATCAGTATAATGTCAAGTTCCAAAACCTCGCTCGCTATGCAAAGCAAGACATTCCTGATGCAAAGAGCAAAATCTATCAGTTCCGTGGAGGTCTCAAAGATGAACTTCAGCTTGCTCTCACTTTGTTCGAGCCAGACGAATTCGATAAGTTCTATAATATGGCTTTGAAACAAGAAGCAGCTCAGCTTAAGATGGAGGCTTCTAAGAAGAGAATTCGAGATGCTGTTCACTCTACCTCATCGTATCAGTTGGCTGCGAAACAACAGAAATTCTGGCTTCCTCCTCCTCCAATGATTCGAGCTCCATACAACAACTCCAGCAACTTCAACAACTCCAACAACAAGAACTCTAGTGGTCGTGGTTTCTCCCACCCACCCAACCCGAGCAACCAGTCGAAGAAGCAGTTTCAGTCTCAAGGCTCCAAGTCCAGTGGCTCTCAGTTCCGTCCTCTCTCAGAAGTGACTTGCAACAAATGCACTCAGAAAGGTCATTATGCCAACAGATGTCCGAATCCGAAGCGTCTTCCTCGTCCACCACCTGTGAGTTCAGCTATTGTCAAGCATGATCCAAAGGCTGCCAGGGTCAATCTGATGAATGCAGCACAAGCGGAGGCTTCTTCTGATGTCATTTTGGGTAACCTTCCAGTGAACTCTATCCCAGCTAAAGTGTTATTTGATTCGGGTGCTTCTTGCTCTTTTATGTCATATCCATTTGCATCCAAGAATAATGTTCACTCTGAAGCCTTGCCAAGACCTTTGAGTGTCATATCACCTGGCAAGAGATTGAGTTCTAGTATGGTGGCTCCGGATGTTTCTATTCGCATGGGTGATTATCGTTTTCTGGCTAAACCGGTGATTCTTGGTCATTCTGATATCGACCTCATTCTCGGAATGGATTGGCTTTCTCAGCATGATGCTCACATTGATTGTGCTCAAAAGGAAGTCAAGTTGACTCATTCTGATGAAGATGTGATTATCTTCGCCTCCAGGGATAATACTATTCGGCTTTTCTCTCTTAATGATAAGGGCGAAATTAATGCCATAGAGCAAATTCCAGTGGTGAATGAATATCAAGACGTCTTTCCAGAAGATCTCCCAGGCATGCCTCCACACCGTCAGGTCGAGTTTGTCATTGAACTCGAGCCGGGCACCGAACCTGCTTGCCGGCGTCCATACAAGCTCTCTCCGGATGAATTGAAGGAATTGAAGAAGCAGCTTGATAAGCAGGAGAGTATGGGTCTCATCAGATCGAGTACATCTCCGTGGGGCTGTGGTGTCTTATTTGTCAAGAAGAAAGATGGCACGGAGCGTCTCTGTGTTGACTATCGGCCATTGAACAAGAAGACGATTAAGAACAAGTATCCACTCCCCAACATCAACGAACTCTTTGAGCAGCTCAAAGGAGCTAAAGTGTTCTCTAAGCTTGACCTCCGAATGGGCTATCATAAAATTCGCATTCGCGAGGAAGACATTCCCAAGACGGCCTTCAGAACGAGCTACGGTTCATACGAGTATACCGTCATGTCCTTCGGTCTCGCCAATGCTCCTCCTACCTTTTCAAGGATGATGCATTACATCTTCAACCCCTATACTGGCGAATTCGTGCTTGTGTATCTGGATGATATTCTGGTGTTTTCCAAGAATGAAGAAGATCACGAAAAGCACTTGCGTCTGGTTCTTGATCGACTCCGAGAGCATAAATTCTATGCCAAGTTCTCCAAGTGCGAGTTTTGGCTCGATAAGGTTTTGTACCTGGGCCACATTATCTCAGCTGACGGTATTGCGGTTAATCCCGAGAAAGTTGAAGCAATTGTCAACTGGGAAGCTCCTCAGAACGTCAAGCAGCTCCGCAGTTTTCTGGGTCTTGCCAGCTATTGCAGAAGGTTTGTGGAGAACTTCTCCAAGATTGCCAAGCCTCTTTCCAACCTCCTTCAGAAGAATGTCAAATACTTTTGGTCTCCCGAGTGTGAAGTGGCTTTCAAAACCCTCAAAGAGAAGCTTGTCTCTGCTCCAGTTCTGATTCCTCCAGATGAATCCAAGCCCTATGAAGTGTTCTGTGACGCTTCTCTTCAAGGCCTTGGTGGTGTGCTTATGCAAGAGAAGAGAATTGTGGCATACACTTCACGTCAGCTAAAGCCAGCTAAGAAGAACTATCCCACACATGATCTCGAGCTAGCAGCTGTGGTACATGCTCTGATTACGTGGAGACATCTGTTGTTGGGCAGAAAGGTCGACATCTTCACTGATCACAAGAGCTTGAAGTACATCTTCACACAGCCGCATCTGAACCTCCGCCAGACTCGTTGGGTCGAGATGATCCAAGAGTACAACCCCAGCATTGAGTACACTCCAGGCAAGGCGAATGTGATTGCAGATGCTTTGAGCAGAAAGGCATATTGCAACAGCCTTCTTATCAAGCCACACCAGCCTGAGCTTTGTGAAGCTTTCAGGAAGCTCAACCTTCAGGTTGTTCCGCAGGGTTTTCTTGCAAATCTCCAGATTGCTCCTACCTTGGAAGATCAAGTCCGTGAGGCCCAGCTCAGTGATACCATGGTGAAGAAGGTGAAACATGGGATTGCAAAGGGCACTCCAAAATACAAGTGCTTCCGTGTGGATGAGAGAGATACCTTGTTCTTCGAGGACAGACTCGTTGTTCCCAAAGGTGATCTCAGGAAGCTCATAATGGAAGAAGCTCATGACTCTCTCCTTTCCATTCATCCTGGCAGTTCCAAGATGTATCAAGATCTCAAGCAGTCGTACTGGTGGACACGCATGAAAAGGGAAATTGCCCAATTCGTGAATGAATGTGATGTATGCAGAAGAGTGAAAGCAGAACATCAACGTCCAGCCGGTCTTCTCCAACCTCTTCCTATTCCTGAGTGGAAGTTCGACCACATTGAAATGGACTTCGTCACTGGTTTTCCTAAATCCAAGCGAGGCAATGATGCTATCTTTGTGGTGATTGACAAGCTTACCAAAGTCGCTCACTTTCTTCCAGTCAAAGAATCAATCAATGCAGCTCAACTTGCAGAGCTGTACACTTCCAGAATTGTGTCCCTACATGGCATTCCTCAAGTGATATCCTCAGACCGTGGCAGCTTGTTCACATCTAGGTTCTGGGACTCCTTTCAGTCCGCCATGGGCACGAAGATCAGGTTCAGCACTGCCTTTCACCCTCAGACTAGTGGTCAAGTCGAGCGTGTGAATCAGATCCTAGAAGATATGCTCAGAGCCTGTGTCATCTCCTTCGGCATGAAATGGGAAGACTGTCTTCCATTTGCCGAGTTCTCTTACAACAACAGCTTTCAAGCAAGTGTAGGCAAAGCACCGTTTGAAATTCTCTATGGCAGAAAGTGCCGTACCCCTCTCAACTGGTCTGAAACAGGCGAACGCCAACTTCTTGGCAATGATTTGATCTCTGAAGCCGAAGAAATGTGCAAAGTCATACGTGAGGATCTCAAGGCCGCTCAGTCGCGTCAGAAGAGCTACTATGACGGAAAGCATCGTGATTTGGCTTTCGACATCGGTGATCATGTCTATCTCCGAGTTTCTCCGATGAAAGGAACCCAAAGGTTCGGTATCAAAGGAAAACTTGCTCCTAGATACGTCGGGCCTTTCAGGATTCTTGGCAAAAGAGGCGATCTAGCCTATCAGCTCGAGCTCCCTTCCAACTTTGCAAATGTTCATGATGTCTTCCATGTGTCTCAGCTTCGCAAATGCTTCAAGGCACCTGAGCGCATGATTCCGTTTGAGGAGATTGATCTTCAACAAGACCTTTCCTACCGAGAGCATCCAGTTGCAATTCTCGAAGAAACCGAACGCAAGACTCGCAACAAGTCCATCAAGTTTCTGAAAGTCAAGTGGTCACATCACACAGACCGAGAAGCTACCTGGGAACGAGAAGATCATCTTCGTTCCGAGTACCCTTCCTTTTTCCAGTCCTAGATCTCGGGACGAGATCTTTTTGTAGTAGAGGAGAGTTTGTAATGCCCCGGATGTAATACTTTCCCTTTTGGGTATATAATATATCTCCGGCTTCATCTATTTCCATTTCGGGTTCTTTGTCTTTCGGGCTTTCGTCGTTTTGTTGTGTGAGTGTGTGGCATTCATGCATATCATGTAGACATGTGCATTGCATTTGTGTTGTGGGTTGCATCCGGTTCCGTGTGTTTCTTCCCGTTGTCCGTTTCGCGTTCCGGAGCTCCCTCACGTGTCCGTGACGTCCCGTAGGCCTACTTTGTTGTTCGGGCGTTTTTCCTTACCGGTGTGCCGCGAGGTTGTGTTGTGTGTTGTTGTTTTGTTGTGTGCAACCCGCCTCTCAAATCTCGTCTCGTTTGGACTCCGTTGACTTTTCCCTCCGTTGTCCGTGTGGGTCCGAAGTGCCTTCGCTTCGTGTCCCAGAAACACCCCTACTGCTTTCTTTTATCTCCGTCTAGGCCTTTTAAATCAACCCCCGCGATCGGATCCGTCGGATCGCGATCGGAGGGCTCCTAACGCCCCTAAATCCCCTCCTAACCCTAAAAAAACTGCTACTTATAGACCCCCCTAGTCTATTTGGGCATCCCCTTCTTCTTCCCCCTTCTCCACTTTCTTTTTTTTTCTTTCCTTTTTCTCAGATCCAAATATATCTCTGGTTCCCGAGGAACCAGCCAGCCGATCTGGCCAGCCCCTCGAACCAGCCGCCGGCGCCAGATCCCTTCGCTCGGGGTCAACGCTGCAGGCCTCGACCGAACCGGCGCCTGGATCGATCGATCCTCCACCGGGCCGAGCCCCTCGCTCCCTTCCTTCGACCGGCGGGCATTCGAACCGGGCCGTACGCCGCCGCACCGAGGCCCGGGGGACCACATCCCCGCGAGCGCTCGCCTTCGGGGCCCAGCCCGTACCGCACCAGCCTCCTTCGCCAGCCCCCGAGCGGGCCACCGCACCGAGCAGGCCCCGCGCCGCCGGCCCGAGCGGCCTCGCCCCTTCGCCCTCCTACCAGGCCAGCCGAGGCCAGGCGGCCTCCCTCCCGCAGCCGACTGAGCCCCGCGCCGGGCCTCCGCCTCGGTGGGCCGCAGGCCTCGCCAGCCGCCGCCAGGCTCCCGCAGCTCCAGGCCGCAGCCGGGCCACCGCTCCTCCTCGCGTGGGCCGCCGCGCCACCGCTTCTTCCTCGGGCCGCACCAGATCCGGCCCGCTACTGTTCCTCCAGATCCAGATCTGGAGAGGTTGACTCTTTTCCTCTAAGTCCCTGTTGCACTTGATCTGTAATGCAATCTTTGAACTGCTCTAACTTTGTGCCTGTTGCTCCGTTTTGCGCGTGTAGCATGTCTAGATGTTCGTGGAGTTGTCCTCTACGTTTTACCTGTTATTGTCATGCATGTTAGATGTCATCTTGACACTTGTTTTGCTGTTGCAAGAGTGCATCATGTTATAAATTGCTGTTATGTGTTATTTTGGTGCCACCTTTGACATGTGATAACTTTTAGCTCGTTTGTCCAAACGATGCAAATGACATGTCCACGTGTTCGTCTTGCCACGAACTACGTGTTGTTTGTGATAGGTTGCATGGTAGATTTATTGTTGCCTCGTTACCATCGTTGCAAAGTGCCATGTTCACATGTTGTGTTTTTACTTGTTTTGAAATGCCATCTTGTTGAGCTCGTTGTAATCGGTGTGTTCACCACAATGATGCATGCTTGTGTGTTTCAGGATCACCTTCATATGTATTTTGATGAGGCGCTTACCCTTTGCCATGTTTAGTTTCGAGGTGACTTAAACATGCTCTTTTTGATGCTATGATGATGTTGCTGTTTTAGGACTTAGTGAAATTTCACTAAGTCTGAAATCTGTAACGTTCCGATGCCATGTTCGTGTGATGTTGTAGGACAAAGCATGATAGTTTTGGGGTGGATTTTGATTGTTCCTTGAAGTATATATTGTTGTCTTTCCTTTCATGTCCTCACATGTCCATTTGAGTGGCTGTAGCATGTTTATCTTTTGCTCCAAACTTTCAATAAAATTCTGCTGCCAGAATTTTATTTCAAAGTTCAATATGTCCAAGATCATTGCTATTGATCCGTGACTCCGTTGGGGGTGCACTTTGGACCTAGTTGCTGTACTATATATCTAGTTTGTGTTCAAGTCCTTTGCCATGCTTTTTGGGTGCTGTAGATTAATTATTTCGAGCTCCAAAGATGCTATGTTGCTGTAATTTTCAGCTTTCGCTCAAATCTTGTTTCGGGCATAACTTTTAGCCCGTAACTCCGATTTCAGCGAATCTTATATCAAACTTGGGTGATTTTCTGTGTAGATTAATAATATCAGCTTGTTATCTTGTTTTGAGGTGTTTTGCTTGAGTGATGTTTTACGTGCTCCATGTGCATCTTTAGTGCAGCCATCATGCATTCATGTTTTTCGAGTGCGCATTGCATCGTGTTGATTGGTGCTTGGTGTGTTTATCGTGTTTAGAGCCGGAAGCTAAGACCGGGAACGAAGTTGAGCACGAGTTTTCCAGCGAGGTTGAGCACGAGGACCCTTCTTACGATCCGAACGAATTCTCTTCAGGCAAGATGACCGAACCCCGATAACATTACTATCTTTGTCTATTTGCTAGTAGTCTCGATCTATAGTTTTGCCTCGATGCCCATGTTCTTCTTGTCAGCCTCCTACTTGTAACCAATTGCCATGTTTAACCACCCTACCTATGCAAACCGTTGCTTGGCTAAGTACGCTTCGCTCAGCCCTTCTTATAGCGTTGCTAGTTGCAGGTGAAGTGAAGATGCTTGCTCCATGTTGAAGTTTTGGTTGGGTTATATAACACCATATAAATGCTTTAATTGAAATCACCTATATATTGGCAAGGGTGGAAGGCTAAGCCTTTTGCTTGGTGTTTTGTGCCACTCATGCCGTTAGGATCCGTATAAGCCGGTTTTATGTTCCTTGATTATGCGTTCCTAACACGGTTGGGGTGTATGGGACCCCCTCGATAAACCGCTAAGTGCTAAGTCTTTTCCAGCAAATCCCAACATTGGTTCTATTTGCCTAATAACAAACTAAACATGCATAGGGAGTAATTAACCCTCTTTCTTAATCAACAACCCCGGGCCAGTGCTCCACATGAGTGTTGGTCCGAAACGAGCAGACTGCGGGGCCACCTCAAGGAAACTCGAGGTTTGGTAAAAACCTGTAGGATGACTCATCCGGTCGTGTCCTGAGACCTAGATACGCGCGGCTACGATCAGGGTGTCGACACGCCGGGAGGATTTGCTGGATTAGCCTTACCTTAGCTCGGTATATCTTGAGCACGGGATTCCGAGGATACTCGGGTCTTCCCACTTTGGAGTTGCGACTCCGCAGATCGTGGGCTTGTAATGGGTCAAGTTGGAACACCCCTGCAGGGTTTGAACTTTCGAAAGCCGTGCCCGCGGTTATGTGGCAGATGGGAGCTTGTTAATTCCGGTTGTAGATAACTTGACACAATGATACTAATACACTACCAGCGTGTGTTCCGTGACTGTCAATTTCGAATAGGGATTCGGGAGTTGAACACGGAGGGGTTATGTTTGTGGAGCTTGTAGCTAGGATCACTTCGTGATCACTTCTCGCCGATGCCTTCTCTTCTCGCTCTCACTTGCGTAAGCTAGATGCTAGTTGCTGCTGCAGACTTGTTCTTTTCTTCAGCCTTTCCCTCACCCAAAGGCTTTGATAGTTCTGTTACCCGGAGACGGGATTGCTGAGTCCTCTGTGGCTCACAGTTACTTCACACACCAGATGCAGGTCCAACTGTGAGCTATCCAGGTGATGGCACCGAGCTGGATTGGGAGTACGACGAGGAGCGTAGTCGGTACTATGTGCGGTACCCGGACGATCAGTAGTGGAGTCTCTTACTAGGATTCGATCCGCCTGTGGTTGTTTTATTTATCTGAGTTTGGTACTTTGACATTTGGCTTTTGCCCTTAGAGGGTTGTAGTGCTCTTAATGTATGATGTTTGAGACTTGTACTGTTATTCTGTGACGTGGCGAGTGTAAGCCAACTATTTTCAGTTTACTATCCCTCTTTTACATGAGTTGTGCAAAGATTACCAAACTTGAGATCATTCTAGGATGGACTTATGCCTTTAAGTCGTGCCTCGACACGTAGGAGGTATAACTCCATCCTGGGCATTATAGCAGTTTCTTGCAATTTTATCGTGTTGGAAACATAGAGAGGCGGAGATGTAGTTCCTCTCTCGTAATAATTGCAAGTAGGAGAAGCAAGCACATGCATATTATACTCATCAAAATCATCATGTGTAACGGAAAAAGGCAACCCATCAATATAATCCTTAATAAGTGCAAACTTCTCCAATATAGTGTAGTTTGGAGAATTCAAAAAGATAATAGGACTATCATGTGTGGGTGCAATAGCAACTATCTCATGTTTATCATAAGGAACTATAGCAACTTCATCTCCATAAGCATAATTCATATTGGCATCTTGGCCACAAGCATAGCAAGAATCATCAAAAAGGGATATTTCAAAAGAATCAACGGGGTCATAACAATCATCATAGCATTCATCCTTCGGTAAGCACGAAGGGAAATTAAACAATGTATGGGATAAAGAGTTACTCTCATTAGAAGGTGGGCACGGGTGATCAATCCGCTCTTCCTCCTTTTGTTCTTTGGTCTCCTCCTCATCTTTCTCATCCAATGAGCTCACAATGTCATTAATTTCTTCTTTCATAGACTACTGCAAAATATTAGTCTATTCTTCGACAGCGGAGACCTTCTCAATAAACGCATCAATATCGGAGTTATATTCATAATTCAAATAGCAATATTTCAATATAGCGAGATTTTCAGGCCTATAAACATCATCATCAAAAGCATCATTCTTTTTAAATAGAGATTCAATTTCATAAGCACCCTTAAAAGCAACGAATTCTTCTATTTGTTCCACATCATAATAATCATACATACCACTAGCATAAGAAGCTAAGGTTTCATTATCATTAAATTTGCATGAAAAGGGAAGGTGTGGAGCCATCATCCTAGAGCAACAAGTATAATCATATCTCAAGCATAGTTGCCGAGCATACCAATGCAACATATAAATTTGATGCCATAATAGTTTCCCTTTTTGTGTCAAGCAATAATCCCTAAAGTATTCACGTTGATCCAACGTTACTCCCGTTATGTAGTTGAATGGGGTTTTCTCAGGATTATCAAAGTAGTACATAATATCTTTCACATAATGAGCATCGAGGGTTTTAGGAGGTTCCCCATCTCCATAAGTAGCAAGTACACCTATTTTTTTTGGTATTTAGTGTTCCATGTCCATAACTAAAGATAGAGAACAACTTAAACATCAAATAAAATCTACTTAGAGTAAAGCAAACAAGCACACACGAGAATATTCACTCCACGCTATTTCTCCCCAGCAACGGCGCCAGAAAAAGGTCTTGATAACCCACAAGTGTAGGGGATCAGTTGTAGCCTCTTTCGATAAGTAAGAGTGTCGAATCCAATGAGGAGCTAAAGGTAGAATAGACATTCCCTCAAGTTATATCGACCACCGATACAACTCTCCGCACGCTTGACGTTTGCTTTACCTAGAACAAGTATGAAACTAGAAGTACTTTATGGTTTTTGTAGGATAGGTTTGCAAGAATATAAAGAGCACGCAAATAAAACTAGGGGCTGTTAAGATAAAGACACAACTAAATTAGTTTTAGTAGAGAACTTTTTGTCACGAGAAAGTTATTTGTCCCTAGGCAATCGATAACTAGACCGGTAATCACTATTGCAATTTTATTTGAGGGAGAGGCATAAGCTAACATACTTTCTCTTCTTGGTTCATATGCAATTATGATTGGAACTCTAGCAAGCATCCGTAAATACTAAAGATCATTAAGGTAAAACCCAACCATAGCATTAAAGTATCAACTCCTCTTTATTCCCATATGCAAACAACCTACTTACTTGGGTTTGTGCTTATGTCACTCATGCCACCCACCATAAGAAAATCATGAACATATTGCAAAGCCTACAGTGGGGATCCCTCACGCTTGCGCGACACAGAGAGCACCATAGAACAGCACCAGTAATAAAACATGCAACTCAAACCAATCACGATCATCAATTAACCCATAGGACAAAACAGATCTACTCAAACACCATAGGATAGCCATACATCATTGGGAAATAATATATAGCGTTGAGCACCATGTTTAAGAAGAGATTACATCGGGTAGAAGAGGGGTTACACCGCTGCATAGAGGGGGGAAGAGTTGGTGATGACGGAGATGAAGTTGTTGGTGTAGATTGCGGTGACGATGATGGCCCCGGCGGCACTCCGGTGCCACCGGAAGCGAGGGGGAGAGAGCCCCCCTCCTTCTTCTTCTTCCTTGACCTTATCCCTAGATGGGAGAAGGGTTTCCCCTCTGGTCCATGGTCTCCATGGCGTGGGAGGGGCGAGAGCCCCTCTGAGATTGGATCTGTCTCTCTGTCTCTCTCTGTTTTTGCGTTCTCAGATTCTAGCCCTTCACCGTTTCTTAATTTCCCGGAGATTCGTAACTCTGATTGGGCTGAATTTTGGACACGATTTTTATCCGGATATTAGCTTTCTTGCGGCGGAAGAAGGGCATCAACCGCTTTACGGAGTGGCCACAAGGGCCCAGGGCGCGCCCCTCACCCTCGTGGGCCACTCGGGCATCATCTCACGTTGGTTCCGCTTCCCAAAATTCACATATATTCCAAAAAAAACTCCATCCATTTTTATCCCGTTTGGACTCCGTTTGATATGGATATTCTGCGAAACAAAAAACATGCAACCAACAGGAAATGGCACTAGGCACTGGATCAATATGTTAGTCCCAAAAAATAGTATAAAAAGTTGCCAAAAGTATATGAAAGTTGTAGAATATTGGCATGGAACAATCAAAAATTATAGATACGACGGAGACGTATCATACTAGTGTTTGGAGTTGTGCAGAATAGGTAGCCTGACGTTGCTTTTTTAGGTCCAGAATTCCAGCTGCTCGTATTGATGGAAATATGCCCTAGAGGCAATAATAAAGCTGTTATTATTTTATATTTCCTTATTCATGATACAGGTTTATTATTCATGCTAGAATTGTATTGATCGGAAACCTAAATACATGTGTGAATACATAAACAAATATCGTGTCCCTAGTAAGCCTCTACTTGACTAGCTCGTTAATCAAAGTTGGTTAAGGTTTCATAACCATGGATATGAGTTGTCATTTGATAACGGGATCACATCATTATGAGAATGATGTGATGGACAAGACCCATCTGTTAGCTTAGCATTTGATCGTACAATTTATTGCTACTGCTTTCATCTATGTCAAATACATGTTCCTATGGCTATGTATCATGCAACTCCTGGATACCAGAGGGGTGCCTTGTGTGTTGTCAAACGTCACAACATAACTGGGTGATTATAAAGATGCTCTACAGGTATCTCCGAAGGTGTCTTGTTGGGTTGGCGTGAATCGAGATTAGGATTTTTCACTCCAAGTATCAGAGAGGTATCTCTGGGCCCTCTCGGTAATACACATCACAATAAGCCTTGCAAGCAAATGACTAATGAGTTAGTCACGGTATGATGTATTAAGGAAACAAGTAAAGTGACTTGCCAGTAACCAGATTGAACTAGGTATAGAGATACCGACGATCGAATCTCGGGCAAGTAACATACCGACGGACAAAGGAAATTGTGTATGTTGCCATAATGGTTCGACCGATCAAGATCTTCATAGAATATGTAGGAGCGAATATGGGCATCCATGTTCCGCTATTGGTTATTGACTGGAGAGGTGTCTTGGTCATGTCTACATAGTTCTCGAGCCAGTACGGTCCGCACGCTTAACATTCGATGACGATATAGTATTATATGAGTTATATGATTGGTGACCGAATGTTGTTCAGAGTCCCGGATATGATCGCGGACATGACGAGGAGTCTCTAAATGGTCGAGAGGTAAAGATTGATATATAGGACTATAGTATTCGAACATCGGAAGTGTTCCGAAGTGTATCGGTATGTGTCAGAGTACCAGGGGGTTACCGGAACCCCTGGGGGAATATATGGGCCATATGGGCCATGGGAGGGGAGCACACTAGCCCATAAGGGGTGGTGCCCCTGATACGTCCAAAACGTATCTATAATTTCTGCTTGCTCCATGCCACTTTTGGGTGATATTGCTATGATATTCATACACTTCCATACACTTGTGATCATATTTGGACTAACTTACTAATCCAGTGCACCCCAGTGCCACTTTCTGTTTTCGGCTGTTTTTGTATTTCAGGTTTTCACGTTTCGAGAACTGCCCAGAAAAATCCAGAAAAATTATATAAAAAATCAGCGATACGGAAACAACACTGCGTCCGAAGGGCAGCCTGGGGGGAGGGGGGCACAGGGGCTCCAGGCGCCCTGTGGGCGCGCCCCCCTAGGCCGCGCCGGGGGGGCGCCTGGGCCCCCCGAGGCTCCCCCGGTGCCCTACTTTGGCATATATTTAAAGGGTTCCCCGTAACCCTCACTAGGGGACTTCTTTTCACGATCCCATCTCTGTTCCGACGCCGCCGCCGCTTCCAAGATCGGGAGCACCAGGAGAACTCTTCCCGGCACCCTGCCGGAGGGGAGGATCACCACCGGGAGCTTCTCCACCACCATGGACGCCTCCCGGATGACTTGTGAGTAGTCTCCCTTGGACCATGAGTCCATGACCAGTAGCTATGTGATGTTCTCCTCCCGTTCTTGTGCTTCACTAATTAGTCCTCGTGAGCTGCCCTACATGATCGAGGCACCTATGTAATCCTTATGCTGTTGCTATGTTGAGTTTGCTGGGATCCGATGGATTATGAGATTATGTTCAGATTGATCTTGAGTAATATATTTGATTCACCTCTTTTATATTTTAGTTCATAAGTAATTCTTGCATGTTCTCCGTTGTTATTTATTGCTTTGGCCGAGTAATAGGTAGTGACTCCAAGAGGGAACGTTATGCTCGATTGTGGGTTCATGCCCCTCGATGACTAGCTTGAGTGACAAAAACATGAGTCTAGGGGATGTGATGTTGCCACAAGGGGGAAAACAACGGTGCTTGTGCCCGCGGGTGCAAGGATTGTTTACTTTACGCAAAGTTCTTTTAATGCAGTTGTCTGTTGCATTGAGTTTACACTATGGGTGGGACTCGCAACTTAATACCAGCGAGATGTTCTGGATAGATATCTCAAGGTGGATGATTAGTAGTAGATGCAGATGGATTTCGGTCTACTTACTTTGGTGTACCGCCCATGCTTTGAACCTCAACCTTTCTTGCAATGTAGTTAGCATTGGTTTGCGTTCGTGGTCCTGTCAATTGCCCAGCTGTAATTTGTTACCTCACATAGCTGTTTTATCGTGTTTTGGGAGAGAGACATCACTAGTGAACATCATGAGACTCCGGTCCATATTACTATCATTGATCACATACACTATTTTACTTTCCGTTATTTACTTACTATCGCAAAACGCTATCTATCACTACTATCATATTGCTTTTAACCCTTTGTGAACTACAAGGCCGGAGAGATTGACAACCTCTCTGTACTCGTTGGGAGCAAAGTTATTTGTATCTGAGTGCAGGTCCACGTTGATTGCTAATTGCGCCGTTAGCAGTTGACACCTACCTGTTGAACCTAGGAGTCTCTGGGGATTCGATCCTTGGCATCTTTGCTAGGGGAAAACACTTCTACTTACTGCATCTTACACCTTCCACTTGGGGTAACCAACGAGGGGTTCGAGGCCCATCAATAACATAGAATTTTCATGTCTATCTATGCTGTGTGTGTTCTTTGTCTTTTAATAGCTACTATCGTGCTCTGCTCTTAGTATTCATGCTTATCTTTTCAAGAGCTTTTATTTAGTTGGTTGCTTGAACTCTCTTTAATTACCATGCTCACCTTATTAAGAGAGTTTGCTTCCGTTGCATGGGTTAATGTGTCTATGATAAAGATGCTACTTTCATGATGGTGCTTAGTAGTTCAGGTTTCTTATGGTTAATCTCAAATAGCTGGGGGGTTCCCAATGTGTTATTGGAGTACCAACTTGGTTTGTTTGCCTATGATATGGTATGTTTTAGTAATATCTTCCTTCGAGAATTTATTTTGATTGACTTGGCGTATGCTCACGCATATTTAAGACTGTAAAGAAAGTCTGTCAAGCCTTGATGATCTCTTATTTCTAAGTAGCGATATAACTACCATGCCTGATTCAATATTGCTTTGTCGCTCTGCATGATTATGACCGTCATTGCTCTCTTAGTTGGTCGCTCCCAGTCTTTTGCTAACCTCCACCTGTACTAAGAAAACTAACCATGCAATACATAGCTCATGGGAAAGTAGCCTAAAGACTATTGTGGTAAAGAATATGTTGCTTATGTATCTTATTTCTTATAAGTTGCTTGCTGAGCGGTAACCATGTTTCTGGGGACGCCATCAACTGTCACACTTTTGTTGAATATCATGTGGGTTGCTATGCATGTTCGTCTTGTCTGAAGTAAGGGTGATTCACCGTGGGTTGAATTAATATGCATATTGTTAGAGAAGAACATTGGGCCGCCAACCAAAGCCATGCATCATGGTGGAAGTTGTAGCTTGGACCTTAATCCTCAATCTCTCATGAGAATATGCTTATGCATTAAAGAGGAGTCCGTCATCTATTTTCTTTGTTGTCCCGGTATGGATGTCCTCAATTTGAGATCTATCAAAAACGAGAAATCAAATGCGATTTATCTCCTTGGACCTTTGTACATGTGGCATAGAGGTACCCCTTTGTGACACTTGGTTGAAACATATGCAATGCAATGATAACCCATGGTGATCCGAGCTAATTAGGACAAGGAGCGAGCACTATTGGTATTCGATGCATGAGGCTTGCAACTTATAGGATGTTTTATGCATGACACATATGAAGTACTACTACCGTTGACACAATTGCTTCCATGTTTTCAAATAAAAAGCTTTAGCACTTAACCTTTATTTTACCTTTATGTTGAAGCACCAACTACTGAGAGCATGATTTTCATTCTAAGTGTAATGTGCATTGTCCCAAAGTAGCATTGTCTTTTGCATGATTGTGATATCGTTTATTCTGAAATGATTGTATCTAGTCATCACTTAAACCTTGAAGGTGCCCTTGCACTTATGTTTTGCATCACTAAAGGGGGCAAGCTAGATATCACTTTATCATATTTGCACATCATGTTCATTGCAAATCTTTTTGATGTTTCAGTTTCATGTTGTAAAACTTTCAGTCATTTGTGATTTTCTCTTGAGACAACTTAATTACTTTAGAATCATTGTCTCAGTAAGCTTTTGTCATATGACTATGAGAAAGTCTTATATGGTTAATAGCATATCACCACAGAAATTATTCTTATTATCATTTACCTACTCGAGGACGAGCGGGAATTAAGCTTGGGGATGTTGATACGTCCAAAACGTATCTATAATTTCTGCTTGCTCCATGCCACTTTTGGGTGATATTGCTTTGATATTCATACACTTCTATACACTTTTGATCATATTTGGACTAACTTACTAATCCAGTGCACCCCAGTGCCAGTTTCTGTTTTCGGCTGTTTTTGTATTTCAGGTTTTCACGTTTCGAGAACTGCCCAGAAAAATCCAGAAAAATTATATAAAAAATCAGCGATCCGGGAACGACACTACCTCCGAAGGGCAGCCTGGGGGGCCACAGGGGCTCCAGGCGCCCTGTGGGCGCGCCCCCCCTGGGCCGCGCCGGGGGGGGGGGGGGCGCCTGGGCCCCCTGAAGCCCGTCCGGTGCCCCCCTTTGGCATATATTTAGAGGGACCTCCGAAACCCTCAGTACAGGACTTCTTTTTGCGATCCCATCTCTGTTCCGCCGCCGCCGCCGCTTGCAAGATCGGGAGCACCAGGAGAACTCTTCCCGGCACCCTGCCGGAGGGGAGGATCACCACCGGGAGCTTCTCCACCACCATGGACGCCTCCCGGATGACTCGTGAGTAGTCTCCCTTGGACCATGAGTCCATGACCAGTAGCTATGTGATGTTCTCCTCCCGTTCTTGTGCTTCACTAATTAGTCCTCGTGAGCTGCCCTACATGATCGAGGCACCTATGTAATCCTTATGCTGTTGCTATGTTGAGTTTGCTGGGATCCGATGGATTATGAGATTATGTTCAGATTGATCTTGAGTAATATATTTGATTCACCTCTTTTATATTTTAGTTCATAAGTAATTCTTGCATGTTCTCCGTTTTTATTTATTGCTTTGGCCAAGTAGTAGGTAGTGACTCCAAGAGGGAACGTTATGCTCGATTGTGGGTTCATGCCCCTCGATGACTAGCTTGAGTGACAGAAACATGAGTCTAGGGGATGTGCTGTTGCCACAAGGGGGAAAACAACGGTGCTTGTGCCCGCGGGTGCAAGGATTGTTTACTTTACGCAAAGTTCTTTTAATGCAGTTGTCTGTTGCATTGAGTTTACACTATGGGTGGGACTCGCAACTTAATACCAGCGAGATGTTCTGGATAGATATCTCAAGGTGGATGATTAGTAGTAGATATTGATGGATTTCGGTCTACTTACTTTGGCGTACCGCCCATGCTTTGAACCTGAACCTTTCTTGCAATGTAGTCAGCATTGGTTTGCGTTCGTGGTCCTGTCAATTGCCCAGCTGTAATTTGTTACCTCACATAGTTGTTTTATCGTCTTTTGGGAGAGAGACATCACTAGTGAACATCATGAGACTCCGGTCCATATTACCATCATTGATCACATACACTATTTACTTTTCGCTATTTTATTTACTATTGCAAAACACTATCTATCACTACTATCATATTGCTTTTAACCCTTTGTGAACTACAAGGCCGGAGAGATTGACAACCTCTCTGTACTCGTTGGGAGCAAGGTTATTTGTATCTATGTGCAGGTCCACGTTGATTGCTAATTGCGCCGTTAGCAGTGGACACCTACCTGTTGAACCTAGGAGTGTCTGGGGATTCGATCCTTGGCATCTTTGCTAAGGGAAAACACTTCTACTTACTGCATCTTACACCTTCTACTTGGGGTAACCAACGAGGGGTTCGAGGCCCATCAAGGAGTATTTTCTGGCGCCGTTGCCGGGGACTCCACTCTTCAGGACAGGGGAGTTGCATGCTATCTTTTACCTTTGCTTATTAGTCTTGTTAGTTTACCTTTCATTTTTGCTTTAGTTCCTTTTTATCGAAAATCACAAAAAATAGTTATCTTGCTTGCTTGCTACTATGGGTTCCACCGAGAACACCAAGTTGTGTGACTTCACTAGTCACAACAACGATGACTTTATCAGCACACCTATCACTACACCTGCCACTTCAGCACCTTCATATGAAATTAAACCTGCTTTACTGAACTTAGTCATGAGAGAACAATTCTCCGGTGCTGGAGATGATGCTGCTTTACACTTGAACAACTTTGTAGAACTTTGTGATATGCAAAAGTACCAAGAAATAGATGGTAATATTGTTAAGCTTAAGCTTTTTCCTTTCTCTTTGAGAGGAGGAGCTAAAATTTGGTTTCAGTCTTTGCCTAGAAATAGCATAGATTCATGGGACAAGTGCAAAGATGCTTTTATCGGAAAATACTATCCACCTGCTAAAATTATCCAACTTAGAAGTAACATAATGAATTTTAAACAATTGGATAATGAACACGTTGCCCAAGCTTGGGAACGTATGAAGTCTCTTATCAAGAACTGCCCTACTCACGGTTTGACTACTTGGATGGTTATCCAAACTTTTTATGCAGGCTTGAACTTTACCTCGCGGAACTTGTTAGATTCGGCCGCGGGAGGAACTTTTATGTCAACTACATTTGGTGCTACCACAAAGCTTCTCGATGAGATGATGACTAACTATTCCCAATGGCACACCGAACGCGCTCCAACAGGTAGGAAGGTAAACTCTGTCGAGGAGATTTCCTCCCTCAATGAAAAAGTTGACTTGATTATGTCTCTACTTTCGAAGCAATCTACTGTTGATCCTCGTGATGTTCCTTTAAATTCTTTGATTGCTCAAGAACAAGTAGATGTTAACTTTATCTCTAGAAATAATTTCAACAACAATGCTTATAGGAGTAACTTTGGTAACAATTCTAGACCGTTCCCCTCTAACTCTTATGGGAACAACAATGCTTATCCTAGTACCAAGAGCTCCAACACTGAACTAGAGACCATGCTTAGAGATTTCATCACTACCCAAAAAGCCTTTAATAAGAATGTAGAAGAGAAACTACATAAACTAGATGATCTTTCTTTTAAGGTAGACCACTTAGCCAATGAGGTAAAATTGCTAAAAATTGAAACTTCTCCACTTAAGGAGAGGGAAGTCATCCCTATTAATGCTACTCAAATACAAATTAATGAAAATATTAGGATGATGGCTAAGCTTAAAGAAAGATGGGCTAGAGAAAGGGAGGAAGAGGAAAGAATTAAGAGCCTTCCTACCCACCACACTGTTGCTACTATCCAAGTTATTGAGGATGTTCACACTCTTAGCACCCAATGTACTCCTGGTCCCAGTGGACCTATTAATGGTGATGCTATAGAAACTACCAAACAGGTGAGCCTTAAGGACACCACTACCACTTTACTTGATGCTCGTGACCTTGATTTTGATAATTGCACTCTTACAGAAGTTATTGATTTCCTTCACAAAATGTCTAGAGATCCCTGCACTAGCACGCTTAACCTTGCCTTCACAGAGCATATCACTAATGCTCTCATCAAAGCTAGGGAGGAGAAACTTAGAGTAGAAGCCTCCATACCTAGAAAGCTAGAAGATGGTTGGGATCCTATGATAAAAATTAATTTGAATGACTTCTCTTGTTATGCATTATGTGATGTTGGTGCTAGTACCTCTGTTATGCCCAAAAGGATATATGATATGCTTAAATTGAAACCTTATGATTCTTGTTCTTTTGGTGTTCGTCTCGTTGATTCTTCCATAAAGAAACCTTTGGGGAGGATCGACGATGTTCTTATTGTTGTCAATGATAATTATGTGCCCATTGATTTCACTATTATGGATATTGAATGTGATCCTTCATGTTCAATTATTTTGGGACGTCCCTTTTTGCGCAGCGTTGGTGCTGTCATTGACATGAAAGAGGGTAATATAAAATTTCAGTTTCCTCTCAAGAAAGGGATGGAACACTTCCCTCGTAAGAAGGTCAAGTTACCTTTTGAGTCCGTTGTACGGGCTAGTTATTCTTTTACTCTTGATAAAACTTGATCTATGCATTATGCCTAGCTTAAAGGCATAAAAGAAAGCGCTTTTGGGAGGCAGCCCACATGAATAATTTTTTTCTTTTGTTGTGTCTTGATGTTGTTTACTGCTGTAGCATCATCATTGTATCTTTGCTTTTCATATTTGTGCCAAGTATAGACTCTGATTGCTAGAAAGTTCAAAAGTTGTGAGGTGCTGTCCAGGAAACAGATTCTGTCCTTGGATAGAAAAATTCGTATAAAATCACCATATCATCTTTTTGGTCTGAATTTTTCGACAGCGTTCTCTATATAATTGTCTTTCGTGTGTCACTTCTGAGTTTTTTGATTTGAGTTGCAGAAGTATCCCGAACAGGTCAATTACTGCCCGCTGTTCTGTTTTTCACAGATTCTGTCCTGTTTTGCCTTACCTTCACTTTGCAAATTAAGAACTTGCTTTTTCTTTGCAAAAACCTTTTGGCAATCTTGAGAAACAGTAGAACTTCAAGAATATCCTTATTTCCAGCAAGGTATAATTATTTTATTAAGGGTACTAACCTCGCTAATCAGATTATGATGAGTTATGTATGAAGGGAGTTTTCAAGTGTGCGAGGGAAGATGATAAAAAGATTCAGGAGTGTCAAGCGCTCAAGCTTGGGGATGCCCCCGTGCACCCCCAAGAAATATTCAAGGAGACTCAAGCGTCTAAGCTTGGGGATGCCCCCGTGCATCCCCTTCTCCATCAACATTATCAGTTCGTCTTTCGTTCCGCTATATTTTTATCACTTCATGTGTTATGTGCTATGCTTGGAGCGTCTTGCTTTTAGTTTTCCTTTTAGTTTTTCATAACGAGTCGGAACCCAACATTCCTTTATGTGGGAGAGAAACACGCTCCACCTCTACCTAGAACATTACATAGAATTTTCATGTCTATCTATGCTCTGTGTGTTCTTTGTCTTTTAACTAGCTACTATCGTGCTCTGCTCTTAGTATTCATGCTTATCTTTTCAAGAGCTTTTATTTAGTTGGTTGCTTGAACTCTCTTTAATTACCATGCTCACCTTATTAAGAGAGTTTGCTTCCGTTGCATTGGTTAATGTGTCTATGATAAAGATGCTACTTTCATGATGGTGCTTAGTAGTTCAGGTTTTCTTTTGGTTAATCTCGAATAGCTGGGAGGTTCCCAATGTGTTATTGGAGTACCAACTTGGTTTGTTTGCCTATGATGTGGTATGGTTTAGTAATATCTTCCTTCGAGAATTTATTTTGATTGACTTGGCGTATGCTCACGCATATTCAAGACTGTAAAGAAAGTCTGTCAAGCCTTGATGATCTTTTATTTCTGAGTAGCGATATAACTACCATGCCTGATTCAATATTGCTTTGTCGCTCTGCATGATTATGACCGTCATTGCTCTCTTAGTTGGTCGCTCCCAGCTTTTGCTAACCTACACCTGCACTAAGCAAATTAACCATGCAATACATAGCTCATGGGAAAGTAGCCTAAAAACTATTATGGTAAAGAATATGTTGCTTATGTATCTTATTTCTTATGAGTTGCTTGCTGAGCGGTAACCATGTCTCTGGGGACGCCATCAACTGTCACACTTTTGTTGAATATCATGTGAGTTGCTATGCATGTTCGTCTTGTCTGAAGTAAGGGTGATTTACCGTGGGTTGAATTAATATGCATATTGTTAGAGAAGAACATTGGGCCGCCAACCAAAGCCAGGCATCATGGTGGAAGTTTTAGCTTGGACCTTAATCCTCAATCTCTCATGAGAATATACTTATGCATTAAAGAGGAGTCCATCATCTATTTTCTATGTTGTCCCGGTATGGATGTCCTCAAGTTGAGATCTATCAAAAATGAGAAATCAAATGCGATCTATCTCCTTGGACCTTTGTACAGGTGGCATAGAGGTACCCCTTTGTGACAATTGGTTAAAACATATGCAATGCAATGATAACCCATGGGGATCCGAGCTAATTAGGACAAGGAGCGAGCACTATTGGTATTCGATGCAGGCTTGCAACTTATAGGATGTTTTATACATGACACATATGAAGTACTACTACCGTTGACACAATTGCTTCCATGTTTCAAAATAAAAAGCTCTAGCACTTCAAGCACCAACTACTGAGAGCATGATTGTCATTCTGAGTGTAATGTGCATTGTCCCAAAGTAGCATTGTCTTTTGCATGATTGTGATATCGTTTATTCTGAAATGATTGTATCTAGTCATCACTTAAACCTTGAAGGCGCCCTTGCATTTATGTTTTGCATCACTAAAGGGGGCAAGCTAGATATCACTTGATCATATTTGCACATCATGTTCATTGCAAATCTTTTTGATGTTTCAGTTTCATGTTGTAAAACTTTCAGTCATTTGTGATTTTCTCTTGAGACAACTTAGTTACTTTAGAATCATTGTCTCAGTAAGCTTTTGTCATATGACTATGAGAAAGTCCTATATGGTTAATAGCATGTCACCATAGAAATTATTCTTGTTATCATTTACCTACTCGAGGACGAGCAGGAATTAAGCTTGGGGATGTTGATACGTCCAAAACGTATCTATAATTTCTGCTTGCTCCATGCCACTTTTGGGTGATATTGCTATGATATTCATACACTTCCATACACTTTTGATCATATTTGGACTAACTTACTAATCCAGTGCACCCCAGTGCCAGTTTCTGTTTTCGGCTGTTTTTGTATTTCAGGTTTTCACGTTT
>LR738710.1:788628880-788687352 GCA_902687465.1 Secale cereale | reverse complement strand
CCCCGGGCCGCGCCGGGGGGGGGGGGCGCCTGGGCCCCCCGAGGCTCCCCCGGTGCCCTACTTTGGCATATATTTAAAGGGTTCCCCGTAACCCTCAGTAGGGGACTTCTTTTCGCGATCCCATCTCTGTTCCGCCGCCGCCGCCGCTTCCAAGATCGGGAGCACCAGGAGAACTCTTCCCGGCACCCTGCCGGAGGGGAGGATCACCACCGGGAGCTTCTCCACCACCATGGACGCCTCCTGGATGACTCGTGAGTAGTCTCCCTTGGACCATGAGTCCATGACCAGTAGCTATGTGATGTTCTCCTCCCGTTCTTGTGCTTCACTAATTAGTCCTCGTGACCTGCCCTACATGATCGAGGCACCTATGTAATCCTTATGTTGTTGCTATGTTGAGTTTGCTGGGATCCGATGGATTATGAGATTATGTTCAGATTGATCTTGAGTAATATATTTGATTCACCTCTTTTATATTTTAGTTCATAAGTAATTCTTGCATGTTCTCCGTTGTTATTTATTGCTTTGGCCGAGTAATAGGTAGTGACTCCAAGAGGGAACGTTATGCTCGATTGTGGGTTCATGCCCCTCGATGACTAGCTTGAGTGACAGAAACATGAGTCTAGGGGATGTGTTGTTGCCACAAGGGGGAAAACAACGGTGCTTGTGCCCGCGGGTGCAAGGATTGTTTACTTTACGCAAAGTTCTTTTAATGCAGTTGTCTGTTGCATTGAGTTTACACTATGGGTGGGACTCGCAACTTAATACCAGCGAGATGTTCTGGATAGATATCTCAAGGTGGATGATTAGTAGTAGATATTGATGGATTTCGGTCTACTTACTTTGGCGTACCGCCCATGCTTTGAACCTCAACCTTTCTTGCAATGTAGTCAGCATTGGTTTGCGTTCGTGGTCCTGTCAATTGCCCAGCTGTAATTTGTTACCTCACATAGTTGTTTTATCGTCTTTTGGGAGAGAGACATCACTAGTGAACATCATGAGACTCCGGTCCATATTACCATCATTGATCACATACACTATTTACTTTTTGCTATTTTATTTACTATTGCAAAACACTATCTATCACTACTATCATATTGCTTTTAACCCTTTGTGAACTACAAGGCCGGAGAGATTGACAACCTCTCTGTACTCGTTGGGAGCAAGGTTATTTGTATCTGTGTGCAGGTCCACGTTGATTGCTAATTGCACCGTTAGCAGTTGACACCTACCTGTTGAACCTAGGAGTCTCTGGGGATTCGATCCTTGGCATCTTTGCTAAGGGAAGACACTTCTACTTACTGCATCTTACACCTTCCACTTGGGGTAACCAATGAGGGGTTCGAGGCCCATCACCCCCCTATGACGGGATGCCGAATTGGAGAAGGAAAAGGGGGATTTGGCCCCCCTTTCCTTTCTCTCTTCCCTCTTCCCTTTCTTCTCCGGTGAAATAAGGCAAGCGGTGCCACTTGGAGAAACCCAAGTAGGATTCGGATCCTACTTGGGGCGTGCCTTGGCTGCCTCCCTCTCCCTTCCACCTATATATATGTGGGGGGCACCCTAGAACATAACATCAATTGTTAGCCGTGTGCGGTGCCCCCCTCCACGGTTCACATTCTCTGTCATATTTTCGTAGTGCTTAGGCGAAGCCCTGCGGAGATCACTTCATCATCACCGTCACCGGGTTGTCATGCTGATGGAACTCATCTACTACCCTGGCGTCTTGCTAGATCAAGAAGGCGAGGGACGTTACCGAGCTGAACGTGTGCAGAACGCGGAGGTGTCGTGCGTTCGGTACTTGGTCGGTTGAAGCACAAAGAAGTTCGACTACATCAACTGCGTTGTGAAACGCTTCCACTTATAGTCTACAAGGGTACATAGACACACTCTCCCCCTCGTTGCTATGCATCTCCATGGATAGATGTTTGCGTGTGCGTAGATTTTTTCATGCAATGTTTCCCAACAGTGGCATCATGAGCCAGGTCTATGCGTAGATGATATTCACGAGTAGAACACAAAGAGTTGTGGGCGGTGATCGTCATACTGTTTACCACCAATGTCTTATTTTGATTCAACAACATTGTAAGATGAAGCGGCCCGGACCAACTTTACATGTCCACGTACATGAGACCGGTTCCACCGACAAACATGCAACTTGTTTGGCATAAAGGTGGCTGGCGGGTGTCTGTTTCTCCTACTTTAGTTGAATTGAATTTGACTGCGACCGGTCCTTATTGAAGGTTAAAACATCAAACTTGATAAATCGCCATTGTGGTTTTGTGCCGTAGGTAAGAACGATTCTTGCTATAAGCCCATAGCAGCCACGTAAAACTTGCAACAACAAAGTAGAGGACGTCTAACTTGTTTTTGCTGGGCATGTTGTGATGTGATATGGTCAAGACATGATGAGTTATCTATTATTGTATGAGATGGTCATGTTTTGTAAATTATCGACAACCGACAGGTGCCTTATGGTCGTCTCTTTATTGTATGAATTACAAGCGACATGTAATTGCTTTACTTTATCGCTATGAGTTGGCAATAGTCATAGAAGCAATAGTTCGCGAGACAACCACGACGCTACAATGGAGATCAAGGTGTCAACCCGGTGACGATGGAGATCATGACGATGCTTTGGAGATGGAGATCAAAAGCACAAGATGATGATGGCCATATCATGTCACATATTTTGATTACATGTGATGTTTATCTTATATGCATCTTATTTTGCTTAGTACAGCGGTAGCATTATGAGATGACCCCTTCACTAAATTTCAAGATAATAGTGTTCTCCCCGAGTATGCATGGTTGCTATAGTTTGTCGTTTCGAGACACCACATGATGATCGGGTGTGATAAACTCTATGTTCACATACAACGGGTGTAAGACAGTTTTACACACGTGTAATGCTTGGATTAAACTTGATGAGCCTAGCATGTATAGACATGTCCTCGGAACACTGGAGACCAAAAGTTTGAACATGAGTCATATAGTAGATATGATCAACATAGAGATGTTCACCATTGATGACTACTCCATCTCATGTGATGATGGGACATGGTTTAGTTGATTTGGATGATGTTTCACTTAGTTAACCCGAGGGATGTTAATTTAAGTGGGAGTTCATTAGTAATTTGATTAATTGTACTTAATTTATCATGAACTTAGGCATGATAGTATTTGCATATCTATGTTGTAGATCATGGCCCGTGCTACCGTTCCCTTGAATTTTAATGCGTTCCTAGAGAAAGCTAAGTTGAAATATGATGGTAGCAACTACACGGATTGGGTCCGTAACTTGAGGATTATCCTCATTGCTGCACAGAAGAATTATGTCCTTGATGCACCGCTAGGTGACCCACCTGCTCCCGCTAACCTAGATGCTATGAACATCTGGCAAGCGCGAAGTGATGACTCCCCTATAGTTCAGTGTGCCATGCTTTACGGCTTAGAACCGGGACTTCAAAGATGTTTTGAACTTCATGGAGCATATGCGATGTTCCAGGAGCTGAAATTGATATTTCAAGCAATGCCCGGGTTGAGAGATATGAAGTATCCAACAAATTCTATAGCTACAAGATGGAGGAGAATAGTTCTGTCAATGAACACATACTCAAAATGTCTGGGTATCATAACCACTTGACTCAGCTGGGAATTAGTCTTCCACCTGAGAGTGTTGTTGACATAGTTCTCCAATCACTACCACCAAGCTACAAAGGCTTTGTGATGATCTATAATATGCAAGGTATGGAGAAATCTATTTCTGAGCTCTTCGCGGTGCTGAAATCGGCGGAGGTAGAAATCAAGAAAGAGCATCAAGTGTTGATGGTTAACAAGACCACTAGTTTGAAGAAAAAGGGCAAAGGAAAGAAGGGGAACTTCAAGAAGAATGCCAAACAGGTTGCCACTCCCATGAAGAAACCCAAAGTTGGTCCTAAGCTTGAAACTGAGTGCTTTTGCTGCAAAGGGAGTGGTCACTGGAAGCGAAACTGCCCCAAGTATCTAGCGGATAAGAAGGATGGCAAAGTGAACAAAGGTATATTTGATATACATGTTATTGATGTGTTCCTTACTAGTGCTCGTACCAGGGCCTGGGTATTTGATACTGGTTCAGTTGCTCATATTTGTAACTCAAAACAGGAGCTCTGGATTAAACGAAGACTGGCTAAGGACGAGGTGACGATGCACGTCGGGAATGGTTCCAAGGTTGATGTGATCGTCGTCGGCACGCTACCTCTACATCTACCTTCGGGATTAGTTTTAGACCTAAATAATTGTTATTTGGTGCCTGCTTTGAGCATGAAAACTATATCTGGATCTTCTTTAATGCGAGACGATTATTCATTTAAGTCAGAGAACAATGGTTGTTCTATTTATATGAGTAATACCTTTTATGGTCATGCACCCTTGAGGAATGGTCTATTCTTATTGAATCTCGATCGTGGTAATACACACATTCATAATATTGATGCCAAAAGATGCAAAGTTGATAATGATAGTGCAACATACTTGTGGCACTGCCGTTTAGGTCATATTGGTGTAAAGCGCATGAAGAAACTCCATGCTAATGGACTTTTGGAATCACTTGATTATGAATCATTTGATACTTGTGAACCATGCCTCATGGGCATGATGACTAAAACTCCTTTCTCCGGAACAATGGAGCGAGCTAATGACTTATTTGGAAATAATACATACAGATGTATGCGGTCCGATGAGTGTTGAAGCACGTGGCGGGTATCATTATTTTCTCACCTTCACGGATGATTTGAGTATATATGGGTATATCTACTTGATGAAACATAAGTCCGAAACATTTGAGAAGTTCAAAGAATTTCAGAGTGAAGTAAAGAATCATCGTAACAAGAAAAATAAAGTTTGTATGATCTGATCACGGAGGGGAATATTTGAGTTACGAGTTAGGTCTTCATTTGAAACAATGTGGAATAGTTTCACAACTCACGCCACCTAGAAGACCACAGTGTAATGGTGTGTATGAATGCCGTAACCGTACTCTGTTAGATATTGTGCGTTCTATGATGTCTCTTACCAATTTGCCTTTATCATTTTGGGGTTATGCATTAGAGACAGTTGCATTCATGTTAAATAGGGCACCATCTAAATCCGTTGAGATGACACCGTATGAACTATGGTTTGGCAAGAAACCAAAGCTGTCGTTTCTTAAAGTTTGGGGTTGCGATGCTTATGTGAAAAAGCTTCAACCTGATAAGCTCGAACCCAAATCGGAGAAGTGTGTCTTCATAGGATACCCAAAAGAAACTGTTGGGTACACCATCTACCATAAATCCGAAGGCAAGATCTTTGTTGCTAAGACCAAATCATTTCTAGAGAAGGAGTTTCTTGATACGTCTCCAACGTATCTACTTTTCCAAACACGTTTGCCCTTGTTTTGGATTCTATCTTGCATGATTTGAATGGAACTAACCTGGACTGACGCTGTTTTCAGCAGAATTAACATGGTGTTATTTTTGTGCAGAAATAAAAGTACTCGGAATTACCTGAAAATCAACGGAGATTTATTTTGGAATATATAACAAATACCGGCGGAAGAATCAAGACCAGGGGCCACACCCTGTCCACGAGGGTGGGGGGGGGGCGCCCCTGTCTCGTGATCCCCCTGTCGCTCCACATACCTCAGCTTCGATTCCAAATATTCACGTTCGGGGAGAAAAAAAATCAGAGAGAAGGATTCATCGCGTTTTACGATACAGAGCCGCCGCCAAGCCCTAATCTCTCTCGGGAGGGCTGATCTGGTGTCCGTTCGGGGCTCCAAAGAGTGGAGATCGTCGCCGTCGGCATCATCAACCTTCCTCCATCACCAATTTCATGATGCTCACCACCGTGCGTGAGTAATCCCATCGTAGGCTTGCTGGACGGTGATGGGTTGGATGACATTGTCAGGCCCAAGATGCGATTCTATCCCGATCACGTGACACTTACTTGATTGGGGCACAACCGCATTTCGGGCGCTTAGCAAGATGGATATCATTACATCGTACCATTACATACATACATGGGGGGATACAACAATACATACAAGTCACATGAATACAACAACCTCAATACAAAGTATCCGACTACGGATACAAACATGAAAAACACAAAGACATCCATCTGCTATCCTAGGCTGCCGATCCGGAACCTAACCCAAGACTGAAGAAGAAGAACTCCAACAAAAGGACAACACTCTCACGTCAAGACATCGGAAACCTGCACCTGCAACTGTTGTTGTAGTATCTGTGAGCCACGAGGACTCAGCAATCCCATAACCATGGGTAACAAGACTATCAAAGCTTAATAGGTAGGAAGAGGTAAAGTGGTGGGGTTGCAGCAGCGGCTAAGCAAAATATATATGGTGGCTAACTTACGAGTACAAGAATAAGATGAGCATCTACGCAAATGGTCGCAAACTAGTAGTGATCGCTAAATATCCTGAACTACCTACGAGGCAAACATAACCCCACCGTGTTCTCTTCTCAAAATGAAAAGAGACAGTCACGGTTACTCACACCGTTGTGTGTTTTACTTCATATCCTCTGTCAAGTTTTCTACAACTGGACATTAACAAATTCCAATCTGCCACATAACCGCGGGCACGGCTTTCGAAAGATCATAACCCTGCAGGGGTGTCCCAACATAGCCCATCACAAGCTCTCACGATTAGCTGAAGTGATAAATATAATATCATCACCCCTTATCTTAGGGAAATTCGATCAGGCTCGGCATCCCGGTGCACAAGACATTTCGACAATGGTAAAACAAGTCCAGCAAGACCTCCCGGCGTGCCGACACCCTGATAGTAGCCGCGCGTATCTCGTCTCAGGCCACAACCGGATGGGTGATGCTACAGGTAAAACCAAACCTCGAGTTTCCCCGTGGTGGCCCCGCAGGACCCCCGTTTGGGACCAACACCATCAGCACTAGCCCCCCCTGTTATGTAGAATTAAGAACCCGGGGACATGACCCCCTATGCAATTAATTAATTAATTAAGTTGTTATTATGAGCAAATTAAAAACCAATGTTGGGCCTTGCTGGAGGAGTTTTATTCAAAGACGAACTGTCAAGGGGTCCCCATATACCCATCGTGTAAGGAACACAAAATCAAGGAACATAATGCCGGTTTATCGGTGCCTAAGGTGGCATGAGTGGAACACAACACCGAGCAAAAGTCCAAGCCTTCCACCCATGCCCAGTATATAGGTGTGTTAATAATAATAATAATAGATATTGTGATATTCCAACAACAAGTTCCCTCCTGGAACGATCTTCATCTTCACCTGCAACTAACAACGCTATAAGAGGGGCTGAGCAAGCGGGTAACATAGCCAAACAATGGTTTTGCTAGGAAGGTTTCAAAGGTTAGAGGTTTCATGGCAACAAGGAGAGGCTGACAATAATGATGGGTAGCGCGACATATAACGATAGCATCGAGACAACTAAGCAATGGCAAAGGTAGTAAAGGTATCCAAGGTTACGGTCATCTTGCGTGAGATCCCTCAAGGAAGAGGAACGGTTCCGTGAAGAAGACGGAGAAGAAGCCTTGAAGAAGAACCACGGGTAGACGAACGAATCCTCACGATCGCAACGGAACAAGCACTAACGAGAAGAAGCAAGCAATACGGTAAACACACAACACAAGAACATGACAATATGCTCAACCAGGTATGATGCAAAACAAGTCTATATATGAAGCACAACAAGGCTGTATAGGAAGCATAACATGGCAAGGTAGGAAGCACAGAAAAACCACACAAGTCTATATGATGCAATACATGGCAAGGTATGATGCATGACAAGACTATACAGGAAGCACAACAAGTCTATACAGGAAGCATAACATGGCAAGGTAGGAAGCACAGAAAAACAACACAAGTCTATATGATGCAATACATGGCAAGGTATGATGCATGACAAGACTATACAGGAAGCACAACAATTCTATACAGGAAGCATAACATGGCAAGGTAGGAAGCACAGCAAAACAACACAAGTCTATATATATGATGCAATACATGGCAAGGTATGATGCATGACAAGTCTACACAGGAAGCAATACATGGCAAGGTAGGAAGCACAGAAAAACAACACAGGAAACATGACAATGTGCTTAAGCAAGTATGATGCAAAACAAGTCTATATATGTTGCAAAACATGACAAGGTAGGAAGCACTCAAACAAAACAACACAAGTCAACAAGTTTAAATGAGGCCGGAAACTACCTATTACAAAACCGGCAAGTCCTCATATGCATAGTTTGAAATTAGTCCAGATCTGAACAAACCTTATGTTCAAGTTATTAAACAGCAATTTAACATGCACCATGATGATCTACACGAAATTCTAGGCAAGTTTCATATAAGGTTTGTTTAATTCGGAGCTACGGGCTAGAAGATATGAGCAAAACAAGACAAGCAAGGCAACGGTGCAAGATGCACCCAAACATCAAGCAAACATACTCCAAACATGTTAACAAGATGATATTATGATTCTACATGCAAAATCACACAAGTTTCATATAAGGAACACTCCAAACGAACCAACGGGCTAAAAGATACACATGAAACAAGATATAACAACAAGCTGAAACTAACAACCACATAGCAACTTTGGAGCAAGGTAAATATATGCTACAACACTCAAACATGGTGACAAGAAGCATGGAAATGAATTAGGCATATCCTACAGCAAACAACTCCATTGGAGCATCTCCATAGGAGGCATGGATCAATAGCAGCAAGCTACAACATTTTGATCATGACACTAAAAACCTGACAGCAATATTTTATAGCAACTTGAGAGCAAGAAGTAAATAAGCTACAACAACTCAAATGAGCAAGTGAAGGCATGAATGGATAGACAACAACATATACAAGAAGGAAAGATCAATGGCCACCCCAAAACTAACATGGATTTTCCTAGGGCATCAAGCAAACATAGCATCAGGATATTACAGATGGCATGTTTGCAAGCATGTTTAAGTCACCTCAAGGCATATCATAGCAAATGGTTTGCACCACAGCAAAGAACACATCATGGAGATTCTAAAACATCTAGGCATGTGACATGGGGACAAACACATGAATAGCAACGAGTTCCACAACTAGGCATCTCGTAACAAGTTACAAAACCTAACAGCCACATGCACTTTTGCAACAGAGATTAACATGGCAATATGAACTCAAACAAGCATGCTATAGCAACCAACATGTAGAGCATCTCATGATGAACATTTTGACATATCATTTGCATCATTTGGACAAACATGCAGCAAGTTATCATATCTCAAACATGGCAACAAAATAACAAGTAGCAGCAGTTTATAACAAGTAGCACCCTTGCAACAGATATTAGAGCAACTAGATGAACTCAAATGAGCATGGCACAATGGAACAAAGTGTAGAGCATATCACCACGGTCATTTTGACAAATCATACACTCAATTTGGATAAGCACACAATTATTTACAAGCACTCAAAGATGCAACATTATGACAGTTTTTCAGGGGACTTAGCAAAAAAACAGCACCTCGAGAAACGGACATGTCCGAAGCCAGCGGACACATATGACGAACGGGACCCGCGGGCAGAGAGAGGAGCGGACACGTCCGTCGCCAACCGGACGTGTCCATCGGCGGCGGCGGCAGGGCCCGCCTGGCAGAGACTCGAAGAGGCGGAGCAGTCAACGCAGCAGCCAACTCGTCGTGCCTCGATGGAGGAAGAGCCCGGCGGCGCAGGAGGCCTCTCCGGTGACGACGGCGAGCGCGGAGGCCGGGAATGAGCGCGTGAAGAGTGCCTCGGCCGGATCCGGGCCAGAGGTGGCCGGCGGCGAGCTCGACGGAGGGAACTGAAGAGGCCGGCGGCGAGTAAGGCCACTGGCGGCGGCGGCCTCTCTGGGATGTCGAACGGGGTGGAGAAGGGGAGTGGCGGCTCCGGGCGGCGGCGCGGCGCCGGAGTGTCGACGGGAGGACGCACGGCGGCGGGGTCCGATCTGGCAACCGGGCGGTGGCGCAGATTGAACAGGCGGCGGGGACGACGACTCGTGGGGGCGCGGGGCTCGGGCGGCCCAGTCGCGGCTCGGGCAGGCCCCGAGTGGGCTTCGGCGGGCCGGCGGCTGGGAGGACGTGGCTGAGCCACGCGGCGGCTGGGAATTGGAGGAGGGGCGCAGCTCGGCTGACGTGGCCCAATGGGGGCGCGACATTTGGCGGCGGAGTGCTGGCTGGCGGCGCTGGCTGCGGTTCTGCAGCGACAAGTGGCGAGGAGAGAGCGGCTGGGCACGGAAAACGAGGTGGGAGATGGCTGGAGGTTAGGGGAGGCTAGGATTAGTCCATTTTTGGCATGGAGGGGCCTTTATATAGGAAAAACCTAGGGTTTGGGGGGTTTTGGACCACTCCGGAGCCATCCGATCGTGATCCAACGGCAACAGAGCGAAGGGGAATAGGCTGGGCCTAGGTGGGCTGTGTAGATTAGTTTGGCTGAGATGAGAGGAGAGGGAGAGAGGCCCGCGGGGGTTTTCGGAGACCGAAAACGTCCGACGATATAACCGGCGACTAGTGCCGCTATATATATCCGTTGGGCTATCAAACGGACTCCGAATGCGATGAAATTTGGCAGGCGGCCTGTCTACACTATAATAAGACCACACACCAAGTTTCAACCCATTCTGAGAACATTTTTCGGCCACTTACAAAATAAATATTCGGAGGCGCCGTGGGCGCGTTGCTTGATGGCTTCTCGCCCCTCGTTGGTTACCCCAAGTGGAAGGTTTGAGATGCAGTGTAGCAGAAGTTTTCCCTTGGCAAAGATACCAAGGATCGATTTCCCTAAGACTCCCAGTTTCAACAAGAAGGTGTCAACTGCTAACGGCGCCAGATATTAGCAATCAACATGGACCTGCACACAGATACAAATAACTTTGCTCCCAACAAGTACAGAGAGGTTGTCAATCCCTCCGGCCTTGTCGTTTACAAAGGATCAAACGCAAGTGATAATAGTGATAGGTATTGCTGCAATAGTAAGTAAAACGGAAAGTAAATAGCGGATGTGATCAATGATGGTAATATGGACCGGGGTCCCATGATGTTCACTAGTGATGTCTCTCTCCCAAAAGACGATAAAATAGCTATGTGAGGTAAACGAATTATAGTTGTGCAATTGACAGAATTATGTGCGCAAACCAATGCTAACTATGTTGCAAGAAAGGTAGAGGTTCAAAGCATGGGCGGTACGCCAAGGCAAGTAGACCGAAATCCATCTGCATCTACTACTAATCATCCACCTTGAGATATCTATCCAGAACATCTCGCTGGTATTAAGTTGCGAGTCCCACCCATAGTGTAAACTCAAAGCAACAGACAACTGCATTAAAAGAACTTTGCGTAAAGTAAACAATCCTTGCACCCGCGGGCACAAGCACCGTTGTTTTCCCCCTTGTGGCAACATCACATCCCCTAGACTCATGTTTCTGTCACTCAAGCTAGTCATCGAGGGGCATGAACCCACAATCAAGCATAACGTTCCCTCTTGGAGTCACTACCTACTACTTGGCCAAAGCAATAAATAACAACGGAGAACATGCAAGAATTACTTACGAACATAAATATAAAAGAGGTAGATCAAATATATTACTCAAACACAATCTGAACATAATCTCACAATCCATCGGATCCCAGCAAACACATCATAGCAACAGCATAAGGATTACATATGTGCCTCGATCATGTAGGGCAGCTCACGAGGACTAATTAGTGAAGCACAAGAACGGGAGGAGAACATCACATAGCTACTGGTCATGGACCCATGGTCCAAGGGAGACTACTCACAACTCATCCGGGAGGCGTCCATGGTGGTGGAGAGGCTCCCGGTGGTGATCCTCCCCTCCGGCAGGGTGCCGGGAAGAGTTCTCCTGGTGCTCCCGATCTTGGAAGCGGCGGCGGCGGCGGAACAGAGATGAGATCGCGAAAAAGAGTTCCCGTCTCGAGGGTTTCGGGACACGATATAAATATATGCCAAAGGGGGCATCAGCGGAGCCCTGGGGGGCCCAGGCGCCCCCCGGCGCGGCCAGGGGGGCCGCGCCACCAGGGCGCCTCGAGCCCTGGTGCCCCCCCGGCTGTACTTTGGCTACCGGGAAGCTTCTGGAACACTGATTTTTTATATAATTTTTCTGGGATTTTTCTGGCAGTTCTCGTAATGGGAAAACCTGACATACAAAAACAACAGAAAACAGAAACTGGCACTGGGGTGCACTGAGTTAATAGGTTAGTCCAAATATGATCAAAAGTGTATGGAAGTGTATAAATATCATAGCAATATCACCCAAAAGAGGCATGGAGCAAGCAGAAATTATAGGTACGTTTTGGATGTATCAACATCCCCAAGCTTAATTCCTGCTCGTCCTCGAGTAGGTAAATGATAACAAGAATAATTTATGTGGTGACATGCTATTAACCATATAGGACTTTTCATAGTCACATGACAAAAGCTTACTGAGACAATGAATCTGTAGTAATTAAGTTGCCTCATGAGAAAATCACAAAGAACTGAAAGTTTTACAATATGATATTGAAACATCAAATAGATTTGCAATGAGCATGGTGTGCAAATATGATAAAGTGATATCTCGCTTGCCCCCTTTAGTGAAGCAAAACATAAATGCAGGGGCACCTTCAAGGTTTAAGTGATGACTAGATACAATCATTTCAAAATAAATGATATCACAATCATGCAAAAGACAATGCTACTTTGGGACAATGCACATTACACTCAGAATGACAATCATGATCTCAGTGGTTGGTGCTTTAAAAGAAGGTGGAGACTCTCGAACCGTGGCTTTTGTTGGCAAGGTTGAAAACCCGTAGTCGGAAACAAAGACAAAACATGTACCAGAGCTCTTGGTTTTAAAACAGAGGTAATATTTTTTTTAGATCATGCATGTTTCGTCAACGAATGCTAGCAGACAACTCAATCACTTCTTGAGATGGACAAGTTTCGAGGAACGGCTCCCGAATGAGGACGATCACATCCTCTTAATCTCCTTTGTTTATCACTGCCAAAGTTTTCTGATTTCTCATGAACAAAGCGTGAAGGAGGGTTTGTTTGTTATATTAATTTTTGAGCCAGGCGCACTCAATGCCAGTTCCTTCTCGTATTATGGGTTTGCACATTATACATGCAATCCCGGGGTGAAGCTTGTCCAACTTAAAAAGATCATGAATTAACTACTACTTCCTCATGGACTTAAAACAGAGGCACAAAATAGGAATACATTTTTTTGAATAATTTCGAGATGGTACATGCAAGTCTCCGTTAGGAATGGCAGGTAAATACCATGTAGGAAGGTATGGTGGACTCATATGGCATAACTGGTTTAAAAGAATTTGGATGCACAAGCACTCAGTCCGCTTAGTACAGGTGGAGGTTAGCAAAAGACTGGGAGCGACCAACTAAGAGAGCAATGACGGTCATAATCATGCAGAGCGACAAAGCAACATTGAATGAGGCATGGAAGTTATATCGCTACTCAGAAACAAAAGATCATCAAGACTTGACAGACTTTCTTTACAGTCTTAAATTTGCGTGAGCATATGCCAAGTCAATCAAAATAAATTCTTGAAGAAAGATATTACTAAACCATACCACATCATAGGCAAACAAATCATGTTGGTACTCCAATAACACATTGGGAACCCCCCCAGCTATTTGAGACTAACCATAAGAAAACATGAACTACTAAGCACCATTATGCACGTAGCATCTTTATCATAGACATATCAACCAATGCAACAGAAACAAACTCTCTTAATAAGATAAGCATGATAACTAAAGAGAGTTCAAGCAACCAACTAAACAAAAGCTCTTTAAAAAGATAAGCATGAAAACTAAAAGCTAAGCATGATAGTAGCTATTGAAAGACAAAGAACACACACAACAAAGATAGACATGAAAATTCTATGTTATGTTCTAGGTAGAAGTGGAGTGTGTTTCTCTCCCACATAAAGAAGCTGAGTTCCGACTCGTTGTGAAAAGCTAAAGAAAACTAAAAAGGAAACTAAAAGCGAGACGCTCCAAGCATAGCACATAACACATGAAGTGATAAAAAATATAGTGGAACGAAAGACGAACTGATAATGTTGATGGAGAAGGGGATGCACGGGGGCATCCCCAAGCTTAGACGCTTGAGTCTCCTTGAATATTTCTTGGGGGTGCACGGGGGCATCCCCAAGCTTGAGCATTTGACACTCCTGAATCTTTTTATCATCTTCCCTCGCACACTTGAAAACTCCCTTCATACATAACTCATCATAATCTGATTAGCGAGGTTAGTACCCATAATAAAATAATTGTTCCTTGCTGGAAATAAGGATATTCTTGAAGGTCTACTGTTTCTCAAGATTGCCAAAAGGTTTTTGCAAAGAAAAAGCAAGCTCTAGGTTTGCAAAATGAAGGAAAGGCAAAATAGGACAGAATCTGTGAAAAACAGAACAGCAGGTAGTAAATGATTTTTTCGGGGCACTTCTGCAACTCTAATCAAAAAACTCAAAACAGACTCACGAAAGACAATTGTATAGAGCACGCTATCGAAAAAATTCAGACCAAAAAGATGATCTGGTGATTTTATACGAATTTTTCTATCCAAGGACAGAATCTGTTTCCTGGACAGCACGCCACAACTTTTGAACTTTCTTGCAATCAGAGGCTACACTTGGCACAAAGTTGAAAAGTAAAGATACAATGATGTTGCTACAGTAGTAAAAACATCAAGAGCACTAAAACTGAAAGAACAAGCTGAAAGCAAAGATAACAAGGGTTGTCTCCCTAGAGCTCTTTCTTTATAGCCATAAAGATAGGCTTAAGACTTTAATGATGCTCTCGTAGGAATAAGAGTTGAAGAACAAAAGAGAGCATCAAGAAGCAAACACCAAACACATTTAAGCCTAACATGCTTCCTATGCATAGGAATATTGCAATACAATAATTCATTGAAGCACAATGCAATAAGCATAGGAAGACAAAACAAGTGTAGCTTCAAAACCTTCAACATAAAGAGAGGGAACTTTATATTATTGAAATATCTATAAGCATATGTTCCCTTCTCATAATAATTTTCAGTGGGATCACAAATAAACTCAACAATATAAGCATCACATAAAGCATTGTTACCATGATCCACATGCAAAAAGGTATCATTACTCTTCATATAAGCAAAATCTTTCTTATTAGGAATAGTGAGAGTAAAGCAATCATAACCATCATGGTAATCATTGTATTTAGGAGGCATATCATAATCATAATAAATTTTATCCTCAATAGTAGGTGGATTGAAAACATCATATTCATCATTGTAATCATATATAGGAAGCAAAGTATCATCAACGTAAATTTTCTCTTCAAAAGTTGGGGGACTAAAAATATCATCTTCATCAAACGTGTCATCCCCAAGCTTAGAGCTTTCCATGTCATTAGCAATATTGATATTCAAAGAAAGCATACTAATAACATCACCACCATCATGATTGTTATGCAAATAATAAAGTTCCATAGGTTTTTTAATTTTCTCTTCAAACACATCATGTCCCAAAGCAAGGTAGAGCTTATAAAGCTCTCTCATATTTTTGTTGTTTTCCATTAAGCAAAACTAGTGAAAAGACATAAAGAAAACTGAAAGGTAAACTAACAAGACTAAAAAGCAAAGATAAAAGATAGCATGCAACTCCCCTATCTTGAAGAGTGGAGTCCCCGGCAACGGCGCCAGAAAACTTTACTTGATGGCTTCTCACCCCTCGTTGCTTACCCCAAGTGGAAGGTTTGAGATGCAGTGTAGCGGAAGTTTTCCCTTGGCAAAGATACCAAGGATCGATTTCCCTTAGACTCCCAGTTTCAACAAGAAGGTGTCAACTGCTAACGGCGCCAGATATTAGCAATCAACGTGGACCTGCACACAGATACAAATAACTTTGCTCCCAACGAGTACAGAGAGGTTGTCAATCCCTCCGGCCTTGTCGTTTACAAAGGATCAAACGCAAGTGATAATAGTGATAGGTATTGCTGCAATAGTAAGTAAAACGGAAAGTAAATAGCGGATGTGATCAATGATGGTAATATGGACCGGGGTCCCATGATGTTCACTAGTGATGTCTCTCTCCCAAAAGACGATAAAATAGCTATGTGAGGTAAACGAATTACAGCTAGGCAATTGACAGAATTATGTGCGCAAACCAATGCTAACTATGTTGCAAGAAAGGTAGAGGTTCAAAGCATGGGTGGTACGCCAAGGCAAGTAGACCGAAATCCATCTGCATCTACTACTAATCATCCACCTTGAGATATCTATCCAGAACATCTCACTGGTATTAAGTTGCGAGTCCCACCCATAGTGTAAACTCAAAGCAACAGACAACTGCATTAAAAGAACTTTGCGTAAAGTAAACAATCCTTGCACCCGCGGGCACAAGCACCGTTGTTTTCCCCCTTGTGGCAACAGCACATCCCCTAGACTCATGTTTCTGTCACTCAAGCTAGTCATCGAGGGGCATGAACCCACAATCAAGCATAACGTTCCCTCTTGGAGTCACTACCTACTACTTGGCCAAAGCAATAAATAACAACGGAGAACATGCAAGAATTACTTACGAACATAAATATAAAAAAGGTAGATCAAATATATTACTCAAACACAATCTGAACATAATCTCACAATCCATCAGATCCCAGCAAACTCATCATAGCAACAGCATAAGGATTACATATGTGCCTCGATCATGTAGGGCAGCTCACGAGGACTAATTAGTGAAGCACAAGAACGGGAGGAGAACATCACATAGATACTGGTCATGGACCCATGGTCCAAGGGAGACTACTCACAACTCATCCGGGAGGCGTCCATGGTGGTGGAGAGGCTCCCGGTGGTGATCCTCCCCTCCGGCAGGGTGCCGGGAAGAGTTCTCGTGGTGCTCCCGATCTTGGAAGCGGCGGCGGCGGCGGAACAGAGATGAGATCGCGAAAAAGAGTTCCCGTCTCGAGGGTTTCGGGACACGATATAAATATATGCCAAAGGGGGGCATCAGCGGAGCCCTGGGGGGCCCAGGCGCCCCCCCCCCCCCGGCGCGGCCAGGGGGGGCCGCGCCACCAGGACGCCTGGAGCCCTGGTGCCCCCCCGGCTGTACTTTGGCTACCGGGAAGCTTCTGGAACGCTGATTTTTTATATAATTTTTCCGGGATTTTTCTGGCAGTTCTCGTAATGGGAAAACGTGAAATACAAAAACAGCAGAAAACAGAAACTGACACTGGGGTGCACTGAGTTAATAGGTTAGTCCAAATATGATCAAAAGTGTATGGAAGTGTATAAATATCATAGAAATATCACCCAAAAGAGGCATGGAGCAAGTAGAAATTATAGATACGTTTTGGACGTATCACGCGTGTGAGTGTGTCTATGCTCAGAACGGAAAATGGAGAGGACGGGCGAACTCGGACGGATGCAAGTTTTGAAAACATGCTGATGCAACACACATGATGACATGGCAAGAATGCACACGCAAGCAGATGACATGCCAACGACGACGAATAACTGGCTGACACCTGGCGCACCGGTCTCGGGGTGTCACAGAGATTTACCATGCAATCGAGTTAGTTTTGTTAGGGTTTGATCCCTAGTATCCATTATGTTCTAAGATTGATGTTGCTATGACTTTGCCATGCTTAATGCTTGTCTACAGGGCCCGAGTGCCATGATTTCAGATCTGAACCTGTTATGTTTTCATGAATATATGTGAGTTCTTGATCCTATCTTGCATGTCAATAGTCACCTACTATGTGTTATGATCCGGCAACCCCGAAGTGACAATAATCGGGACCACTCCCGGTGATGACCGTAGTTTGAGGAGTTCATGTATTCACTAAGTGTTAATGCTTTGGTCCAGTACTCTATTAAAAGGAGGCCTTAATATCCCTTAGTTTCCAATAGGACCCCGCTGCCACGGGAGGGTAGGACAAAAGATGTCATGCAAGTTCTTTTCCATAAGCACGTATGACTATATTCGGAATACATGCCTACATTACATTGATGAACTGGAGCTAGTTCTGTGTCACCCTAGGTTATAACTATTACATGAGGAATCGCATCCGACATAATTATCCATCATTGATCCAATGTCTATGAGCTTTTCACATATTGCTCCTTGCTTAGTTACTTTTCCGCTGCTACTGTTACAATCACTACAAAACTGCTACCGTTACTTTTGCCACTGTTACCGTTACTTCCATACTACTTTGCTACTAAATACTTTGTTGCAGATATTAAGTCTTCCAGGTGTGGTTGAATTGACAACTCAACTGCTAATACTTGAGAGTATTCTTTGGCTCCCCTTGTGTCAAATCAATAAATTTGGGTTGAATACTCTACCCTCGAAAATTGTTGCGATCCCCTATACTTGTGGGTTATCAAGACTATTTTCTGGCGCCGTTGCCGGGGAGCATAGCGATATTCTTTGATTCACTTGGGATTTATATCTGTTGATCACTATGAAGAACTTGAGAGATGAAAAAACCTAGATCTTTCCCTCAACTACGAGGGGAGGTAAGGAACTGCCATCTAGCTCTGCACTTGATTCACCCTCTGTTATGAGTAAATTTGCGACACCTACACCTGCTATTGAATCTGATATGTCACATGTTCTTGATGATGCCACTTCTGCTATGCATGATACTTATGATGAAACTACTTCTATATTTGATAATATTGTGCCATTAGGTGAATTTCTTGATGAACACATTGCTAGGGTTAGAGAGAATGAAATTATTGAAACTGGTGATATTGATGAAAGTGATGATGAGGATTCTCCCCCTAGATATGAATTGCATGTTGTGCCTGAGGGTTATGTTATGGATAAAGAAACTGCTAGAGACTTTCTTGCTTGCAATGGTAGGTATGATCTTAAGAAATTGTTAGCTAAGCTGAAAGAAAAGTCTTTGAATGCAAGAATGAAATATGACCCTGCTTTTCCTACTTCACCTATCTGTATTTCTGATAAGGATTATGATTTCTCTGTCGATCCCGAGTTAATTACTTTGGTTGAACCTGATCCTTTCCATGGCTATGAATCTGAAACTGTTGTGGCACATCTTACTAAATTGAATGATATAGCCACCCTGTTCACCAATGAGGAAAAAAATCATTATTATTACATCCTTAAGCTATTTCCATTCTCGTTAAAGGGTGATGCTAAAATATGGTTCAATTATTTTGATCCTGGTTGTGTGCATAGTCCCCACGATATGATTTATTACTTCTCTGCTAATATTTTCCCGCTCATAAGAAACAAGTTTCCTTAAGGGAAATATATAATTTTGTGCAAATTGAAGAAGAGAGTCTCCCACAAGCTTGGGGGAGGCTTCTCCGATTACTTGATGCTTTGCCTGATCATCCTCTTAAGAAAAATGGAATACTTGACATCTTTTACATTGGACAAACCGATGCTTCCAGAGACCACCTGGATAGTTGTGTTGGTTGTGTTTTCAGGGAAAGAACTGTTGATCAAGATGAATTGCTATTGAATAATATGTTGATTAATGAAAATAATTGGACGCTTCCTGAACCAGCTCCTAAGCCAACTCCGAAGAAAAGGGGTGTTCTGTTTCTCAGTCCTGAAGATATGCAAGAGGCAAAGAAATCTATGAAAGAAAAAGGTATTAAAGCTGAAGATGTTAAGAATTTACCACCTATTGAAGAAATACATGGTCTTGATAACCCGACACAGGTAGTAAAGGTAAATTCTCTCTATAGATTTGATGAAGGTGATATTCCTCGTTATAAGTCTGCTAGCCAATGCTTAGATGAGTTTGATAATTTTATTGTTAAACAAGAAAATTTCAATGCTTATGTTGGTAGACAATTGCAACGTAATGCTTATATGATTGAACACTTGAGTAGACATGCTTTTATGGTTACCACTCAAGTAGAACAAGTACTTAAAGCACAAAATGATTTGCTCAGTGAATTAAATAGTAAGAAAAATGATAATTATGTTAGAGTTGTGACTAGAGTTGGCAGAATGACTCAGGAACCTCTGTATCCTGAGGGCCACCCTAAGAGAATTGAGCAAGATTCTCAGAGAACTAATGTAGATGCACCTATTCCTTCTAAGAAGAAGAAAAAGAAAAATTATAGGACTTTGCATGCTTCTAGTGAACCTATTGCTGATACACCTGAGAATTCCAATGATATTTCTATTTCCGATGCTGAAACACAATCTAGTAAAGAACATGAATCTAGTGATAATGTTAATGATGATGCTCAACCTAGCAATAACAATGATGTAGAGTTTGAACCTGTTGTTGATCTTGATAACCCACAATCAAAGAATCAATGTTCTGATAAGAGAGACTTTGTTGCTAGGAAGCACGGTAAGGAAAGAGAACCATGGGTTCAGAAACCCATGCCTTTTCCTCCTAACCCATCCAAGAAAAAGGATGATGAGGATTTTGAGCGCTTTGCTGAAATGATTTGACCTATCTTTTTACGTATGCTTTTGACTGATATGCTTAAACAAATCCTTATGCTAAGTATATGAAAGATATTATTACAAATAAAAGAAAAATACCAGAAGTTGAAATTTCCACCATGTTTGCCAATTATACTTTTAAAGGTGGAATACCAAAGAAACAAGGAGATCCAGGAGTACCAACTATACCATGCTCCATTAAAAGAAACTATGTTAAAACTGCTTTATGTGATCTTGGAGCCGGTGTTAGTGTTATGCCTCTCTCTTTATAAAGTAGACTTGATTTGAATAAGTTGACACCTACTGAAATATCTTTGCAAATGGCCGATAAATCAACTGCTATACCTATCGGTATTTGCGAGGATGTGCTTGTTGTGGTTGCAAATGTCACTATTCTAACGGACTTTGTTATACTTGATATTCCCGAGGATGATAGTATGTATATTATTCTTGGAAGACCTTTTTTGAATACTGCAGGGGCTGTTATTGATTGCAACAAAGGCAATGTCACTTTTTATGTTAATGGTAATGAGCATATGGTACACTTTCCGAGGAAACAACCTCAAGTCCACAGTATCAATTCTATTGGAAAAAATTCAACGATTATTATTGCAGGTTTTGAATTTCCTCTTCCTACTATCAAGAAGAAATATGATATTCTTATTGTTGGGGGCATATATATCCCCATTGAGGTAACCTAGTGTTATTCGAAAATTCTCCGGTTGCATGTTATTTGGAAAGAGTCTGTTAACAAGACTTGATCAACCTTGTTAATGAATTCCTTTTTATGAGCATGAGATGGAAGAAGTTAGAAAGCACAACTCTGTGTACCCTCTTTTTACTTTCTGTTATTTAGATTAAATAAAGCAAAAATAGTATCTTTTGTCTGTTTTCTGAATTATCCGTGCAATAAAAAATAGCCCAAAAATAAAAGTTCTTCAAATGCCCCGAAAATGAAGTATGATTTTTTCTAGAATATTTAAGAATTTCTGGCACTGAGAACACGTCAGGGGGGCACACCACCTGGCCACGAGGGTACAGGGTGCGCCCTACCCCCTGGGCGCACCCGCCTGCCTCATGGGCCGCACGTGGCCCCCCTCCACTTACTTCAGCACCCACACACTTCTTCTTCCTCCAGAAAAAATCCTCTCACAGCTCAAACTCGTGTTCTAGCTCATCTTGCTACCACTTTCGATCTCCTTGCTCAAAGCTCCATTCAGGAAACTGTTTGGGAGATTGTTCTTCGGTATGTGACACCTCCATTGGTGCAATTAGTTTTTGTTCTGGTGCTTTATTTATTGCAAATTTTTGCTGCTTAGGTGACCCTGTTCTTGAGCTTGCATGTCAAATTTATGTGGTTCCAAGTAGTTCTAACGCATGATATAGTCTCTAGGCACTTATGGGAGTAGTTGCTATCGATCTTGTTGAGTTTCGTTCACTTTTATTTTGAGTTACTAAAATTTTTAGAAATTTTTCAGAAGAAAAAAATGCATAGGAAAATCCACCAAGGTGGTTCCTCAAAGAAGCAAGGACCAAGGCTCGCGATACGTGAGCCAGACGATGAACTACCGAGGGAAGCTCAAGTGCGGCCTTGTGAATGGTCGTTGGAGGAGTTTATGATCCAGGCAGGCATCAAGGAAGAATTTTACACATATGTGTGTAATGCTGATATTGAGGACTTCGTGTCAGATAAGTGCCCACAATACCACTACTTAACTGATTCCTTTGTGAGAAGGTTTAAATTTACATCTTCATGTAATTCTCACACTGTCCTATTTGATCTTTATGACAAATCTTATACTATGGACCTAGAAGATTTTAATGATGCTTGTAAACTCCCACAGTGGGGTAATGTTGGTGAACCTCACAAATCTGAGTATAAGGACTTTCTAGCTAGTATCACTGTGGGGGAATCTAGAGAAATCACACAAGCTACCATAGGGAGCATTCATTTCCCGGCTATACATTAGTTTGCTCTCTTCATTGGCAGATGCATTAACGGTAAAGATGAGGCCTGCCACATGTGCGTTCCAGATCTCAGTGTCCTCAAAAGTGCGGTATTAGGTGATAGACAATATAATTTGGGGGCCATTGTTGCACGAAGGTTGCATCTCAACGTTTGAATGGAGATTTGTTTGGTGGAATTTATGCAACTCGTGTGGCTAATTATCTTCATAGACCCATACATGAGAACGATGCGAAGTTGCCTCCCGCATATCTAGATTATAATGCTATGGTTCGCCATCAGTTTGTTGAGAGGAATGAACAATCCCTCCAATACCGACTAATCTTTGATAGGCGTCGCACTGTCCATATTGCTCTCCTTGCTCCTACTTTCTTTGACTTTGAAGCAAAAAAGAGATATGTTATAACCAGGGAGGAGGCTAATGAGTACGAGGAGAGGACGGCGGCGGATCGTCTCCAAGCTGCAGCTCATCATGCAATAGCCGCTGCATCTCGGTACAACCCCAACTACGACTTTGGATATCCGTCAGGCCATTACTGGCCATAGACCAACTTAGGCCAAAAGCCTAAGCTTGGGGGAGTACGTATTTCTCACCGACATTACATTCATGTTCACACACTAATTCCAGTAGTCAGTGCTCACACTTTTTCATTGTACTATCCATGCTAGTTTATTTTCTTTTCTAAGCCTTTTTCTAGTGTGTTAGAAAAACCTTAAGAAAAACAAAAAAATAGTAGTAGCTATTAGCTAGTCTACTTTCCATGCACTACAAAAAAAAAGACACATCTGTGACATTTTGGGCCGAACGAAAAAAATTCTTGTCAAACTTATGACACTTCTATAACGATAATTGTGACAAAACCCGGTATCATCATAGATGTGGTGGGGTCCTACTTCTATGACAAAAAATCATGACAGAAAATGGGCTTTTCATCCTAGGCGGGCCAAAGACGCAGTTGCATGACATTCTTTGGGCTGTCCATGACGGAAAAAACTGTGGTAGAAGCGTGGGCGAGGAAAATATCGGGGTGTTCCCGGTTACAGTGGGTGGTCGGGGCCGAGCGATGCACGTTTCTCTCGTACACGCACGCGCGTGGGTGCGAGGCGTTGGGCTCTAACTGAACCTGAGCGAGGCGTTGGGCTCTAACTGAACCTGAGCGAGGCGTTGGGCTCTAACTGAACCCGAGCAATTGCACTGTAGGATACGCGTTAGTGAACCCGAGCGATCAATCGATGGCTGTTAACTAAACCCGATCGAGCGATTCCTTCGCTACTGCTACTAACTGAAGTCAATCGATGCTACCTCTGGATGAGCAGTGCGCGTTGCTGGGGGGTTTGGATGAACAGTCCCGGTGGGGGTGCATGAACAGGACCCCGTGGTGTTGCCTCTGGATGAACCGGACCCCGATCGATCGAGCCGGTTGGGGCTGGATGAACAGGAGCCCGTGGAGGGCTGGATGAACAAGACCACCCCGTGGAGGGCTGGATGAACAGTAGACGGTGGAGGGCTGGATGAACAGTAGGTCGTGGAGGGGTGGTTGAACAGGAGCCCGTGGAGAGGGCTGGTTGAACAGTAGCCGGTGGAGTAGTGCGCGGTTGAGGCTGGATGAACAGGAGCCCGTGGATGAACAGTCGTAGGTGGAGGCTGGAGGAGGTCGACGGTGGATGAACAGTATATCATGGAGGCTGGAGGGGTCGATGGTGGAGATGAACAGTGTCTCGTGGAGTCCTGTTTTACGCTACGCCATGCCCCTCCCGATGAACAGGACCCCGGTTTCGACCGTAGAGCTCCAACACAAGTTTGTTTCCTCCGTTTTGCGGTACGCCACACCCCTGTCGATCAACAGGACCCCCGTTTCGACCGTAGGAGGTCCGTTTCCTCTATTTTGCGGTATGCCAGACCCCTCCCGATGAACAGGATCCCGTTTCGAACGTGGCCGGTCGAACACAAGCCGTTTCCTCCGTTCTGCGGTACGCCATGCCTCGTTTCCATCGGCTGTTCCGTCTAAGCCAGTTGGCTCCCACGCGTTCTGTTGCCTCCCGATGAACACGACGCATTCCATTACCTCCCCATGAACACGACGACGACGCAGTTCCTCTGTTCCGACCCAGCCATGTACACGAGCCATGGCCGTACGTATGCATGAGTAGGCGTTCGAGACCCTGCCCGTATGTACGTACGTGGTCGTATTTTCTTTCTTGCACACTGGCCATTGTACGTACGTGTACATGCTACGCGTGCGCCTCTACTACGACACGTGTGCGCCTCTACATTGACCAGTATGTACGTACACGTCGCGACCAGAATGCCAATGCTACGTACGCTTTGACCAGGTGGGTCCCGACTGTCAGGCACTTCCTTGCGTGCGAAGATGTAGCTGGTGGGTCCCAGCAGTCAGGGGGGCGAATCGTTTTTTTTTTGCCCGGACGCACTTCCTTGCGTGCGAAGATGTAGCTAGTGGGTCCCAGCAGTTAGGGGGAAACGTTTTTTTCTTGAAATACGGTGGCCCATCCGGTGGGTCCCCGCTGTCACGTGGAGGAATAATTATTTTGCGCGTAATAAGGAGGCACTTCCTTACTGCGGCCGTGGACCCAACTGTCAGCCTCTCCATGTACAGTCCATGTCCGATGGAAGCCGTTCCTTGACCACGTTGACCATGCCGCGCCGAGAGCACCAGGGTAGTGGACGACGGCGAGGCCTAGGAAGCGAACGATGCGGAGCCGGGGAAGACGCGGTAGTGGATGCCCACGTGTAGAGGAGTACGATGGTTCACTGGTTCGCTGCGGTGTGAGGCTGCCATCGCCGCAGAATAACATGGGGTGTGGGTGAGTAGAGGGATGTCCTGGCCAGCGGTGGGAATAGTAGGGGGCGGTGAGGCCTCCGCAGCAGCACAGCCGGCCACGGGAGGCAGGAGCATGTGGCATGACCGGCGCTGCTTTGGGCGGCTCGAGATACAAGACCAGAGGTTGAAGAAGCACTACGGCCGTTGGATGGACATCGTACGGTCACTGGAGCTAGAATCGTTCATATTGAGTAAGTTGACAATGCACTCCATCCCCGTCAACTTAGTAGGCCCACAAGTCAGGCTCCCACCAAGGTGGGTCCCAACCAGCAGGGGGAGTATTCATTTTTTTTGTTCTTAATAAGGAGGCACTTACTGTGGGTCCGAGCTGACAGCGGGGGGAACGTTTTTTTCGCGCAATGCGGTGGCCCATCCGATGGGTCCCAGCAGTCAGGGGGAAATGTTTTTTTCAGGAAATACGGTGGCCCGTCCGGTGGGTCCCTACTATCAGGTGGAGGAATCATTATTTTTCGCGTAATAAGGAGGCACTTCCTTGCTGCCGTCGTGGACCCAACTGTCAGCCTCTCCACGTACTGTCCACGTCCGATGGAAGCCGTTCCTTGACCACGTTGACCACGCCGCGCCGAGAGCACCAGGGCGGTGGACGACGGTGAGGCCTAGGAAGGGGACGACGTGGAGCCGGGGAAGACACGGCAGTGGAAGCCCGCGTGGAGAGGAGTACGAGGGTTCACTGGTTCGGCTGCGGTGTGAGGCTGCCATCGCCGCAGGGCCTGGCCAGCGGTGGGAATAGTAGGGGTGGTGAGGCCTGTGCGGCATCACAGCCGGCCACGGGAGGCAGGAGCATGCGGCACGACCGGCGCTGCTTTGGGCGGCTGGAGCAAGAAGACCAGAGGTTGAAGAAGCACTACGGCCGTTGGATGGACATCGTACGGTCACTGGAGCTAGAATCGTTCATATTGACTAAGCTGACAAAGCACTCTGTCCCCGTCGACTTAGTAGGCCCACAAGTCAGCCACCCACCAAGGTGGGTCCCAAGTCCCAACTAGCAGGGGGAGTATTCATTTTTTTGTGCGTAATAAGGAGGCACTTCTGGTGGGTCGGAGCTGACAGCGGGGGAACATTTTTTCGCGAAATACGGTGGCCCGTACGATGGGTCCCAGTAGTCAGGGGGGAAACATTTTTTTCACCAAATACGGTGGCCCGTCCGGTGGGTCCCTACTATTAGGTGGTGGAATAATTATTTTCCGTGTAATAAGGAAGCACTTCCTTGCGGCTGCCGTGGACCCAGCTGTCAGCCTCTCCACGTACAGTACTCTTCCGATGGAAGTCGTTCCTTGACCACGTTGACCACGCCGCGCCGAGAGCACCAGGGCGGTGGACGACGGCGAGGCCTAGGAAGGGGATGACGCGGAGCCGGGGAAGACGCGGTAGTGGAAGCCCGCGCGAAGAGGAGTGCGAGGGTTCACTGGTTCGGCTGTGGTTTGACTATTTGAGGCTGCCGTCGTCGCAGGGCCTGGCCATCGTGGGAATAATATGGGCCAGTGAGGCCTCCGCCGAATCGTAGCCGGACACGGGAGGCAGGAGCACGAGGCACGACCGGCGCTGGTTTGGGCGGCTGGAGCAAGAAAACCAGAGGTTGAAGAAGCACTACGGCCGTTGGATGGACATCGTACGGTCAATGGAGCTAGAATCATGCATATTGACTAAGTTGACAAAGCCCTCCGTCCCCGTCAACTTAGTAGGCCCACAAGTCAGCCTCCCACTATACTGGGTCCCAGCTAGCAGGGGGAGTATTCATTTTTTGTGCGTAATAAGGAGGCACTTCCGGTGGGTCCGAGGTGACAGCGGGGGGAACATTTTTTTAGCGAAATACGGTGGCCTGTCCGGTGGGTCCCAGCAGTCAGGGGGGACATTTTTTTCGCTAAATACGGTGGCCCGTCCGGTCGGTCCCTGCTGTCAGTTGGAGGAGTAATTATTTTCCACGTAATAATGAGGCACTTCCTTGCGGCTGCCATGGACCCAGCTGTTAGCCTCTCCACATACAGTACTCTTCCGATGGAAGTCGTTCCTTTACCACCCCGTGCCGAGAGCACCAGGGCGGTGGACAACGGCGAGGCCTAGGAAGGGAACGACACGGAGGCAGGGAAGACTCGGCAGTTGTTTCCCACGCGGAGGGGAGTACGACTGTACGAGGGTTTACTGGTTCGTCTGCCGTCGCCGGAGAATAACAGCAGGTGTGGGTGAGTACAGGGATGGCTAGGCTAGCGATGGGAGTACGGTGGCGCGGTGAGGACTGCGCGGCAGCACAGCCGGCCGCGAGAAGGAGGGAGCAGGCAGTCCCGCCGACGTTTGTTTGAGCGGCTGGAGCAGGAAGAGCAGAGATTGAAGAAGCACGACGGTCGTTGGATGGACATCCAACAGTCACTGCTTGTGCGTCAACCTTTTTTTAGGAAGGCCTCAAATCTGTGGAAAACATCATACAGCCCATCCGCCATTATTTCTAATAATTTACAGCCCATTTGCTAATTCTTAAGGTTTTTTTGGAGCCCATATTCTTTTTGTTAGCATTACAGCCCATATTGTGGCCACGGTTAAAAAATTATACGAAAGTTTTGCATATTTCGGTGCGGTCCGAACTGTTTTTAATCCCAAAATTTCAAGTCACATTCAAACTGATTTTAAAAATAAATGTATATCAATATAAAATCCAATAAATTGTCCACGCATAAAAATAAATGTAATTTAAAATCTCAAAATTAAAAAAAGAAATTTGAAACTAATTGTCGGTTTGATGTGTTTTAAAAATGTACGACCAATTTCTCATTACTGATAGGCCATTTTCTCGGCCAGCCGAATGAAGCTCTCCTCGTCTTGAAAGATTTGCAACCCAACATGCCTGGTAAAGCGACTTACTTGGCAAATCACAAAAAAACTGGGATGTGGCCGTGGACCCAGCTGTCAGCCTCTCCACGTACAGTACTCTTCCGATGGAAGTCGGTCATTGACCACATTGACCACGCCGTGCCGAGAGCACCAAGGCGGTGGACGACGGCGAGGCCTAGGAAGGGGACGACGCGAAGCCGGGGAAGACGCGGCAGTGGATGCCCACGCGGAGAGGAGTACGAGGGTTCACTGGTTCGGCTACGGTGTGATGCTGCCGTCGCCGTAGAATAACAGGGGGTGTGGGTGAGTAGAAGGATGCCCTGGCCAGCGGTGGGAGTAGTAGGGGGCGGTGAGGCCTCCGCGGCATCACAGTTGGCCACGAAAGGCAGGAGCACGCGGCACGACCGGTGCTGGTTTGGGTGGCTGGAGCAAGAAGACCAGAGGTTGAAGAAGCACTACTGTCGTTGGATGAACATCGTACGGTAACTGGAGCTAGAATCATTCATATTGACTAAGTTGACAAAGCCCTCCATCCCCGTCAACTTGGTAGGCCCACAAGTCAGCCTCCCACGATGCTGGGTTCCAGCTGGCAGGGGGAGTATTCACTATTTTGTGCGTAATAAGGAGCCACTTCCTTGCGTGCGAACATAGCTGGTGGGTCCGACCTGCCAGCGGGGGGCAAGTTTTTTCGCGAAATACAGAGGCCCTTCCGGTGGGTCCCAGATGTCAGGTGGAGGAATCAAAGACTTGAGAAGGCGTACAGAACAAGCTAGTGTACCAGTAAAGAGACGTTGCTGAGTTTTAGAAAAAAGAGAGACGTTCTCCTGTAGCTGGTTCGAATCCAAACCTAGACTATGACTATATATGGTGCTATGCTACTCTGCAAGTAATGAAACTGACATATCCAATGTGCGCTTCTTCTCTACTTACTCTGCCTAGAATCAGAAGCTCTGGCTGTAGCAACCATGTCTGTTGGCTGCTCGTCCACCTGCTCTTCAGCAGGCAACAACCAAATATGCGCCAAGTCGTCACCAGTACCATCGTCTGTGGGTCTCATCACACCCCCGTCAGCACGCGCACCGCACCCGGTTGCTCATGGTAACCCGCTGCCGTTGGTGTGGTGCCACTGCTGAAAATCACGCAGAGTCATACGCCGCATCTCAACCACAATCCTCAACCGTAGCCGAGTCTTCTACAAATGCCCGAATCATGGGGTAATAATATGTCTAAGTGTTGTTCTGCGGCTCTCAGTTGCTGATTTTTTTAATAGTTTGGTTGATGATCTTCCAATTTGATTCGTGCAGAAAAGGGAAGATTCGTGTGATTTGTATTTCTGGGAAGTTGCTGATGTGGGGGAGTGCAACTACGCTGATTATTTGGTTAGCCGAGGAATCCCAATACCAGCATATTGGGGTGTTGGACACGTAACTGAAGGAACGGCAGAAGAGGAAGATGCAGAGCAGAAGGTTAAAGATGCAGTTCCTCTGATCATGGCCAAGCGACAGCTGCTGAACGGCCTTGACAGCAATGAGGAGATTAAAGAGCTTGTGAAGATAATGGGCAAAATCGATGTGCTCTGTAGGATGATTGTCTCTTTATTTGCAGTGTACGTAGCACTCGTGATGTATGCAGTGGCTATGACATGAGCACTTTGCTAAAACTAGTAATGAATGAAACTTGTGTAGCAGGCTGGGCGTAGTGTTGTGAACATCTAATGATTTCTATTAACAGAAATCAGGGGGTATCCCCTTTTTCTCATAAATAAATAAATAGCAAAGGCCCTTTTGGTAATAAATAAATAAATTAGCAGAGGCCCTGTCGGGTTAGCTTTGTTCTCATTCGAAGACGTCGAGCAAATTGCAGTCCAACATCAAACTATGTCATCAAATTCAAGTTTCACAGCCAAATATGAGTACAACTAAACAACAATGTCATCATGTTTTAGTCGTCATACAATCACCCAACACAAATCAGCATACATAACAAGTGATGTTCTCACAGGAAAATACTAAACAACATGTTCATCAGGTTTCAGTTGTCACAGCAAACACAATTTCACATAGTAGATAAAAAAACGTCTTCTGACAGGCAAATACGACAAAAGCAATGTAATCATCATCCACATCAGCAGCGTTAACATCTTCGCCATGTTTATTAGTCTGAATCATAATTCCCCATGGTGTCATCTTCTTCTTCATCCTCAACGTCCTCGAACGTTGGCTTCTTCTTGATCAACTCTTGTATGTCCACAGCACGACAGGCAATCTTTTCGTCGGCGTCATTGACGTGATGGTTCTCAAAGATATTAGGAGCATCTGTGTTATCTTGTACATCAGGAGCAGTGTAAGCATCATCTTGTTGTGCAACTTCATTAAATGAATTCCTCTGCTCCAACCTTTGCAATACTCTCCAGTCATCGCTACGTGCAAATGTGTCTTCCAAGAAAAATATCTATGTTGCTTGATTTGTCAAAATAAAAGGCTCGTTGGTCTGGTACGCCGCCTTGACATTGCTGGATTTGAAATAATCATCAGCTCTGGGTTTTGCGATCCTGGAAAACAGGTTATACCAACGACAGCACAACAGAACCACACACCGATGATCCTCGAAACTGGAGATATACTGCAACTAAAAAATGTATGTTACGTTAGCATACATTTCAGTTGTCTCTTTGTCATACGTATCCGTGCTCATGATGGCATTGTTTTGTCTCTGCCTGCCTTCGTCTCGTGCAAGGGTGTTGTAGCGCACATCTCCAACAACGCAAGATTCATAATGTCTTACCCGTGTATCAGGACCCATTGCTAGTGAGTAAAGGGCATCATCAACTGCCTGCCCATCCTCCCGCATCTTCTTAACCTATGGTTAGAAAATAGACAAGTTGATCATCTTATGTACTCAATATATTAAAAAAACTGACAATGCAATTCAAAAGCTTACATGGCTCTTGAACCATTTCGCAAATCCTGCCATAACCAGTTTGTCAATGTTTCTTCGATTTTGCGGCAGTAACTCCTTTTTGTAGATGCTGCACAACATAGTGATCGCGTCAAACATCTAAACATATAAGAATGTGCTGCAAGTTTAGTAGATTACGATGTATAAGTTGCATTACTTAGCACTTACTTGATATAAGGTAGTATCTCAGGACAGTTATTCAACACATACCAAACCATTTTGTCCAAATCTTTAGGTTTGTCCTCTTGTCGAGTATTCCTTGTAACTCGAACAGAATAATCAAAAACATTGAGCCCGGGATTGTCTTCGTCCACCTCTTTGCTAAGTTGATCAGCTGTTTCAATGTATTTTGAGCAGAATGTCAACGCTTCTGTAGCAATGTAGGCCTCTGCAATGGAACCCTCGGGTCTAGCTCTGTTCCTAACATAGCCCTTAAAAATGTCTAGCCGCCTTTCAATAGGGTACATCCAGCCATACTGTACTGGACCTCTAAGTAGTGCCTCATCAGGTAGATGAACAGCCAAATGCACCATCACATCAAAGAAGGCTGGAGGATATATCTTCTCAAGGTCGCATAGGATAGTTGGTATCTTGTCTCTAAGACGCTCCAAAGCATCTATCCTGATATTTCTACTGCAGAGTTCCCTGAAGAATTGTTCCGACTCTGCAACTGCTCTGTATAAGTCAGGGCGGCCCAATCCTCTAAGGATAAGAGGTAAAACCCTTTGAAGTAGGACGTGGTAGTCAGAGTTTTCAACCCTTGTACCTTGTTTTCATCTGCACTGACTCTCCTTTCAGGGTTGGAAGCAAATCCATGTGGGAATCTCACACATGACAGGACCTCGCATAATTCTTTTCTTTTTACCTTGTCCAAGACGTACACAGCTGGTGCCATATCCCGTGGTTTACCTTCATCTTGCAGCTGCAAATCTTGTCTGATACCCAGGTGTGTCAAATCAATCCTAGATTTTAAGGTATCTTTCATCTTGCCTTCAATATTAAGAAGTGTGCCGATAAAGTTGTCACATATATTTTTCTCGATGTGCATCACATCAAGATTATGCCACAGATCCAAATCTTTCCAATACTCCAAGTCCCACAAAGTGGACCTGCGGGTAAACAATAATCTCTCTTCTGCCCTGCCACCCTTCCTTTTCCCGCTACCATTATCAGGATGGTTTCCTGGTGTAATATGCCTGACCTTCTCTAATTCCACTTGCAACTCATCGGCGGTGGGCCTCTTTGGCGCATCATGGTTTTCATGCTTTGCACTGAACACATGTCTTCGGTGTTTTCTAGGATGCGGCTTGTCCTTGGCAAGGAAACGACAGTGTCCAATGTAATAGATCTTGCTAAGTATTACGTATGACAGCGGATTCCTGTCACAGCGAACACATGCATTGTAACCATGTGTCGTTCGCCCTGACATAGTGCCCAAAGCCGGATAATCATGGATGCACCAAATTATAACAGCACACAGATAGAAATCAGCTGGTGGGCTGCTATATAGGTCTCGAGTGAGAACACCCCTCCATAGCTGTTGAAGTTCCTCCACAAGAGGCTCCATGAACAAATCAAAATCCTTTCCGGGACTTTTTGGACCTGGGATGAGTAAGGCCATCATGTAGTGTGATTCTTTGGTGCAGACATTTGGAGGCATGTTGTAAGGGATAACAAGCACTGGCCACATGTTATATGTGGCGCTCTGGTGGCCAAATGGGTTAAATCCATCTGAAGCTAAGCCAAGTCTAATGTTTCTCGGGTCAGCAGCAAACTTTTCGTGCTTCTAATTGAAGCTTTTCCACTCACTACCATGTGATGGATGGCTCATTACATTCTGATCTCTGTACTCCTGGTTCCTAGAATGCCACAGTACATCCTCTCTTGTTTCAGCATCATGAAACAACCTCTGCAATCTTGGTGTAATTCGAAAATGTCTCAGAACATTATGAGGAATCCTCTTCACAGCATCCCCGTCTTTTCATCTTGATGATTTGCATTTCGGGCATTCACTTAAGTTGGCATAATCCTTCCGGAACAGAACACAATTATTCTTACAAACATGGATCATATCATATCCAATTCGAACTGCACGAAGGAAATTCTTCATTTTACTGTACGTGTGTGGCAGCTCAGACGCATCTGGGAAAGCTTTGCGGAAAGCAGCCAACATCGCATCGAATGATTTGTTGGTCATCCGCTCAGATGTCTTCACCTGAAGAAAGGTTACCATAACTGAGAATACTGACAGCTTATTTCCTGGGGTGACAGCCACGTTGCATTGTTCCAACATGCGGGCCCACCGTTTTTCTTCCGCATGTAAAAGTTCACGGAATGCACGAGCATTTCGTAGCATTGTTTCAATGTTGGTCAAACTCACTGGCCCCACCACCACCTCCTCCTCCTCCTCTTCCACCTGAGCATCAGGCAGATCAAGATGGTGATCTGCTGCTTCCACGTAGTCAATAACATTGACGTTCACAGCTTCACCATGATGAACCCACCTAGTATATGTGACCGACATCCCATACAAGTGTAGATGATTTTGCACAGTTGACTAGGATCTTGTAACTGAATTCATACAACTGCTACACGGGCAGAGCACATCTGATTTCGGACCACCGTACTCAGCTCTGATGAAGTTCATGAAGTTTTCAACCCCCTTGACATATGCAGCGGAGAATCTTCGAGCAGAAGTTATCCAAGTCCTCTCCATCTGTTAGACATACAAATTAGTTCTTCTACTAGATATTACAGGAAAAACATATATGCTTTTTTATGAAGTCCAGAAGAAAATACCTAGGTCGATGTCGAAAGCTATGGCAAGATATTTGGACGAGTAGATCTAAGTAACAAAATATATGTAAAGCTAATTCAGCAAACAAATTTGAGTGCTAAATTATGGCAGGCTATTTCAGGAGTTAATGAGGCCGAGCACATAGCCATCGAACTATAGAAGGCCATCGCAACAACAAAGATCGAGTATAAAACGGTGTAGGGCTATTTCACCTAACAGATTGGCTACTAGACCATGGCAATCTACGTCAAATTGTTATATGGCACGATATTTTAGCAACTAATCGGCCTTGGCATGCCACCTTAACTAAGCAGATTGAGTGTACAACAGGGCAAGGAAGCTTCTTAAGCAGAGCATATTGACTGTAAACTACTTCGGCAGACAGTGAGATTAACAGCGTCTATCAGCTAACATTCAGCGCTACACCGACATGCACGGGGCCTCAGTCTAGAATGCGAGTACCGTGGGAGAAGCTGACCGCCGTGCGTCTCCACACAAACATCGACAGCGGTGGCGGCGCTGACCGTCGTGCGCCTCCACAAGAACGTCGCCAACGGTGGTGGCGCGGCTAGAGGACGGCAGTCTACGAGAGCATACTGTGGGAGAGAGAGAATCGCCGTGCGTCCCATCGACAAACCGCGGTGCCAACGTATCGGCGTGGTGGGGAGGGCGGCTTTGGCGGAGCGAATGGAGTGGAGGGGGACGGGGGGAGGGGTTTGGGGAAGCTAGTTGGCCGAAGGGCGGTTGAATCTAGGATTTGGGGGGGATTTTTGGGTGGGGGAGGATTTTCGCGCGGTGGGCGGGGGGAGTTTGGCACATGGTCAGTTTCTCCAAGTGCAGTCCCACGTGTCAGTGAAGAGGCAAGCCGAAGCGCGTTCCGTTTGCGTGAGCCGTGTGTAGGACCGGACGTGTGTGGGGTGCAATGCGACCGCGATAGGGGTGATGTGAGTGTACCGCCTTTTTTCCTTTCAAACTAGGTGCTTCGCCCCCTCAAAAAAACTTGTTGCTTCGTGCGGTCCATCGATACTACTACTAGTAATCCGGTAATCCCGACTAAAATTGCGCGTCCGGGTCTTTTCCCGCGTGATATGCTAGGAGGTTGGCTTAGTTGGGTTTTTTTAGGACGAGTAATGCTACACCTACGTAGTCCCAGTTACTTAATTAACATAATGTGAAACGTGTGAGCTGTTGATTGTAGATTGGGGGGAGGGAGGGGCCCACCACCTTGAAAATCAGGGGAGGAGAGAGAGAGGAAATTTACATTAACCCTTTCGTAGGTTCCCGTAGATGTGAAATGCGTGAATGTGCATTTGCAGATAAGGCCTTCCCTCGTTCATCCTTTTCTCCCACAAGATCTTGATCTTCCGTGCAACGCACGAGCATCTTGCTAGTACTCCTACAATATACTATATTATTGTGAAAGTTCATATACACCGGCCGAGATTAATGCAAACACGGTAGATTTTCATAACATTTCGAACTTTTATAGGACAGAAAAATAAAAGAAACCCGACCCTAAACCTATTCTACGGCGGCGACCGACGTCCTCCATTTGCGATCTCCATGTACGGGGGTGGTGTTCAAGACCCATGAAGTGAAGGTGCGGTCTCCGGCGAGGAAAAGTAGAACATGGGAGACAGACCGACCAGTTGGCACACCATGCATGGCCGCCTCCCATGCCCTACTCATCCTCGGAGGAGTCCCCGACCTCGGCGGTGCCGGACGTTAGACGACGGCAAGTAGGACGCGTGGCTGACGGTGCTCCCGTCGTAGGCCGCCAGCATGGTCACCGCTTGTGCGGCGACTTGAGCGAGGGCGGCGACCTCGAGCTCCATCCCCGAAGACAAGCTCTCCCGCAGAGCGTTCGCACTTGCGGTCATGGCGGATGTGGTGCCAGGTAGGAGGACGATGCGCTATGGTGTGGAGGTTAGCTGGGCGTTGCCGCTTTAAGTAGCGCATTCCGGTGAGGCCAAGCGTCCTGGTGCACAATTAAGTCGCCGGAGTTGGTTCCTCGGGCACCGAGCCTCTTAACGGCGGCATACGGACGGACGGCATGAATGCGGGCAGCTGGCGCCGGCTGGTAACACATTGCACGACGGCGCAAGGGACGAGGGTTTTTGGTGTGCCAGGGTAGTCATCTGCGGTCGTGGCAATGTTGGAGATGCCCTTTGCTCACATGCGATCGACACATGTCATTGAAAAAGCAAGACGACCCGGCATGGTCTCAGGTCCTAAGGATGCAGTTGGCCGCGCTACACCACTCCGCGGACGCGTCCCGGCGCCCCATGCATCCTCGATGAGCCGGGTGTTAGGGTGTGTTTGGATTGTGGCCAAGGTGCACCTTACCAAAATTTTGGTCATGACCCAAAGATTGGTCTTTGTTTGGATTGTTGCCATTTTTTTGGCATGCCAATGAACTCTAGCCAACTCTAGTTCATTTTTCTTGCCGATGTCGGCCAAATCATGGGCAACCAAAACCTCAACCAAAATTTTGGCTACCCAATGCTTTGATGGGGCAACCTTGGGCACAAACCAAACATATTGTTGGTCGTGCCACAGCACTAACGCCACCCTCGGCACACTGAAACTGACCGTGCCTAGCGACGATGAGTGTGTCGCTCACCGCGGTCGCCGTGTCCAGAGGCGGTGCTGGAGCTGTGCCACAGTGTTGGCCCCCATGACCGACATGAACGGTTGCCGGTGGTGAGGAGGTCGTGGGCCAGCTCCTCCATTGGACTAGTTTGCGCTACGTCGTCCCGACAGGTGTGCCCCACATGTCGGTTTCCTTGTTTTCCCGGCCATATTCGAGCGTTAGTGCTCTGCGTTGCGCATTAGGCCTTTCACTATGTAGGCCAAGCGAGACAACTTATTGTTTATTTGAGTCATTCAAGTATAATCATGTGGCGTTTGCTTATTTCTCATTCCTCTCCATCGATCTTGTCGCCCTCCGGTCGAGTTCATCCTCCCGCATGCCTCATTTGAACATTCCGCCGAGTATCATTCGCATGTGGGCCTAGACCATGCTTGTATTTCCAATGTTTATTTGTAATTTGTCCGGTTCGTTTGAAGTTTCACTTTGCCTCCACTACGTGTCGCTTCGCGTCTTAGTTTTGACATCCCATTCGGTTCATGCCCCGACACATGTTGACGAGATCGATTGATGTTCAGAGATCAATTGCGTGTCGTGCAAGGAGATAAATGTTTGGTCTGTTTCTATGATAGAAATGACCGGCGGGGGGGGGGGTCTGTAGGGATCAGAGGGAGTATATTATACGTTCATAAGAGAAACGAACGTATTGTACCCACCCTAGTCCTCTTTCAATCGATCTCCGGACCCCGAGATGAAATCGAGAGAGAATGAGTGACGGCATGTGTGATACCTAAGGCGGATTCAAAATTTTGAACCGGTGATCATAGCATCCGCAAATCATATATAAAGGGTATTCAATGTTCGTTTCATTTTTGAACGTACAATATACTCCCTCCTATCCTTTCTAGTTTACATATAAGTTTTATGTGTAGTCAAAGTATCTCTACTTTGATAAAAAAAAAGTATCAACATTCAACAATGCCCAATCAATATTGTTAGATTCGTACGTACTCCTAGATTTGTACTCGAGATGGTTTCCAATTTGTTTTCAACCACGTGAATGTGCTTGTTCTCACGCATTCTCTTCCTACTAGGATTTTGCCACGTATAGCTAGTCCAATAGTAACTTTTTTTAAGCTCCTTGTCCAATAGTACTAGTGGAGTACTGACAACATCTGTACTAGAGTATGCAGTGCTCATAGTTGTACTCCGTCCTTCCATTTATATAGGGCCTATGTGGAGGAGAGAGATGTGAAAAAGTAAGGGGAGTGAGCTCTAATGCAAGAGCCTGGCTATATACGCATTCCTAGTTAAATACGTACAATAAATATGAAGAAAGAGATGGAGAGGAGTTGGAAAAAAGTACTAATACAATAGACAACCTTATAATTTTTTTGCGGGAAATAGCCAACCTTATAGCCCATACTACTGTATGAGTGCATATAATAGATGATGGATATAGATGACATGGCAGTTCCTTATAGCCATCGACTGGCTATATTATTAAACATGCTCTAATGCGTTTTTCAAAACCGCATTTGACTATTGACAAGATTAATATTACATGAGATGTATAATGTGAAAATTATATCATTGGAAGCTCCTTTCACATACGTATCCCTGCCTTACCCTCCCTTTCGGTCACTTACTAGTGGACCCCATGCTTGCTAGGCCCCGCATGTCAGTTACTCAATGGGTTCGGCCACGTCAGGGGATCCTCATCCATAGTGTACTCCCTCTGTTTTTATTTACTCTACATAAAATGACGCAAGCGGGGGAGGGGGAGGGACGTCGGTTTGCTCTCAAATGCGGTCCCACAAGCGAGCGAAATGCAAGACGGAGCGCATTCCATTCGGTGAGTGACGTGGAGGGTCTAGTGTGCCGGGCTGCAACGCGGACGCGACAAGAGCGATGTACAGTCAAAACCGATTGACCGGTCGTCACTGGAACCACTATTCACACAAGAACCTTCGCTGCTCGGCCTACGCCAGCCACTACCCTAAAACCACACCTAATCTCTAGCCCCTTCCCCCACCTTTCAATCCCCTAGCCCGCATCAAGCGTCCCCTAGTTCACCGAAAAGCCATGGTGCGCTGCAAGATCACGTACTACAAGATGCTGACGCCGGAGCATCGCGTAGAAATCGCGGCGGCGGTCGGCGCCAGAGACCTCCGTTCCCAAGCTCGCTTTGCGGTGGGCCAATCCCCGAATTCTCTGGAGCCAAGATACGAGGAGGAGGAAGCCGGTCCAATGTTCATGGCGGAGGTCGCAGCGCAGAAGGCCCCCGATGGGTATGAGACGATGGACGTCGACTTCGTGCCGGCGTCCGAGTCCCCCATGGTGCAGGCGGACCAGCGGTTCAACCTGGCGATACTAAACGAGGACCGGGAGGTAGAGGCTCAACTCGACAAGGAGCGCGCGCATGCCGCTGCCGTCGAGGCTTTCCTGCAGGCTGAACCGGATGTCGTGGATGTGAACCGGGCAGTGGAGGCTCAACTTGAGGCGGAGTGCGCGGATGCCGCTGCCATCGAGGCCCTCCTGCAGGCGGAACCGGACATCCTGGACTTGAACCGGGAGGCAGAGGCTCAACTCGATGTGGAGCGCGCGGATGCCGCTCTCATCGAGGCCCTCCTGCAGGCGGAACCGGACGTCCTGGACTTGAACCGGGCGACGGAGGCTCGACTCGACGCGGAGCGCGCGGATGCTGCTGCCATCGAGGCCCCCCTGCAGGTGGAACCGGACATCCTCGACTTGAACCGGGTGGTGCTCTCGTCCGTGCAGAGCGCCCGCACGCTTCACGTGAACGAGTAGCTGGAGGCCGAGGACAACCACGGTGTGGAGACACACGTCGGCAGCTACGGCTGGTTCGCGCCGGCAGCCAAAGACGACGAGGCCGTCTCGTTCCACGAGCAGTGATTGTTTTTCTTTATGTTGTTATTTTTATGGATCTTTTGCTGTGTAAAAACATATATTGTTATGCAAGTCACCTGACTTGGGCCAGTCTATGCTACTTCTCGAGCTTGCGTTGTATTCCCCCGAAGAAGAAAGGGAGATGCAGCACAGTAGCGTAAGTATTTCCCTCGGTTTTTGAGAACCAAGGTATTAATCCAGTAGGAGACCACGCGCGAGTCCCTCGCACCAGCACAAACAAATAAGAACTTCGCAGCCAACACGATAAGGGCTTGTCAATGCCTTTACGGACACTTACGAAAGTGAGATCTGATAGAGATGATAGTTTGGTATTTTTGGTATTTTTTATTATAAGAACAGAAAGTAAAAGCGGAAAAAGTAAAGTAAGTGTAGATTGATATGTTGAGAATTGACCCGGGGGCCATAGTGTTCTCTAGTGGCTTCTCTCATGATAGCGATATTCTACGGCGGGTAAACAAATTACTCTCGAGCAATCGATAGAAAAGCGAATAATTATGAGACTATCTAGGCATGATCATTATATATAGGCATCACGTCCGAGACAAGTAGACCGAAACGATTCTGCATCTACTACTATTACTCCACACATCGACCGCTATCCAGCATGCATCTAGTGTATTGAGTTCATAAGAACAGAGTAATGCCTTAAGCAAGATGACATGATGTAGAGGGATAAACTCAAGCAATATGATATAAACCCCATGTTTTTATCCTTGATGGCAACAATACAATACGTGCCTTGCTGCCCCTACTGTCACTGGGAAAGGACACTGCAAGATTGAACCCAAAGCCAAGCACTTCTCCCATTGCAAGAACTATAGATCTAGTAGGCCAAACCAAACCAATAATTCAAAGAGACTTGCAAGGATATTATAATCATACATAAAGAGTTCAGAGAAGAACCAAATATTTCTCATAGATAATCTTGATCATAAACCCACAATTCATCTGATCTCGACAAACACACCGCAAAAAGATATTACATCGAATAGATCTCCTCGAAGACCGAGGAGAACTTTGTGTTGAGATCCAAAGAGAGAGAGAAGAAGCAATCTAGATACTAGCTATGAACCTGAAGGTCCGTGGTAAACTACTCACAACTCATGGTGAGGCGATGATGATGATGTAGAAGCACTCCGTGGAAGATCCCCCCTCCGGCAGAGCTCCACAACAGGCCCCAAGATGAGATCTCACGGGAACAGAAGGTTACGACGGTGGAACTAGGGTTTTCTTTGTTGCTCTGATGGTTTTGCGGTACGTAGGCTTATATAGGAGGATGGAGGGCACCGGGGGCCTTACGTGGGACCCACCAGGCAGGGGGCGCGCCCCCCACCCTCGTGGGCACCACGCGGCCCCTACTCCGTGGTTCTCAAGTCTCCCGTGCGTGATTTTCTCCAAAAATATCTCTCCCGAAGGTTTCATTCCGTTTGGACTCCGTTTGATATCCCTTTTTTGTAAAACCCTAAAACAGGCAAAAAACATCAATCTGGACTGGGCCTTTGGGTAAGTAGGTTAGTCCCAATAATAATATAAAAGTGTATAACAAATCCCATTAAACATCCAAAACATCATTAATAATAGCATGGAACAATCAAAAATTATAGATACGTTGGAGACGTATCAAGCATCCCCAAGCTTAATTCCTGCTCGTCCTCGAGTAGGTAAATGATAAAAACAGAATTTTTGATGTGGAATGCTAACCAGCATAGTTTTTCAATGTAATTCTCTTTATTGTAGCATGAATGTTCAGATCTGAGAGATTCAAGACAAAAGTCTATATTGACATAAGAAATCATAATACTTCAAGCATACTAACAAAGCAACCATGTATTCTCAAAATACTATGGCTAAAGAAAGTTATCCCTACAAAACCATATAGTCTGGCTATGCTCCCTCTTCATCACACAAAATATTCATATCATGCACAACCCCGATTTCAGCCAAGCACTTATTTTCATACTCTATTCTTTCAAACCTTTCAAATTTCACGCAATACATGAGCGTGAGCCTTGGACATAGCACTATGGGTGGAATAGAGAGGTGGTTGTGGAGAAGACAAAAAGGAGGGAGATAGTCTCACATCAACTAGGCGTATCAACGGGCTATGGAGATGCCCATCAATAGATATCAATGTGAGTGAGTAGGGATTGCCATGCAACGGATGCACTAGAGCTAAAAATGTATGAAAGCTCAACAAAAGAAACTAGTGGGTGTGCATCCAACTTGCTTGCTCACGAAGACCTAGGGCATTTGAGGAAGCCCATCGTTGGAATATACAAGCCAAGTTCTATAATGAAAATTCCCACTAGTATATGAAAGTGACTAAACATGAGACTCTCTATCATGAAGAACATGGTGCTACTTTGAAGCACAAGTGTGGAAAAAGATAGTAGAAATTGTCCCTTTTTCTATTTCTTTTTTTTCTTTTTTTGTGCCTTTCTTTTTTTTCTTTGGCCTTCCCTTTTTTTTCTCTTTTTTGTGGAGGGGCTTTATTGATTTAGCCTTTCCTCACATGGGGCAATGCTCTAATAATGATGATCATCACACTTTCATTACAACTCGATATTACAACTCGATACTAGAACAAGTATGACTCTATATGAATGCCTCCGGCGGTGTACTGGGATGTGCAATGAATCAAGAGTGACATGTATGAAAAATTATGCATGGTGGCTTTGCCACAAATACGATGTCAACTACATGATCATGCATGGCAATATGACAATACGATGCGTGTCATATGAACGGAACGGTGGAAAGTTGCATGGCAATATATCTCGGAATGGCTATGGAAATGCCATGATAGGTAGGTATGGTGGCGGTTTTGAGGAATAATATGGTGGCTGTTTTGAGGAAGGATATATAGTGGGTGTATGGTATCGGCGAAAGTTGTGCGATACAAGAGAGGCTAGCAATGGTGGAAGGGTGAGAGTGTGTATGATCCATGGACTCAACATTAGTCATAAGAACTCATATACTTATTGCAAAAATCTACGAGTCATCAAAACAAAGCAATCAACGCATGCTCCTAGGGGGGAGGTTGGTAGGAGTTAACCATCGCGCGCCCCCGACCTCCACACAAAGGTTGACACTTTACAAATACCTCATGCTCTAACTTCGTCACATAGCGGTTCACCATACATGCATGCTACGGGCATCACTAACCTTAACACGAGCATTTATCAATTTCATAATAACTCCACTAGCATGACTCTAATATCACTATCCTCATATCTCAAAACATTTATCAAGCATCCAACTTCTCATCATATTCAATGCACTTAGTGTGCAAGTTTTTACTACATTGATATTGGATGTCTATCATGTGGAGACTAGTTTTATAGCCTAAACATGTTACCATGCTATTTTAATAGACTCTAAAATGGATATAAGTTAAGCATGAGAGTTCAACAATTAATTCAAAATATTATCACCACCGTGCTCTAAAAGATATAAGTGAAGCACTAGAGCAAAAACTATTCAACTCAAAAGATATAAGTGAAGCACATAGAGTGTTCTAACAATTCCTAGGCCATATTTAACTCTCTCAAATAGGTGTGTCCAGCAAGGATAATTGTGGCAAACTAACAAGCAAAGACTCAAATTATACAAGACGCTCCAAGTAAAACACATATCATGTGGTGAATAAAAATATAGCTCCGAGTATAGTTACCGATGGATGAAGACGAAAGAGGGGATGCCTTCCCGGGGCATCCCCAAGCTTAGGCTTTTGGTTGTCCTTGAATTTTACTTGGGGTGCCTTGGGCATACCCAAGCTTAGGCCCTTGCTACTCTTTGTTCCATAGTCCATCAAAGCAATACTCAAAACTTGAAAACTTCACAACACAAAACTTAGACAAAAATCTCGTGAGCTCCGTTAGTATAAGAAAGCAAACCACTACTCAAAGTACTGCAATGAATTCATTCTTTGTTTATATTGGTGGTAAATCTACTGTATTCCAACTTCTCTATGGTTCATAATTCCCAATATTACTCATAGATGCATTGAAATAAGCAAACAACGCACGAAAAACAGAATCTATCAAAAACAGAACAGTCTGTAGTAATCTGCAGGTTCCGCATACTTCTGTAACTCCAAAAAATTCAAACTAAATTGGTAAACGTGAGGAATTTGTCTATTAATCATCTGCAAAAAGAATCAACTGAATAGCATGCTCCAGTAAAATCTGATGACCATTCTAGCGAGCGCTAACGATTCTGTTTTTCATAGCAAGATCACATAAACTTCACACAAGTCTTCCCAAAGGTTCTACTTGGCACAAACACTAAACAAAACACAAAACCACATCTAAACAGAAGCTAGATGGAAAATTTATTCCCTAACAGCAGCAAAAATAAAAAAATATAATTGGGTTGCCTCCCAACAAGCGCTATCGTTTTACGCCCCTAGCTAGGCACGATACATGGATAGATCTAGGGAATGCCATAATGATACGATATGTCGCGAAAGCTCATCTCATATTCCCTACGTTCAGCAGCAAGTTTCCTTTGTGGCAAGCAAAAGTAATCAAAAGGGCTAAATTTTATGGGACAAAAGTCCCCCATATCAATCTCAGGAGGAATAGGTTCCTCTTTTGGCCCTTTGTAGTGAACAACCAATTCATCATTATAGGTGTTCTTTTGGTAGAAGGTCATAAGCCTTCGCTCAAGGGAGAAGCCTAACCCATTGTTTTGAATAGCAAAATCATCATTCATCTCAGAAATTCTATCAACCAAGACATCGGTAGGAACCTTTTTTCTAAGGTTTTCATTAAAAGCAACATGATCAGGAGATCCCAACTGCATTATGTCTTCTTGACTAAATAAGATAGCCTCTATGGGAGGTCGGCCGGCATCTACCCCGTAATGAACACAGATTTCTTTGGCCTCTTTCATGATAAATCTAAATTCATGAGCCAAAAAGATAGTAGCTGCATGCTTAACAGAAGAATGCTCAATATTGGAAAACTCCAAAAAGATTCTCTGAATACAGGGATGCATATGGATAAATTGCCATTCAATTTCAGCTATAAGCATAGATACATCATCCGCAAGGCTACTAGTTCTGTGAAGAATAGAGCCACCCATAGTTGGCAAAGCACTGGCACAAGTAAAGAAGTCTTGAAGAACTCCTTTTCCAATGATATTACCACTACCAACCCGGAACTTCTTAATATGTAAAGTGGTAGTTTCATCCTGGGGGTCAACATATATGTTGCCCTCGACATTACTACCCTTCTCGATAAATTGTCCCCCATCTCAGACATAAGGGCAAGCGAACGATAAACACACGGCAGAAGAAGGGCAAATAAAACGGCAAGGGTGAAGTAGGGGAGAGGAAAACAAGAGGCAAAAATGTAGTGCGAAGGATAAGGGTTTGTGATAGGTACTTGGTATATGACTTTTGCGTAAGCCTTCCCGGCAATGGCGCCAAAAATTCTTCTTGCTACTTCTCGAGCTTGTGTTGTATTCCCTCGAAGAGGAAAGGGAGATGAAGCACAGTAGCGTAAGTATTTCCCTCAGTTTTTAAGAACCAAGGTATCAATCCAGTAGGAGACCACGAGCGAGTCCCTCGCACCTGCACAAACAAATAAGAACTTCGCAGCCAACACGATAAGGGGTTGTCAATCCCTTTACGGTCACTTACGAAAGTGAGATCTGATAGAGATGATAGTTTGATATTTTTGGTATTTTTTATTATAAGAACAGAAAGTAAAAGCGGAAAAAATAAAGTAAGTGTAGATTGATATGTTGAGAATAGACCCGGGGGCCATAGTGTTCTCTAGTGGCTTCTCTCATGATAGCGATATTCTACGACGGGTAAACAAATTACTGTCGAGCAATTGATAGAAAAGCGAATAATTATGAGACTATCTAGGCATGATCATTTATATAGGCATCACATCTGAGACACGTAGACCGAAACGATTCTGCATCTACTACTACTACTCCACACATCGATCGCTATCAAGCATGCATCTAGTGTATTGAGTTCATAAGAATAGAGTAATGCCTTAAGCAAGATGACATGATGTAGAGGGATAAACTCAAGCAATATGATATAAACCCCGTCTTTTTATCCTCGATGGCAACAATACAATACGTGCCTTGCTGCCCCTACTGTCACTGGGAAAGGACACCGCAAGATTGAACCAAAAGCCAAGCACTTCTCCCATTGCAAGAACTATAGATCTAGTAGGCCAAACCAAACCAATAATTCGAAGATACTTGCAAGGATATTATAATCATACATAAAGAGTTCAGAGAAGAACCAAATATTTCTCATAGATAATCTTGATCATAAACCCACAATTCATCGGATCTCGACAAACACACCGCAAAAAGGGATTACATCGAATAGATCTCCTCGAAGACCGAGGAGAACTTTGTATTGAGATCCAAAGAGAGAGAAGAAGCCATCTAGATACTAGCTATGGACCCGAAGGTCTATGGTAAACTACTCATAACTCATGGTGAGGCGATGATGATGATGTAGAAGCACTCCGTGGAAGATCCCCCCTTCGGCGGAGCTCCGGAACAGGTCCCAAGATGGGATCTCACGGGAACAGAAGGTTACGGCGGTGGAACTAGGGTTTGCTCTGTTGCTCTGATGGTTTCGGGGTGCGTAGGCTTATATAGGAGGAAGGAGGGCACCGGGGGCCTTACGTGGGACCCATGAGGCAGGGGGGGCGCCCTAGGGGGGTGCGCCCCCACCCTCGTGGGCACCACGCGGCCCCTACTCCGTGGTTCTCAAGTCTCTCGTGCGTGATTTTCTCCAAAAATAGCCCCCACCCTCGTGGGCACCACGCGGTCCCTACTCCGTGGTTCTCAAGTCTCTCGTGCGTGATTTTCTCCAAAAATATCTCTCCCGAAGGTTTCATTCCGTTTGGACTCCGTTTGATATCCCTTTTCTGTAAAACCCTAAAACAGGCAAAAAACAGCGATCTGGACTGGGCCTTTGGGTTAGTAGGTTAGTCCCAAAAATAATATAAAAGTGTATAACAAAGCCCATTAAACATCCAAAACATCATAAATAATTGCATGAAACAATCAAAAATTATAGATACGTTGGAGACGTATCAGTCTACCATTTCAGGCGGTTGGATGAATATCCTATGTCTCCTAACCCTTCTTCCTCACCTCTTCTTCTTCCCCAACAGACCACCGCACGGGCCGTACGGATACGCCCCAACATGTGGTTGGATAAACATACTCTATGAACAAAAGTTATGTGTCAGCGGTAGGATGACTGAGTTTGGTTTGTTCACATGCGACAACACATGTCAGTGAGGGTGTGTTCCCTTGGTTGGGTTTGTGGCGTGTAGTAGCGACAGTGCATGTGAGGGTGCGGTGCGACTGCGGCGTGCAGGAGCGACCGTGTGAGGGCGCGGTGCGACCGCGACAGCCGTGCGCAAGTATACCTCCTTTTCATTTTGAAAACTTTAGGCAAGATTGGCAAAAATGTGTGGCGAAGTATGGCAATGCAAGGCCTAGACCCAAACAGGATAAGTACGTAGTACTACGTACTAAGAGTGCTAGTGTTAAAAAGAAAGGCGGGGTTTTCCTTCGCGGGATTAATCGATACAAATCCTCGTTTCACGTGTCAATTAATGCGTATTTTTTTCTCCTACGCCCAAAGAGCTAACCATCTCACTCCTCATCGCTTGATTAATGCAGCGCCATGCAAACCAACCTTCTCACTTCCGCATGCATGCAGGGGATATTAATGTCCTTGGTTGCTAGTATGAGGCAAACCCCATCAATTTTGCCTCGATTAGTGTTAGTGGCCTTTTGCAAATTGTAATTTAGATATACTGGCCTTGTGTACAAAAAAATGGAGGTAGTAACTATATTCGACTTCCTTCCCCATTGTGGTGACGTCGACGATATCTCGAATGTTGTGGTTTGGCGAAGTGCGTTCGACGGAGAACACCATTGAGGGAGACCACGGTAAGTCATTCGCAAGTGCCGCCTGCCAGCCGAGACAACCGCCTTATTTGCATCCAGGAAGTCCGTTGAACCAAAGGACGCGTAAATGTACTAGTACTACTCATACACAATAGCATCGTCCGTCCAGCTTAGTGCGGTGAGATGGTTTCTCGAAGAGGACGATGGAGAAGCAGAGTCAGCGAAGAGTGAAAAGATGGTTGCTTCGTCCGTGCTTTGTGATTTGACGCCTCGCTGCTTTGTGATTTGTGATAGAAGGGACAGGGGAGTAGACTCTGTCCTCTATACTGTACATGTGTCCAAGCACGGGAGAAAGAGGAGAGACGTTGCATTTTTCTATTCCTTCAATCAATCAATCAGGGAGCTTCGGTTCCATCCTTTTGGCTTTGGCAACACCGTCCACGATGGTTCCCACGATGCCAAAAGCTATTTTCACATTTGGCTACACATTGTGGATGCCCTTAACCGTACCACTTGGTTTTGCTCCTGTGTGCTATCTATACAAATCTCAAATATATTGATCTAAAAAATTATAGAATCAAGATTAGTAAAAGGAAGGTGATTTTACCGCGTGGATGGTGGGGGCGGTTTCTTATTTTTAGAGGATGTTGTCTTGGCGGTTTGCTAACATGCGGTCCCACGTGTCAGTGCTTCACCAAGCCGATCCGCTTCCCACATGAGGCAGAACAACGGCAGAAGCAACATGTGGTTAACTGAAGAAGATGAGGGAGAAGCGGATTCAGCAACGAGAGAAATGATGTCTGCTTCGTCCCTCTAACTTCTTTTTTTAGCATTATTACTCTGTCCCTCCAACTTAACTACAGGAAAGGTGCAGCTTTGTGATTTGATGCCTCATTGCTCATTACTACGCCGGCGCCATGACTGGTTGCTTCACCCCGGCTGCTCTGCACTGTATTCCAGTATGGCACGTGGACCCGGTAGCTTGATGCCCCACATGTCGACGAAAGGGACTAGAAGATTTATGATAGCGAGCGCTCCACTCTTACGACGGAGGAGTACACGACACGACGGCCCAGTGAACTGTCATTTGTATTGTATATAGTACTATAGTTTTGATGTTTCGCACGATCCATCAGTACAAACCCGATTAAACAGGAAAGGGCGGGATTTTTCCCGCGCGGTATATGATACTGGCCATACATTTCAAAGGCAATTTTAATGTATGCAAACTGAATAATTAAGTAACAATATGATATCTAGTAAAACTAAAAACACATATGATTTATTGTGTTAGAGTGTAGTAGTAGTGCTGTATTGCATAGTTGCTAGATGTAACGTGCGAGAACGTGTAGAGATGTAGTTTTGGAGGGCCTGCAGAGAGAAAAGCGTAATACGTTCACCGAACTTCAGAATAAGCTGATTACGGTCACTATATACATTTTGCGGTGATTATACAGTCAGTTGCTCACGTTTCAGCATCGGATTGCACTCTGTTGACCGGCCAAATAGTCTGCATGGCACCATGTTGACTAGTTAAATTGACCACGTTCCTAGTAGGTCCCACCTGTCAGTTCGCATAGGGAAAAGGTGAGATAAACACAAATTTACGCAGGCGCGACAAGACTCCACCCCGTCCGCGGGAATCACCTGGTTGTGTATGTGTCTGTCAGGGCCTGATGTGTGCGCATGCACGTTTAGGTTGAGCACTTGAGCGTGAGAGTGTGTGTTGGTCGTGTGGTGTAATGGTGTGTGCATGCATGCGTGCGTGTGTGTGTGAGAGAGAGAGAGAGAGAGAGTGTTGTGTGCGTGCGTGGCTATGTGTGTACGTGTGAGTGTTGCGTGCGTGCGTGGGTGCATGTGTTCGTGTGAGTGTTGCGTGCATGCAGTTCGTGTGCATGTGTGCGTGTGTGTATAATCACCACACCAGCTCATGTGTGTTAAAACAGACGGCTCAGCATACCAATACAAGGCCACCTTGTCCGCTGTGCCCGCGATCATGACTTCGAACCACCGTCCAATATTTTTTTGTCATTTGTTTTCATTCTTACTAGCAAGATGCACGTGCGTTGCATGTAACATCAAGATGCATTTGTATGACTATTTTATGTCTTGAGAGAAAAGGATGAATGAGGGAAGGCCTTATTTGCAAATGTGGAGAGGTGTGTGGGTATATTTTTGCAAAATTGTCATAGTTTCTTTCCTATCCGTCATATATAAATTGGACGGCATATATTGCAGGATGGCAGGCACACCATCATCACCAACTCTGTTTTTTATAAGAGTGTATTTTATCCCTACTCTTATAAAAAGCATAGTCGGTGATGATCGTGTGCCTGCCATCCTACAATATAGGTCGTCCGATCTATATCTGACAGATAGGAAGGAAACTATGACAATTTTGCAAAAAGATACCCACATCCCTCTCCACACTTGCAAATAAGGCCTTCCCTTGTTCATCCTTTTCTCCCACAAGATAAACTACTCATACAAATGCATCTTGATGTTCCGTGCAACGCATGGGCATCTTGCTAGTATTTTATAAGAGTGTAGATGTAGAGTAGATACAAGCCGACAGGTGGGCCCGATGATAGTGAGATAATGTGATGCAACACTAGAGGTGCCACATGGAGCGTTTAACTGGTCAACTAGTCGTGTCTTGAGCAAATACAGAGTTGTACGGTGAGCCCGTGACTGTATAATAACCACAAAACATAAATGGTGACCGTAATGAGTGGATTCTGAAGTCCAATGTACGTATCGTGCTTTCGCTTCAAATACAATGATCGTCATTGTATATATCACGAGAGAAATATGAAACATGCGTGAATGTGCTGGGGGCTTACTTTTAGAGGACCTGGAGATAGTTTGTGTGCGTACGTGAAAGGGGCGTAGAGGGGGTATGCAATGGAGAGAGAGATGCTCTTCGTTTCTCTTTATTATGACTAACTTTATATATAGTATAAAAATATACAAATTCACAGTGCGGAATAAATATCATTGTGGGCACCATGCAATGCAAGCGTTCATACTCCTCCATATAACTTTGTAATGTTGTATATATGTAGAAATTCTAAAATATTTTTTTGGCCACACTTTATTCAAAAGGAATGTTGTATGCGAAATAAACATGAAGAGAGGGCTTTTTAGATCAATGGGGTACGTGATGTAACATGTGTGAATGTGTAGTTGATGCACTTGGCAGGGCCTAGAGAGGTATGTGTGTGTATTACGTATTCGAGAGAGGCATGGATAGAGGGGCCCATGGGGGCGTGGGAGAGATAGCACGAGAAATGAGAGTGGTCTAGAGAGAGACGAATATGACGTCACGACGAGAGATTCCCTTGAGTGTGTATATGCAAGGGGGGAGTGGATAGAGGCACCAGGAGAATATATTTTTGTGTGTGGTGTCTGTGTTGGTATGTGTGGGTGGGAGAAGATAACGAGACGTGGGGGCAGAGGGTGTGTCACCGCGTGAGGTCCGGTGGGTCGACGTGAGGCCCTTCATTTGGTTCCATCCTGCGCCATATTGGTCGGCCCATGACGCATTTAGGGAGACCCATGGATGACTAGTCGTACAAGACAAAGATAGCATAATTGTGAAGGACTCTATGTCCACTGACAAAGTCGGCTAGGATTTGTAACCCTAGGTTCTCGGACTAAGGTAAACCCTTTATCTCTGATATTACTATTCATCCGACCTAACTTTAAGGGGCATCCTACATAATGCTCTGCTAAAATCATACTCGTCGATTAGGAAGAGAGGTGTGAGACAATGAGTGAGAGACAGGCCTAAAGATAATGTGCGTACAGGAGACACGTAGGCAGGTCTATGTATATAGGAAGGGTCGATGGGGATTGTGCGTGTGTATGCTTGCGAGAGGGTGAGTGCTTGTGATAAATGTTAGTGAAAACAGTCGTAAATGGTTACGAGAGGGAGGGAGGGTTATACCGAGAGCATGTGTGCGAAAAAGACACCTCGGGAGAGTGTGCGTGAGCAAGTGTGAGAGACCACCGATGGAGAGTGAAACTACACGTACAAGACTGCTGTACACATTGATTAAAGATATAAATTGTATCCAAATATGAGGATGGGATCAAGATATTTGCAATTCGCGTAAGGAACGATCATTGATCCATCAGACATCTAGATTCTATCGAACTTGAGCATGTCTATGTTATTATTCGACACAATTGATCCACATAGTTAGTATTTTGAACTCCAGACAATGCATCGCTATAGCAATCGAATATAAACATGAGTATACTTCATGTTGTGTGTGTAAAGCACATTATACATACGAAAGTTACACAATGAACATTATAAATAGCTACCTGTGAACTAGCATACATTTGAATTCAACTTAAGGTGGTTAAAAAATCGAATTCAACATGAAGTCCATTCGATTATTTGAATTTCATATCATGGCATTAGTAAATCATACCTAAATTATGGGGCCACCAATCTTTGCTCTAATTTTGTACATAATAATAGCATACGTGGTCGTGTACAAAATAGATTCTAATTTAGCTCCTCCATTCCAAAATAATCGTAGTTATAGGATTTTCAAGTGTCAAAATTAAAAAAAGAAGCGGATAATTTAATGAGGTTTTCAAACATACAAGGTCAAATTTAACGTTGTCTATTTAGGTCAACCCTCAAAGTTCAAGAGTACTCTAAACGTGAATGCTTGTGTTTCAAAATTTCGAACAAAGCGCCAAAAGAGCCTCTACTCACCCGACACCGCGTGAGACCAATGTTTGGTAGTACAAGGAAATTACTTTTCTAATAACTCCGACACGTGAAACCTACCGGCCCGACGTTCAAAGGTCTAAACCGGGGTAGGTTTGTAGCTTCATCTAGACGCCACGTGATGGCTTCTCGCCCCTCGTTGGTTACCCCAAGTGGAAGGTTTGAGATGTAGCGTAGCGGCAAATTTCCCTTGGCAAAGATACCAAGGATCGAATCCCGTGAGACTCCGAGGGTCGACAAGAAGGTGTCAATAGCGCCACAAACTTTTGCTTGACAGGACCTGTACAAAGATACAAATAATTTTGCTCCCAACGAGTACAGAGAGGTTGTCAATCCCTCCGGCCTTGTCGTTTACAAAGGATCAAACGCAAGAGATAATAGTGATAGGTATGACTGCAACTAGGAAATAAGAACAGGAAGTAAATAGCGGGTGTGATCAGTGATGGTAATATGGACCGGGGTCCCATGATGTTCACTAGTGATGTCTCTCTCCCAAAAGACGATAAAACAGCTAAGCGAGGTAAACAAATTACAGCTGGGCAATTGACAGGATTATGTGCGCAAACCAATGCTAACTATGTTGTAAGAAAGGTAGAGGCTCAAAAGCATGGGCGGTACGCCAAGGCAAGTAGACCGAAATCCATCTGCATCTACTACTAATCATCCACCTTGAGATATCTATCCGGAACATCTCGCTGGTATTAAGTTGCGAGTCCCACCCAAAGTGTAAACTCAAAGCAACAGACAACTGCATTAAAAGAACTTTGCGTAAAGTAAACAATCCTTGCACCCGCAAGTACAAGCACCATTGTTTTCCCCCTTGTGGTAACAGCACATCCCCTAGACTCATGTTTCTGTCACTCAAGCTAGTCATCGAGGGGCATGAACCCACAATCAAGCATAACGTTCCCTCTTGGAGTTACTACCTACTACTTGGCCAAAGCAATAAATAGCAACGGAGAACATGCAAGAATTACTCAAGAACATAAATATAAAAGAGGTGAATCAAATATATTACTCACACATAATCTGAACATAATCTCATAATCCATCGGATCCCAGCAAACTCAGCAGAGCAACAGCATAAAGATTACATATGTGCCCTGATCATGTAGGACAGCTCACGAGGTCTAATCGATAAGAACAAAGAGGGGAGGAGAACATCACATAGCTACTGGTCATGGACCCATGGTCCAAGGGGGACTACTCACAACTCATCCGGGAAGCGTCCATGGTGGTGGAGAAGCTCCCGGTAGTGGTTCTCCCCTCCGGCAGGGTGCCGAGAAGAGTTCTCCTGGTGCTCCCGATCTTGGAAGCGCGGCGGCGGCGGAACAGAGATGAGATCGCGAAAAAGGGTTCCGTCCTCGAGGGTTTCGGGACGCGTGCAATATATATGCCAAAGGGGGTCACCAGAGGCGGAGGTGGGGCCCCAGGCGCCCCCCTGGCGCGGCAAGGGATGGGGCCGCGCCGGGTGGCCGCCTGGGCCACCCTAGGCTCCCCTCTGGCCCTGCCTTGGTTTTTCCGGAAGCTCCCGATACGCTGATTTTTCCTGTATTTTTCCCGGAATTTTTAGGGCACTTTTAATATGGGGGAAATCTGAAATAGAAAAACAACAGAAAACAGGAACTGGCACTGTGGTGCACTGAGTTAATAGGTTAGTCCAAATATGATCAAAAGTGTATGGAAGTGCATAAATATCATAGCAATATCACACAAAAGAGGCATGGAGCAAGCAGAAATTATAGATACGTTTTGGACGTATCACCACGCAACCGCCTCCGAAAAACATTCATACACAATGGCCGCCTAAGCACACACGTGCGCGGCCGAAATCGCTCCCGCCCACTATTTGGGACACCTGGGATTACCATCCTACCCCCGACCCGCAGTAGGTCCGAAATTTAAGAGGGGGCAAAGTTTGTATTTTCCCCAAATTTCAAACAAGCGCGTCCCATCTTCTGTTCAAAAAAGCCAAAAACAAGCGCGTCCCAGACCAAAACATGGTTCTCCCCCCTCCCCCTCCCCCCTCCCACCCGTCTGATTCCCCATTCCTACTCCGTGGGCGCGAAAACTACCTCTCCAGCAGCCGCAAAACCCCGGCATCCTCCGTCTGCCACCCCATTCCACCTATCAACCGCCGCCCTCCTCCATCACGCCGGAGCCGATACCCCGACGTCATCGTCCACCGCAACCTCAACTGCAACACCCTCCACGGCTAGTAGTTGAAGCCGAGGCCGAGCCATCCGTACCCGAGCCAGTTCAACCATGTCGTCCTACGCCTCACCGCTGTCGTTCCAACTTCGCCACCCTCCACCGCACCGGAGCTGTTCCTGCTACGCCGTCCTTCGCCGCCTCGGATCTGCTTCCCCTCCGTCGACATACAGCCACGGCAACATAGTCAACAATTTGGCCATGGGTTCGTCCAAGCCTGCACCCTCCTCCAGAACATCAGTTTCCCCGGTAGAAAGAAGATTGGAGCGACATGTGGAGGCGACCACACCGGCAACCGAAAGTGGTACTCCTCTTCCCTTATTCGTGCAAATCTTACGTGCCTGCTTGCACGGTATTCATCCCACATAAGACACTAGTTGACCGCTTCTTCTTGATACTAGATGTTCTTGGTAACTCGCGATGCACAAGGTTTCTCCTCATATACTATTTCACCTTAGCTAGAGGTCCGTCGCCCCTGAATTACAATTCCTGGTCAGTTGATTCCCAATAACGGAAGCATTCCCCGGCATAACAGGCGCTAGTCCGCCTATTACGCCGGGGAAGCAACGCCTCAGTGTTTATCTTAGGGGCGTGTGGGGCCTAGAGCTACTAGCGCCCGATCTGGAGGCCGACCGGGATTAAAGGGATGGCCTGGGGGCGCTGCCAAGAACGGTGGTGGTGTAAGGTTGAGGGGAGGGCGGGGCGGCGGAGGCAGGGGTCTGGGCCGGTGGTCGCTGGCGGTTCGAGAGAGATCGTCAACAGTGACTGGCGGGAGGTAGACGAAGGCCATCTGCATGTTCCTTATAGATCAGACGGTTCATTAAAAAATTGACTGACCTATTTATTTTCATTCGACTGTTATCTTGATAGGACCACATGTGGTGGTGTGCTTGAGGAGTACCTGCATTTCCTGTGCTCATATATTACAAAAGCATACGGAGTAGAATCTAATTTTGTTTGCCATGCAATGTTGTAGAGCTATCATATGTCTCATGTCATTTATTTTTCAGCCACCTGCTATCTGCTACTTTTACAGTGCACTAGTTCTGCACACACTTCACCCATACTCTCACTATTATGTTTTTATGCAAGGGTATTTTAGACTCTGGTGCTATGAGAGAAGCAAAAAATAAAAGAGAGAAGTCGCTCCAGCGTCGTACGCAGATAGGCCAGACATGTTTCAGCCTTATAATAGGTGCAGTGTCAGCAGATGGAGACGGTAAACGTAGCTTTGAAGTTGATGACCTCGCTCGCAATGAACCACCATCCCAAGTGCTTGCTTTAACTTCGCGGTGTCATATGTGGTTGCATGTTCCATATGGTGTCTATCCTGTATTCGAAAGGCTGAAGTCGGTCTTTATTAAGATAAGGAAATATATTTTTTACATGAACCACCATCCCGTGAGCACGAGAAGACAAATAGCTAGTCAGGGCACTGGCCGAGCCAGTGACAAGCCCAGCAAAGAGAGGCATCACCTGGAAGCCAACTAAAAAGCCGTGATGATGGCGAAGCAGCCCGCCTCCCACCAGGCTCTCAGGTACTAGATGATCATGCTCACCACTCCAGCCGGATGTCTAGCTTGTATTGCTTCCAATTTGGTTAAATTCCATCTGCTTAGCTTACACATTATACCTTTGAATATGACATGCCTTTCTATTTTTGGTACATACTAGTACATCTGTGTATTAACCATGTTCTTACATCAAACTAATGTTCTTGTGTATCCCTCGTCAATCACTTATGATGAGGCAGTCAGGCAAGTGGATTACTCCTCATTTAAAGAATGCAGCGTCAGCCTCCCGACATGATTCTCAAGAAACAGCAGGGCTAGATGAAGATAGTGAACGTAGCTCTGTAGTTGATTACCGCATTTCCCCTACACTAGCATCGCAGGTGCTTGCTCTAACTTGGCAGCGTGATATGTGGTTGCATGTTGCATATGGTGTCTAGATAGTAATTTTTCCAATCTGGTTAAATTGCATGTGCTATTCTGCTTAGCTTATACATTATACCTGTTAATGTGACATGCCTTCCTGTATTTAGTACATAGTACATCTGTCTATTAAGCATGTCCTCGCATAAAGCTATTGTTTTTTTGTATCCCGCATAAATCAATATGATGAGACACCTTCAGTATATGCAGTGTGATATTAGTTGCATCTTTGATATGATTTATAGCATGCGCTGCTTCTAATTTGTTGAAATGCCATTTTTGATGGGACCTTTTAACTTGGCAGAGTCATATTGGTTGCATCTTTCACGTGTTGTCTAGCTTGCGTTGCTTCTTATTTGGTGAAATGGTTTCTGCTTAGTTTACACAAACAGTTGTGAATATGCCATGCCGTCCTGTTTTTCGTATTATTCCATCCTGGAATCATGTGTTTGCCTTACATCAAAGTAGTGATTGTCAATATCATGTACGAATGAGTTCTGAAGAGTGAATTTTATTGCTTTTTCTTGTCGGTTTTACTTGACAATTCAAAATCAATAAAGCAGAAGGAAGTTAGCAAGGAAGCGGATGAATGTGCTCCTTCCAAATGGAGGGCCTCTACAGATTCTACTCCTCCATCCCCCCCAAGATGATTTCCAAGACAACACATGCATAGACACTCAACGTAGCTGTGTTGGTGATGGCACGTCTCCCCTAGTGCACCATCACAGTTGCTCACTCTAACTTGGCACTGTTATATGTGGTTGCATGTTATGTATGATGTCTAGCTTGTATTGCTTCTAATTTTTTTGAATTTCATCTACTTACTTTACACATTATACTTGTGACTAAGACACGTGTTCCTATTTCTAAAACATACAATATTTGTCTATCACACCATGTTCTTACATCAAAGTACATCTGTTCTGGAGAACTAAATTGATATTCGTTTTTCTTGTCGGCTTGACTTAACATGGCACAGAGCAAGAGGAAGCAAGACAGAACGACAGGGAAACGGAAGCGGAACAATCCTCCAGATTCTGCTGGTATTGATGGTGCAATAGAAGGTCAAAGTCCAGCGGAAAATTATATCAATATGGTATCCTGTGCTACACGAGCTGCAGAACAAGCCAAACAGAAACAAATAGCTGCCACCAAACAAGCAGAGACAACCCTAGTTGTTGCAACACCTTCCACAGTACCACCAGCTGCACGATTTACTCGTTGGTCAACTCAGCTAGCAGCACATTCCCAAGCTCCCTTGCCACCTGACACTACTTTCGAAGCACTCTTGACACAAGATGAGTTGGCGAGATCAGATGAACTTTGTGAGCTTCAACAGCAAGAAGGTAGTTGCTGGAGTCAAGTTACAGTTGCATGCTTCTTTATATGTAGTCTCACAGTCTGATGTACACTAACACTTCCTATGTTTGTTATTGGACTAGCACCTAGGCGCAAGAGGAAACAAACATCGGGGATAATGCTCGATAGGTTAACTAAATCTAGAGGAGGAGGAATGGAGATCCGTTTTGAGGCAGGTTTAAAAAGGCCACGTGATGCTACAGAGTCAGCCAAGTTAGTATCAGCGGCAGCCAATGTTGGGGATATCGCTTATCGGGAACTTATCGGTCGACCCATGATAAGGGGTAAATCGGCGAGTTTATCAGCATATCGGTTGATTTATCGCCATATCGGCTGATTTATCGACTGATTTATCTTATCGGTCAGACTCTGGTAAGCGATAAATTGGCCGATTTATCGGAATATCGGAAGATATCTTGAATAGTGGCGGCAGCGGTTGTTGTTAGGTGTCATGTACGTATCCTCCCAACATGGATTCAGTACAGGAATGACAAAGACGAAACCCAGTTCAACACCTTCCTCGACCATTTATCTGTAAGTATGGTTATGTATGGAAACTAGTAATATCGTCTTGCTCTGTCCAATTTGGATACCCAAGATGCTGATAATGAGACTCCCATAATTTTCAACATATGAGGTTCAAGTTGGATACCCAAGATGCTGCAACCAGACAAGCTTGCACCCATGTTTTCAAGTCTGCTCTGCGACAGTATCGGTATAACCTGAGGAAAACTCACTTTGAAGGCAAGGCTAACAGTGAACTTGCCCAAACATCTCCAGTGGAAAATATATCTGATGAAGACTGGAGAGACCTCGTTAAACAATGGTACGATCCGAAGTATCAGGTACATTATATATATATATATAT
>LR738710.1:788606206-788628031 GCA_902687465.1 Secale cereale | reverse complement strand
GTGTGTGTGTGTGTGTGTGTGTGTGATTAGACCACATGTTGAAGTCCTATTTACGCAAGTGCCACACAAATCTATCTTCTTGTAGGCGACTGTTCAAAGAACAAGGCTGTCGGTGTACAAAAAGAGGGGTACCCTTTTTTGTACCCCTATGACTGTGCACGGGCAGTCTGAGCCACGGGCACCACCACACCAAGCATGGCGAGGGAGGCGAGCCGGGGCAAGACCAAAGCTCGATGGAGACTGGAGCAACGCCAAGAACAAGACCACAAAGAGCAAAGGGACGAAGCGGCTCTCCCCGGCAAGATCCTTGCCGGGGCCAGCACTGGCAGCCCCGGCAAGACCCTTGCCGCAACAGCTCGCCCCGCGCCTACGGAGCGAATCACCCTTGAGTCCACCACCCCCAAGGGGCGAGGATTCAGGAGATATCCCCGTGGTGGCATGCAGATCTTTGTGAAGACATTCAAGATCAGATACAAGTTAAGAAGACGACCCTTGGCGGGATTCCAGCCAAGGAGAACCACAAGGCCCACGGTAAGCACCTTGCCGGGGATGACAGCAGGCACCACGGCAGGACCCTTGCCGGAGCCCCGGCAAGGCCCTTGCCAAGGACACCCGTAGGGCCACCATCAGGCCCACACCAACTGGGTTTCCACCGACCCGACCAGCTGGACGGGCTCCTGCGTGGCAACCCACAGATCTTCGTGGAGACCCGCCGTTGCGCCACCTCAGCTGCTTGTCTACCTACATGGCGCCTCAGGCACTGCTGGCCAGGGCGCGTGTCAACGCGAGGAGGAGCGGCGACGGACAAGACAGACGTCTTCCCCCCGTCCCGGATAAAGCAAGGACACCTAAGCTGGGCGCATTAAATGCACCTTGTCCTGTAATGCGAGGGATAACGTCGCATCACTGTACCCTTTCCACCTCCTGTGTGCCACTGTGGCAACCCCTTTTTCCTATAAAAGGAGGCCCGAGGCGATCAGGAGAGGGATTCGGCTTTTTAGAACTCCTCACGACTTTTTTGGAGCTCCTCGCTAGCTGAAGAACACCAACATATAATCCACCAAAGAAGGAGTAGGGTTTTACGCATCTTTGCGGCCCGAACCTGGGTAAAGGAACCGTGTCCTGACTGTTAGATCCGCTCTTCTCTCAACCCCGTGCCCCGCAACCATAGTAGGGATTCTTGTGATCCCATAGGTGTCGATCCAAATACACCGACAAAGGCCAACCATATGAAAGTGAAATTCCAACAGACGACGGGATCTCGTAGCTATATTGCACACTGTGAGGCTCTTGTAATTAGCTGGTGTTTCACTCTTTTTGCTGTACCATATTATCAGGTCTATATTGACTTGTTCCAAATGCAGAGGAAAGCCCGCAAGGACCAAAAAGTACCTGAACCAAATGTTGTGGAAATCTTCAAGGACTGTCACACCAGCAAGAAGAAGGGCATGACTACACCAGTCAAAGCTGCTGCTGTAAATCCTTAATCCTCATGCCTTTTAACTACTACTTACTCTGACTTGTGCCTTGAATTGCATGGTTTGCAGCCAATGTCTATTACTCTTTTCAATTTTATACACAATTGTCTTAGCGTATCATTGCACCTTACAAGGTTTAAAAGAGAGGAGTGATGTTCCTTTGATCTTGACCTGTAATCTAGTTCCGCGCTGGACTTGCCCACACAACGTTACAATTTCCTGTTTGTATGTTCTCAGTTTTTTTATAAGAATGATGTCATACTATGCTTACCGTATTATAAACTTCATCTCTTTATCCTTGGCCCTCAATACAATGTGAAGAAATAGACAATACATTAGCAATGGTACATGGTCATATGTTTGGAACCTGGATTTATTATGTACTTTGCAATAAAATACAACTATTATTTTACATGGGCTCACCAGAATAAGTTTTGTATATAGACCAAAACTATTTTGTTTGGTTTTGCTGCCTCCTTAATATCTTCTGTTCTGGTACTACTAATGTAAAACCTCAACTTTTCAGTGAGCTATGAAAAAATGGTGGAACTGCCACCTTCTGAAAGTGGCGAGGAAACTATAACCACAATGTCAGCTCTTGCTGCAGTGGGTCAGTACCTGTCCACTAACTGTGCCAAAAGCACATTCCTGCATAATACTGGCTTGGTTGTTAAGGCAATCTCGTCCAAACTGCCTCATGATCAAGATATGCAAGCTCAAAACAATGTTGTATCTGCGCTCCAGACACAAGTCCATTCCCTAACAGAGACCCTTTGTGAAACAAGGAGAGACATTGTTCCATGTTGTCAAGATATGCATGGTTTTGAAACCAGACTATCAAACATTTGCTATGTTGTTCAGGAGCCTAGGAGAACTGAAGGCGAAGTTTATGGTGCTCCATCGGACAATACAACATGAAAACGTAACAGTCAGGTCAAATGAACTGAGCTTCTGAACTTCTGGTGGTGCATTTATCTGCTAGACTGTTAACTTTTATGCCAACCTTCCTTTTGTTTTATAGTTGTAATTTGTTTTGGTGCGATACAAAATTTGTTCTTAACGTGCAGCCACAGGCCAAAGAAAATAGCAAGCCATTTTTGTATAGTGTAGTGTGTTCCCTATATTTGCACTGGTGGCGAACTTTGATGCCCACCGGTTGTAGTTAACATGGGCCTCCTACGGGTCGTAGAAACAATGGGCCTTCTAAGGGCCGTAGAAACAATGGGCCTTCTTTCTTTCAAAAAAACCAATGGGCCTTCTACGTGGCGTAGAAACAATGTGCCTTATACGGCCTGTAGGCACAATGGGCCTTCTATGGGCCGTATCATCAATGGGCCTTCTACAGGCCGTATGATCAGTTAGCCAAACATGGGCCAATAACATACCACATTATGGTCGTAAATGGGCTAGAGTTGAAATTGTCCGTTCATGGGCCGACCATAACGGGACGTCGTTAATTGGTCGTATTTTGATGACGCTGTGAAAACGGCCCAACGTACTAATGGGCCACAAACAGGCCGACTCTAACCACGGGATGTATTTGGCCCACAAGCAGAAAATGACATTAACGGGCCGTAAGTAAACGAATGTGGAAATGAGCCCAAGAATACATGGGCCCCGAGAAGGCCGAAAGATAACATGGGATGGAAACGGCCCAACGGAATAATGGGCCGTTAATGGGTATAAAGTGATACATTGTTCATTACGGGCCAGTTTCACCATGTGCCGTTAATGGGTATAAAGTGATACGCTGTTCATTACGGGCCAGTTTTACCACAGACCGTTAATGGGCCGAGAGTAATAAGGGCCTTAATTGGGTTGAAAGACGTCATGGGCCAGAAGTTAAAACGGGCTAGAACTATATTGGACAGCCCAGATGACGCTAGTGGGCCTAATTCGGATATGCCATAAACGGGCCATGTGTTAGCGGGCTGTAAATGGGCTATATGCGAACAAGCCGTTAACAGGCTTGCCATGGGCCGGCCCGCCACCTTTTGACCTAGTCAAACAGGCCGGTCTTTTCACGGGAATGGGCCTCTGTTGGGCTGTGCCACATGTCGACGTATCATAGGCCTTTGGGTCCAATGAGTGGATGACATCTGTCCCAACGGTGAGCCGACACGTGTTTCCTCCAGCCCAGGGCCGTTAACGGGTTATCGGATCCAAAACCGGACCCGATAGCTTAACGGCGTTTCGTTACAGTGGATGCTACGTGTCGGTCACCCTTGACGAAAGCACTTCTGTGACGCGCGATTTATCGTCATGGAAGTGGACACTTCCTGTTGGAAATATGCCCTAGAGGCAATAATAAAAGTATTATTATTATATTTCCTTTTTCATGATAATTGTCTGTTATTCATGCTTGAATTGTATTGTACGGAAACAACGATACATGTGTGAATATATAGACCACAATGAGTCCCTGGTAAGCCTCTAGTTACCAGCTCGTTGATCAACAGATGGTCACGGTTTCCTGATCATGGACATGGGATGTCAGTGATAACGGGATCACATCATTAGGAGAATGATGTGATGGACAAGACCCAATCCTGAGCCTAGCACGAGATCGTTTAGTTCGTAATGCATAAGCTTTTCGGTGTCAAGTATTTATTCCTTAGACCATGAGGTTGTACAACTCCCGGATGCCGTAGGAATACTTTGGGTGTGCCAAACGTCACAACGTAACTGGGTGGCTATAAAGGTACGCATCGGGTATCTCCGAAAGTGTCTGTTGAGTTGGTACAAACCGAGTCTGGGATATTGTCACTCCGTATGACGGAGAGGTTCCTCTAGGCCCACTCGGTAAGACATCATCATAATGAGCTCAAAGTGACTAAGGAGTTAGTCACGGGATGATAAATTACGGAACAAGTAAAGAGACTTGCCATGACGAGATTGAACAAGGTATCGGGCATACCGGCGATCGAATCTCGGGCAAGTACCGTACCGATGGACAAAGGGAATAACGTACGAGATTGAGTGAATCCTTGACACAGTGGTTCATCCGATGAAGATCATCGAGGAACACGTGGGAACCAACATGGGTATCCAGATCCCGCTGTTGGTTATTGGCCGGAGAGTGGTCTCGGTCATGTCTGCGTGCCTCCCGAACCCGTAGGGTCTACACACTTAAGGTTCGGTAACGCTAGGGTCATAGAGATACATGCACGTGGAAACCCGAAAGTTGTTCGGAGTCCCGGATAAGATCCCAGACATCACGAGGAGTTCTGGAATGGTCCGGAGGTAAAGAATGATATATAGAAAGTCCAGTTTCGGCCATCGGGTGATCTCCGGGGGTCACCGGGAGCGTCCCGGGACCACCGGAGGGGTCCCGGGGGTCCACCGGGTGGGGCCACCCATCCCGGTGGGGCCCCTAGGCCACAAGGGGAAGGGGGCCAGCCCCTGGTGGGCTGGCGCACCCTACTGGGCCCTCCCTCATGCGCCTAGGGTTGAAACCCTAGGGTAGGGAGGCGCCCCCTATGCCTTGGGGGGCAAGTTTCCCCCCAGGCCGCCGCCCCCCTTGCAGATTGGATCTACAAGGGCTGGCGCACCCCCTGGCCCCCTATATATATGTGGGGGGGAGAGGGCAGCTGCACCCAAGTCTCTGGCGCCTCTCCCCCTCCCTTCACACCTTCTTCTTCCTCCGCAGGGCGCCGGCGAAGCCCTGCAGGATTTCCCGCTGCATCCACCACCACGCCGTCGTGCTGCTGGATCTTCGACGACCTCTCCTCCCCCCTTGCTGGATCAAGAAGGAGGTGACTTTGCTGTACCGGACGTGTGTTGAACGTGGAGGTGCCGTTCGTTCGTCGCTAGATCATCGGTGACGAAGAACGCGAAGAGTACGACTACTTCATACACGCTTCTTCGAACACTTCCGCTCGCGAGCTACAAAATGGTATGTAGATGCACTCCAATATACTCGTTGCTAGATGTCTCCTTAGATGGATCTTGGTGAAAGCGTAAATTTTTTTTTGAATTCTGCTACGTTCCCCAATAGTGGTATCAGAGCTAGGTCTTTGCGTAGCATCTTGCACGAGTAGAACACAAAGCAGTTGTGGGCGTTGAGTTTGCTCAACTTTCTTACCGTTACTAGTCTAATCTTGATTCGGCGGTATCGTGGGATGAAGCGGCCCGGACCGACCTTACACGTACGCTTACGTGAGACTGGTTCCACCGACAGACATGCACTAGATGCATAAGGTGGCTGGCGGGTGTCTGTCTCTCCTACTTTAGTCGGATCGGATTCGATGAAGAGGGTCCTTATGAAGGGTAAATAGAAATTGACAAATCACGTTGTGGTTTTGGCGCAGGTAAGGAACGTTTTTGCTAGAAAACCTATAGAAGCCATGTAAAAACTTGCAACAACAATTAGAGGACGTCTAACTTGTTTTTGCAGCATGTGCTATGTGACGTGGTATGGCCAAAGAAGATGTGATGAATGATATATGTGATGTATGAGATTGATCATGTTCTTGTAATAGGGAATCACGACTTGCATGTCGATGAACTTGACAACCGGCAGGAGCCATAGGAGTTGTCTTAATTATTGTATGACCTGCGTGTCACTGAATAACGCCATGTAATTACTTTACTTTATTGCTAAACGTTAGCCATAGTAGTAGAAGTAATAGTTGGCGTGACGACTTCTTCAAGACACGATGATGGAGATCATGATGATGGAGATCATGGTGTCAAGCCGGTGACAAGATGATCATGGTGCCCCGAAGATGGAGATCCAAGGAGCAAGATGATATTGGCCATATCATGTCACTTTAATTGATTGCATGTGATGTTTATCATGTTTATGCATCTTGTTTACTTAGAACGACGGTAGTAAATAAGATGATCTCTCACTAAAATTTCAAGAATTGTGTTCCCCCTAACTGTGCACCGTTGCTAAGGATCGTTGTTCCGAAGCACCACGTGAGGATCGGGTGTGATAGGTTCTAACGTTCGCATACAACGGGTGTAAGCCAGATTTACACGCGCAATACACTTAGGGTTCGCTTGACGAGCCTAGCATGTACAGACATGTCCTCGGAACACGGAAGACCGAAAGGTCGAACACGAGTCGTATAGAAGATACGATCAACATGAAGATGTTCACCGTTGATGACTAGTCCGTCTCACGTGATGATCGGACACGGGCTAGTCGATTCGGATCGTGTATCACTTAGATGACTAGAGAGATGTCAATCTGAGTGGGAGTTCATTAAAATTTGATTAAGATGAACTTAATTATCTTGAACTTAGTCTAAATTCTTTACAATATCTCTTGTAGATCAAATGGCCCACGCTCAAGTTTCCCTCAACTTCAACGCGATCCTAGAGAAAACCAAGCTGAAAGACTATGGTAGCAACTATACGGATTGGGTCCGTAACCTGAGGATTATCGTCATAGCTGCCAAGAGATCATATGTCCTTGAAGCACCGCTAGGTGATGCACCCGTTCTCCCGGCGACCCAAGACGTTATGAATGCCTGGCAGTCGCGTTGTGATGATTACTCCCTGGTTTAGTGCGGCATGCTTTACAGCTTAGAGTCTGGGCTCCAAAAGCGTTTTGAGAATCACGGGGCATATGAGATGTTCCAAGAGCTGAAAATGGTTTTCCAAGCTCATGCCCGAGTCGAGAGATATGACGTCTCCGACGCATTCTACAGCTGTAAGATGGAGGAAAACAGTTCTGTCAGTGAGCACATCCTCAAGATTTCTGGATTGCACAACCGCTTGTCTCAGTTGGGAATGAATCTCCCAGATGAAGCGGTCGTTGACAGAATCCTCCAGTCGCTCCCACCTAGCTTCAAGAGCTTCGTGTTAAACTTCAATATGCAGGGGATGGAGAGGTCCATTCCCGAGGTGTATTCAATGCTGAAATCAGCGGAGGTGGATATCAAGAAAGAACGTCAAGTGTTGATGGTCAATAAAACCACTAAGTTCAAGAAAGGCAAGGGTAAGAAGAACTTCAAGAAGGACGGCAAAGGAGTTGTCGCGCCCGGTAAGCCAGTTGCCGGGAAGAAGCCAAAGAATGGACCCAAGCCTAAAACTGAGTGTTTTCATTGCAAGGGAACGGGTCACTGGAAGAGGAACTGCCCCTAATACTTAGCAGACAAGAAGGCCGGCGACGTCAAAGGTATATATGATATACATGTTATTGATGTGTACCTTACCAGCACTCGTAGTAGCTCATGGGTATTTGATACCGGTGCAGTTGCTCACATTTGTAACTCTAAGCAGGAGTTGCGGAATAAGCGGAGACTGGCAAAGGATGAGGTGACGATGCGCGTCGGGAATGGTTCCAAGGTCGATGTGATCGCCGTCGGCACGCTACCTCTACATCTACCCTCGGGATTAGTTTTAAACCTTAATAATTGTTATGTAGTACCAGCTTTGAGCATGAACATTGTATCTGGATCTCGTCTTATGCGAGATGGCTACTCATTTAAATCGGAGAATAATGGTTGTTCTATTTATTTGAGGGATATGTTTTATGGTCATGCCCCGCTGGTCAATAGTTTATTTTTGATGAATCTCGAACGTGATGATACACATATTCATAGTGTAGATGTCAAAAGATGTAAAGTTGATAATGATAGTCCCACATACTTGTGGCATTGCCGCCTTGGTCATATTGGTGTCAAGCGTATGAAGAAGCTCCATTCAGATGGACTTCTAGAGTCTCTTGATTATGAATCATTTGACACATGCGAACCATGCCTTTTGGGCAAGATGACCAAGACTCCGTTCTCCGGAACAATGGAGCGAGCAACCAACTTGTTGGAAATCATACATACCGATGTATGCGGTCCAATGAGTGTTGAGGCTCGCGGAGGCTATCGTTATGTTCTCACCCTCACAGATGACTTGTGTAGATATGGGTATATCTATTTGATGAACACAAGTCTGAGACCTTTGAAAAGTTCAAGGAATTTGAGAATGAGGTTGAGAATCAACGTGACAGAAAAATAAAGTTCTTGCGATCGGATCGTGGGGGTGAATATTTAAGTCATGAATTTGGCACGCACCTTAGGAACTGTGGAATTGTTTTACAATTGACACCGCCCGGAACACCTCAATGTAACGGTGTGTCCAAACGTCGAAATCGTACTCTGTTGGACATGGTGCGATCTATGATGTCTCTCACCGACTTACCGCTATCTTTTTGGGGTTATGCTTTAGAGACTGCCGCATTCACTTTAAATAGGGCTCCATCAAAATCCGTTGAGACGACACCGTATGAACTTTGGTTTGGCAAGAAACCGAAGCTGTCGTTTCTGAAAGTTTGGGGTTGCGATGCTTATGTGAAGAAACTTCAACCTGAAAAGCTCGAACCCAAATCGGAAAAATGCGTCTTCATCGGATACCCAAAGGAAACGATTGGGTACACCTTCTACCACAGATCCGAAGGCAAAGTCTTTGTTGCCAAGAATGGATCCTTTCTGGAGAAAGAGTTTCTCTCGAAAGAAGTGAGTGGGAGGAAAGTAGAACTTGATGAGGTGACAGTCACCCCTCCTGAACCGGAAAGTAGCGCAGCGCAGGAAATTGTTCCTGAGGTGCCTGCACCGACAAGGGAGGAAGTTGATGATGATGATCATGAAGAAACAGATCAAGTTACTACTGAACTTTGAAGGTCCACAAGGGCACGTTACACACCAGAGTGGTACGGCAACCCTGTCAACGGTGAACCTTCGAACTATGAAGAAGCAATGGTGGGCCCGGATTCCAATAAATGGCTTGGAGCCATGAAATCCGAGATAGAATCCATGTATGAAAACAAAGTATGGACTTTGGTGGACTTGCCTGATGATAGGCACACCATAGAAAATAAATGGATATTTAAGAAGAAGACAGACGCGGATGGTAATGTGACCATCCATAAGGCTCGGCTTGTCGCTAAGGGTTATCGACAAGTTCAAGGGATTGACTACGACGAGACTTTCTCTCCCGTAGCGATGCTGAAGTCAGTCAGAATCATGTTAGTTATTGCCGCATTCTATGATTATGAGATATGGCAAATGGACGTCAAAACGGCATTCCTTAATGGCTTCCTCAAGGAAGAGTTGTATATGATGCAGCCGGAAGGTTTTGTCGATCCCGAGAATGCTAACAAGGTATGCAAGCTCCAGCGCTCGATCTACGGGCCGGTGCAAGCATCTCGGAGTTGGAATATTCGCTTTAATGATGTGATCAAAGCGTTTGGCTTTATACAGACTTATGGAGAAGCCTGTATCTACAAGAAAGTGAGTGGGAGCTCTGTAGCATTTCTCATATTATATGTGGATGACATATTGCTGATGGGAAATGATATAGAATTCTTGGAAAATGTAAAGGCCTACTTGAATAAGAGTTTTTCAATGAAGGACCTTGGAGAAGCTGCTTACATATTAGGCATCAAAATCTATAGAGATAGATCAAGACGCCTCATTGGTCTTTCACAAAGCACATACCTTGACAAGATATTGAAAAAGTTCAATATGGATCAGTCCAAGAAGGGATTCTTGCCTGTTTTGCAAGGTATGAGATTGAGCAAGGCTCAGTCGCCGACCACGGCAGAAGATAGAGAAAAGATGAGTGTCATTTCCTATGCCTCGGCCATAGGTTCTATCATGTATGCCATGCTGTGTACCAGACCTGATGTGAACCTTGCCATAAGTTTGGTAGGGAGGTACCAAAGTGATCCCGGTGTGGAACACTGGACAGCGGTCAAGAACATCCTAAAGTACCTGAAAAGGACTAAGGATATGTTTCTCGTTTATGGAGGTGACGAAGAGCTCGTCGTAAAGGGTTACGTCGATGCTAGCTTCGACACAGATCTGGATGACTCGAAGTCACAAACCGGATACGTGTATATTTGGAATGGAGGGGCAGTCAGCTGGTGCAGTTGCAAGCAAAGCGTCGTGGCGGCATCTACATGTGAAGCGGAGTACATAGCTGCTTCCGAAGCAGCGCATGAAGGAGTCTGGATGAAGGAGTTCATCACCGACCTAGGAGTCATTCCAAGCGCGTCAAGCCCGATGACTCTCTTCTGTGACAACACTGGTGCTATTGCCATTACCAAAGAGCCCAGGTTTCACAAGAAGACCAAGCACATCAAGCGCCGTTTCAACTCCATCCGGAATTATGTTCAAGATGGAGACATAGATATTTGTAAAGTGCATACGGATCTGAATGTCGCAGACCCGTTGACTAAACCCCTTCCACGGGCAAAACATGATCAACACCAGAACTCTATGGGTGTTCGATTCATCACAATGTAACTAGATTATTGACTCTAGTGCAAGTGGGAGACTGTTGGAAATATGCCCTAGAGGCAATAATAAAAATATTATTATTATATTTCCTTGTTCATGATAATTGTCTGTTATTCATGCTTGAATTGTATTGTATGGAAACAGCGATACATGTGTGAATATATAGACCACAATGAGTCCCTGGTAAGCCTCTAGTTACCAGCTCGTTGATCAATAGATGGTCACGGTTTCCTGATCATGGACATGGGATGTCAGTGATAACGGGATCACATCATTAGGAGAATGATGTGATGGACAAGACCCAATCCTGAGCCTAGCACGAGATCGTTTAGTTCGTAATGCATAAGCTTTTCGGTGTCAAGTATTTATTCCTTAGACCATGAGGTTGTACAACTCCCGGATGCCGTAGGAATACTTTGGGTGTGCCAAACGTCACAACGTAACTGGGTGGCTATAAAGGTACGCATCGGGTATCTCCGAAAGTGTCTGTTGAGTTGGTACGAACCGAGACTGGGATATTGTCACTCCGTATGACAGAGAGGTTCCTCTAGGCCCACTCGGTAAGACATCATCATAATGAGCTCAAAGTGACTAAGGAGTTAGTCACGGGATGATGAATTACGGAACGAGTAAAGAGACTTGCCATGACGAGATTGAACAAGGTATCGGGCATACCGGCGATCGAATCTCGGGCAAGTACCGTACCGATGGACAAAGGGAATAACGTACGGGATTGAGTGAATCCTTGACACAGGGGTTCATCCGATGAAGATCATCGAGGAACATGTGGGAACCAACATGGGTATCCAGATCCCGCTGTTGGTTATTGGCCGGAGAGTGGTCTCGGTCATGTCTGCGTGTCTCCCGAACCTGTAGGGTCTACACACTTAAGGTTCGGTAACGCTTGAGTCGTAGAGATACATGCACGTGGAAACCAGAAAGTTGTTCGGAGTCCCAGATGAGATCCCGGACATCACGAGGAGTTCCGGAATGGTCCGGAGGTAAAGAATGATATATAGAAAGTCCAGTTTTGGCCATCGGGTGATCTCCGGGGGTCACCGGGAGCGTCCCGGGACCACCGGAGGGGTCCCGGGGGTCCATCGGATGGGGCCACCCATCCCGGTGGGGCCCCTAGGCCGCAAGGGGAAGGGGGCCATCCCCTGGTGGGCTGGCGCACCCTACTGGGCCCTCCCTCTTGCGCCTAGGGTTGAAACCCTAGGGAAGGGAGGCGCCCCCTATGCCTTGGGGGGCAAGTCTCCCCCCCAGGCCGCCGCCCCCCTTGCAGATTGGATCTGCAGGGGCTGGCGCACCCCCTGGCCCCCTATATATATGTGGGGGGAGAGGGCAGCCGCACCCAAGTCTCTGGCACCTCTCCCCCTCCCGTCACACCTTCCTCCTCCTCCGCAGGGCGTCGGCGAAGCCCTGCAGGATTTCCCGCTGCATCCACCACCACGCCGTCGTGCTGCTGGATCTCCAACGACCTCTCCTCCCCCCTTGCTGGATCAAGAAGGAGGTGACGTTGCTGTACCGGACGTGTGTTGAACGCGGAGGTGCCGTCCGTTCGGCGCTAGATCATCGGTGACGAAGAACGCGAAGAGTACGACTACTTCATCCACGCTTCTTCGAAAGCTTCCGCTAACGATCTACAAAACGGTATGTAGATGCACTCCAATATACTCGTTGCTAGATGTCTCCTTAGATGGATCTTGGTGAAAGCGTAGAATTTTTTTGAATTCTGCTACGTTCCCCAACACTTCCGTGATGATAATTTTGGTAATGTCATGGAACACTTCTACGACAGCACATGTATGACTATCTTGATTCTGTCATAAAATTTTCATGGATGCACGTGGAAAACCGAAAGTTGTTCGGAGTCCCGGATGAGATCCCGGACGTCATGAGGAGTTCCGGAATGGTCCGGAGGTAAAGAATGATATATAGGAAGTCCAGTTTCGGCCATCGGGTGATCTCCGGGGGTCACCGGGAGCGTCCCGGGACCATCGGAGGGGTCCCGGGGGTCCACCGGGTGGGGCCACCCATCCCGGTGGGGGCCCCTAGGCCGCAAGGGGAAGGGGGCCAGCCCCTGGTGGGCTGGCGCACCCTACTGGGCCCTCCCTCATGCGCCTAGGGTTGAAACCCTAGGGGAGGGAGGCGCCCCCTATGCCTTGGGGGGCAAGTCTCCCCCCCCAGGCCGCCGCCCCCCTTGCAGATTGGATCTGCAGGGGCTGGCGCACCCCCTGGCCCCCTATATATATGTGGGGGGAGAGGGCAGCCGCACCCAAGTCTCTGGCGCCTCTCCCCCTCTCGTGACACCTTCCTCCTCCTCCGCAGGGCGCCGGCGAAGCCCTGCAGGATTTCCCGCTGCATCCACCACCACGCCGTCGTGCTGCTGGATCTCCGACGACCTCTCCTCCCCCTTGCTGGATCAAGAAGGAGGTGACGTTGTTGTACCGGACGTGTGTTGAACGCGGAGGTGTCGTCCGTTCGGCGCTAGATCATCGGTGACGAAGAACGCGAAGAGTACGACTACTTCATCCACGCTTCTTCGAAAGCTTCCGCTCGCGATCTACCATACGGTATGTAGATGCACTCCAATATACTCGTTGCTAGATGTCTCCTTAGATGGATCTTGGTGAAAGCGTAGAATTTTTTTGAATTCTGCTACGTTCCCCAACACTTCCATGATGATAATTTTGGTAATGTCATGGAACACTTCTACGACAGCACATGTATGACTATCTTGATTCTGTCATAAAATTTTCATGGATGTACATGCATGACAGAAAACGTGACCTACTGTGACAAACATGTATCATCATGGAAGTGTATTTTTTTGTAGTGATGAATGTAGTAGTAATAATTAAAAGAAAACCCAAAAAGATTTCTCATTCTTCTTTTGCTTGTTGGGAGCTTTCCCGTGTAAATAGCTTAGTTTCTTTTCTTTTCTTTGGGGGTCAAGAGGAGAACACCATGATGAAAATGTTTAGTGGCTCTAATATGCATTATTGTTGATTTAACCAAGAGCCATATTACCTTGTCTTCTCCCTTGTATTAAATGCTTGCAGATTCCAGCTTAGTCCAATTCACGTGCACTATTATTATTATCCACACCGTTCGGTCATGCGAGTGAAAGGCAATAATGACGATATATGATGAACTGATTGAGATGGGAAAAGTCGGTATGAACTCGACCTATCTTGTTTTTGTAAATATGATAGTTCATCGTTCCTAATTCAGCCTATTATGAATGAAACATGCTTGCAATGACAATTTGAGATCATAGGTGCTCATTGCATGCTTAATTAGCTAGGAGTTTATAATGGTATTCCTTGCGTGCCAACATGATATTAAAATGGTTGTGATGTGGTATGATCGGGTGGTATCCTCCTTTGAACGACTCAAGTGGTTTGACTTGGAACATGTTCACGCATGTAGTTGAAACAAAATCAACATAGCCTCCATGATATTTATGTTCATGGTGATTTATATCCTACTCATGCTTGCATTCATTGTTGTTTAATTTCAATGCATGTTCATGACTGTTGTCGCTCTCTAGCTGGTCGCTTCCCAGTCTCTTTCTAGATTCCACTTGTACTAAGCGCGAATACTGCTTGTGCATCCACTTCCATAAACCCCAAAGTTATTCCATATGAGTCCACCATACCTTCCTATATGCGGTATCTATCTGCCGTTCCAAGTAAATTTGTATGTGCCAAACTCTAAACCTTCAAATGAAATTCTGTTTTGTATGCTCGAACAACTCATGTATCAACTAGGGTTGTCTATATCTTCCATGCTAGGTGGGTTATTCTCACGATGAGTTAACTCCGCTCATTATTCATGAGAAAATGGCTGGTAACCGGGATGCCCAGTCCCATGCTCAAATCATAATAATTAAACAAAACTCCCCACGGTTGTTGTTGGTATGGATGGTACCCGTTGTTTCGGGTCAGCCGTGAGTGTGCTTGTTGGTGGTGGGGGAGTATAAACTTTACCATTCTGTTTGGGAACCGCCTATAATGTGTGTAGCATGGAAGATATCGAGATCTCTTGGTTGTTATGTTGACAATGAAAGTATGCCACCCAAAATATTATTTATCTCTATTTCAAAACTCGAGCTCTAGCACCTCTACAAATCCCTGCTTCCCTCTGCGAAGGGCCTATCTATTTACTTTTATGTTGAGTCATCATCCTCTTATTAAAAAACACCAGTTGGAGAGCACCGCTGTCATTTGCATGTATTGCAATTAATACACATTGAGTATGATTGTGACTGGATCTCTTTTACCATGAATTACAATGCCTAGTCAGGCCTTGATCTTCAGAGGTGCTCTGCATTTATGTTTTGTTGTCTCAGAAAGGTCTAGCGAGATACCATCTTGTCATATCATATTATGATTGTTTTGAGAATGTGTTGTCATCTGAGGTTTATAATTATTGCTCGCTAGTTGATTATGTCATTGATATGAGTAAACATGAGACCTAAAACTTATTGTGAATGTGGTTAGTTCATAATCTTTGCTGAAAACTTGAATGCTGGCTTTACATATTTGCAACAACAAGAGCAAACAGAGTTTGTCATAGTTTTTCTTTATCACTTTCAGTTTATCAACTGAATTGCTTGAGGACAAGCAAAGGTTTAAGATTGGGGGAGTTAATACGTCTCCAACGTATCTACTTTTCCAAACACTTTTGCCCTTGTTTTGGATGCTAACTTGCATGATTTGAATGGAACTAACCCGGACTAACGTTGTTTCAGCAGAATTGCCATGGTGTTATTTTTGTGCAAAAATAAAAGTTCTCAGAATTACCTGAAAATCAACGGAGAATTATTTTGGAATATATAAAAAATACCGGTGGAAGAATCAAGACCAGGGGCCCCACACCCTATCCATGAGGGTGGGGGCGCGCCCCCTGTCTCATGGGCCCCCTAACGCTCCACTGACCTCAGCTCCGACTCCATATATTCATGTTTGGGGAGAAAAAAACGGAGAGAAGGATTCATCGCGTTTTACGATACGGAGCCGCCGCCAAGCCCTAATTTCTCTTGGGAGGGCTGATCTGGAGTCCGTTCGGGGCTCCGAAGAGTGGAGATTATCACGGTCGTCATCATCAACCTTCCTCCATCACCAATTCCATGATGCTCACCGCCGTGCGTGAGTAATACCATCGTAGGCTTGCTGGACGGTGATGGGTTGGATGAGATTTACCATGTAATCGAGTTAGTTTTGTTAGGGTTTGATCCCAATTATCCATTATGTTCTAAGATTGATGTTGCTATGACTTTGCCATGCTTAATGCTTTTCACTAGGGCCCGAGTGCCATGATTTCAGATCTGAACCTATTATGTTTTCATGAATATATGTGAGTTCTTGATCCTATCTTGCAAGTCAATAGTCACCTACTATGTGTTATGATCCGGCAACCCCGAAGTGACAATAACCGAGACCACTCCCGGTGATGACCGTAGTTTGAGGAGTTCATATATTCACTAAGTGTTAATGCTTTGGTCTGGTACTCTATTAAAAGGAGGCCTTAATATCCCTTAGTTTCCAATAGGACCCCGCTGCCACGGGAGGGTAGGACAAAAGATGTCATGCAAGTTCTTTTCCATAAGCACGTATGTCTATATTTGGAATACATGCCTACATTACATTGACGAACTGGAGCTAGTTCTGTGTCACCCTAGGTTATAATATTATATGAGGAATCGCATCTGACATAATTATCCATCATTGATCCAATGTCTACGAGCTTTTCACATATTGCTCCTTGCTTAGTTACTTTTCCGCTGCTACTGTTACAATCACTAGAAAACTGCTACCGTTACTTTTGCCACTGTTACCGTTACTTCCATACTACTTTGCTACTAAATACTTTGCTGCAGATATTAAGTCTTCCAGGTGTGGTTGAATTAACAACTCAACTGCTAATACTTGAGAGTATTCTTTGACTCCCCTTGTGCCGAATCAATAAATTTGGGTTGAATACTCTACCCTCGAAAACTGTTGTGATCCCCTATACTTATGGGTTATCATTTCTCTTGAAAGAAGTGAGTGGGAGGAAAGTAGAACTTGATGAGGTAATTGTACCTTCCCTTGAATCGGAAAGTACATCATCAGAGAAAATTGTTCTCGTGATGCCTACACCAAATAGAGAAGAAGCTAATGATAATGATTATGAAACTTCGGATCAAGTTACCAACGAACCTCTAAGGCCGACCAGAACATGTACCGCACCAGAGTGGTACGGTAACCCTATCGTGGAAGTCATGTTGTTAGACAACGGCGAGCCTTGAAACTATGAAGAAGCTATGATGAGCCCAGATTCCGATAAATGGCTTGAGGCCATGAAATCTGAGATAGGATCCATGTATGAGAACAAAGTGTGGACTTTGGTGGACTTGCCCGATGATCGTCAAGCCATTGAGAATAAATGGATCTCCAAGAGGAAGGTAGACGACGATGGTAATATCACCGTCTACAAAGCTCGACTTGTTGCGAAAGGTTTTCGACAAGTTCAAGGAGTTGACTACGATGACACTTTCTCACCCGTAGCGATGCTTAAGTCTGTCCGAATCATGTTAGCAATTGCCGCATTTTATGATTATGAAATTTGGCAAATGGATGTCAAAACTGCATTCCTTAATAGATTGTTGAAAGAAGAGTTGTATATGATGCAACCAGAAGGTTTTATCGATCCTAAAGGTGCTAACAAAGTGTGCAAGCTCCAGAGATCCATCTATGGACCGATGCAAGCATCTCAGAGTAGGAATATACGATTTGATGACGTGATCAAAGTGAATGGTTTTATACAGACTTACAGGTGAAGCCTGTATTTACAAGTAAGTGAGTGAGAGTTATGTACCATTTCTGATATTATATGTGGATGACATATTATTGACTAGAAATGATGTAGAATTTCTGGATAGCATAAAAGGATCCTTGAATAAGAATTTTTCAATGAAAGACCTCGGTGAAGCTGCTTACATATTGGGCATCAAGATCTACAGAGATAGATCAAGACGCTTAATTGGACTTTCACAAAGCACATACCTTGACAAAGTTTTAAATAAGTTCAAAATGGATCAGTCAAAGAAAGGGTTCTTGCCTGTCTTACAAGGTGTGAAATTGAGTCAGACTCAATGCCCGACCACTTCAGAAGATAGAGATAAATTGAAAGTCATTCCCTATGCCACATGTGACACCCCGAGACCGATGCGCTAGGTATCAGCCAGTTATTCGTTGACGTTGCCATGTCATCTGCTCGCGTGTTACATTTTGCCATGTCACCATGTGTGTTGCATCCTCATGTTTTCAAAACTTGCATCCGTCCGAGTCCGCTCGTCCTTTCCGTTGTCCGTTCTGAGCCCAGACACACTTGCATGCGCCCGCGGCACCTCCGAATATTTATTTTGTGAGTGGCCGGAAAATGTTCTCGGAATGGGATGAAACTTGGCATGTGGTATTATTATAGCATAGGTAGACCGCCTGTCAATTTTCGCCGCATTCGGAGTTCGTTTGATAGCCCAACGGTTAACCACGTTAACCGCCGGAGGCCTTTCTCTTTTGGCCCAGCACCCCTTTCACAACAGCCCACAAGCCCATCCTAACCCCCTCCATGCTCTCGGTCGTCGTATCAGGATCGCGTGGCCGAAAACTGCTCCTCAATTGGACACTCCTAGCTCCCTCTACCTATAAATATGGGCCTCCCCCTCCATTTTCTCGCAGATGAACCCTAGCCCTGCTCCCACCGTGCAGCCGAACATGTCCGCTCGCCGCAGGACATGTCCGCCCCGCCATCCACGTCGCTCGGCCAATCCCTGGGTGCAACGTTAGCGGATCTGCCGCCCGCAGCCACTTGCGAGGCGCCACGTGGCCGCCGCCACCTCCCATCGCCGCGGCCCACGGAGCCCATCCGGGGCCCGCGCGGGCCCGAGATCACCGCCGCCACCAGCCCGCCTCCCCGCGCCATCTCCTCCGCCGTCGTGGTCAAGCGCCGCCGCCCGGCCTCGCCGCACCATCGCCGCAGGCTCCGCCCTCGCCGGACCTACCCCGCCGCCTTCGCCGCCCCGGCCGCCGCCATGTGCCACCGCCGCCGCCAGAGGCCTTGCCTCGAGCTCCTCTCGCCGCCACAGGCCTACCTCCGGCCAGATCCGACGCCCCCACGGCCGATCCAGCCGGCCCGCACCGTTCCCGTCCCCGCCCGGCCTCTGGTGCGTCGCGCCGCCGCAAGCCTCCATCGCCGACGGCCTCGTCCAGATCGAGGAGGACGAGCGCCTCGCTCGCCTTGCCAGCGTGGGCCTCCTGGCCGCACGTGGGCCCCGCGTCAGCCACCGGCCGGCCCGCAGGCCACCTCCTCCCACCGATCTAGCCAGGGCCCATCCGGCCGGCCTGCCTCCAGCCTCCCTCAGCCTAGCCGGGCCCCTCTCCTCCAACCTGGGCCGAGCCCAATGGGTGAGCGCGCCTATCCCTCGCCCGTGCATGGTTTACCAATCTTGCGCTCGTTTTGTTTTTTTTCTCCGAGTTGGAATATGGCTAAGTCATTTTTCTGTCATAAATTTGTTGCTTCTTTGTGAGCTTGTAACTTTTTGTGTGGTGATCCAAATGATGCATGTGATATGACAAAATGATCGTGGTGATATGCTCTTCATTTTGTTCCATTGTGGCATGCTTGTTTGACTTCATCTTGATGCCCTAATCATCCTTGCAAGAGTGCTATATGTTTAAAACTGCTGTTATCTGTAATTTTGTTGCATGCTTGTGATGTTGATAACTTTGTGCATGTTTATCCAAATGGAGCATATGATATGTCAAAATGTTCATTGTGAAGTGCTCTACATGTTGGTTGTTGTAGCATTCATGTTAGGTGCCATATTGCCATGTTAATCTCTGTTGCAAAAGTGCATGTGGCTGTTAAGTGCTGAAACTTGTTATGAGATGTTGATTTCACTTGCTTTTTGGTATTGATGTGTTTGTCTTCATGCCACATGCTGTTTTAGAAGCACAATCATATGGTCTTTGTTGTGGTGCAATCCACTTCCCATGATATGCCTTGAGGTGACTTAAACAAGCTTGTAAATATGTCATGTTGTTGTTGCTGTTTTATACTTAGTGAAAATTTGCTAAGTCTGGATTCTGTTAAACCTGATGCCATGTTTGCTTGATGCCTTACTCAAATCCATGCTTGTTTTGGAGTGGCCAATGATCATGTCTTGTTGTCCATGTTATTTCATATCCATTCATGCCCTTGTTTGCATATATGGCCTGTTGTAGCTTATTTATTTCTTGCTCTCAAGTTGCTATAAATTTTACCTGACAGGTTTTTATCACAATTTGGTGAAGCTTGTTGTTATTGATCCATGCCTCCTATGGAGTTGCTCCAATGGATTTGTTTGATGTATGCTCTGTCTACTACATGTCCATGATCTTTATATACTTATTAGAGTTGATATGGTTGTTGTTTTGTGCTTCCGAAGGCAGCATCGTGATGATGTTTTTGCCTTCCCAGATTTTCATTAAGTCTGGATAAATTTATTGCAACTTGCCATGCTTGGTTAAGTGTGTTCCAGCTAGCTTTTGGGTGTGTTCTAAGTTCATGCTTGTTAAGTATCATGTTTATTTCACATCCATGCTTATTGTTATTATGTTTGGGTGTTGTAGCATATATTTACCTTGCTCCAAAGTTGCTATGTGGCTGTTAACTTCAGCTTTGCATTGTAACTTGTTTTGCTCGTATCTTTTAGCCCGTTGCTCCGTTTTGGGTGTGCCTGATGGCTTCTCGCCCCTCGTTGGTTACCCCAAGTGGAAGGTTGAGATGTAGCGTAGCGGGAAATTTTCCCTTGGCAAAGATACCAAGGATCGAATCCCGTGAGACTCTGAGGGTCGACAAGAAGGTGTCAATAGCGCCAGAGACTTTTGCTTGACAGGACCTGCACACAGATACAAATAACTTTGCTCCCAACGAGTACAGAGAGGTTGTCAATCCCTCCGGCCTTGTCGTTTACAAAGGATCAAACGCAAGAGATAATAGTGATATGTATGACTGCAACTAGTAAATAAGAACAAGAAGTAAATAACGGGTGTGATCAGTGATGGTAATATGGACCGGGGTCCCATGATGTTCACTAGTGATGTCTCTCTCCCAAAAGACGATAAAACAGCTAAGCGAGGTAAACGAATTACAGCTGGGCAATTGACAGGATTATGTGCGCAAACCAATGCTAACTATGCTGTAAGAAAGGTAGAGGCTCAAAAGCATGGGCGGTACGCCAAGGCAAGTAGACCGAAATCCATCTGCATCTACTACTAATCATCCACCTTGAGATATATATCCAGAACATCTCGCTGGTATTAAGTTGCGAGTCCCACCCATAATGTAAACTCAAAGCAAGAGACAACTGCATTAAAAGAACTTTGCGTAAAGTAAACAATCCTTGCACCCACAAGTACAAGCACCGTTGTTTTCCCCCTTGTGGCAACAGCACATCCCCTAGACTCATGTTTCTGTCACTCAAGCTAGTCATCGAGGGGCATGAACCCGCAATCAAGCATAATATTCCCTCTTGGAGTTACTACCTACTACTCGGCCAAAGCAATAAATAGCAACGGAGAACATGCAAGAATTACTCAAGAACATAAATATAAAAGAGGTGAATCAAATATATTACTCACACACAATCTGAACATAATCTCATAATCCATCGGATCCCAGCAAACTCAGCATAGCAACAGCATAAAGATTACATATGTGCCTCGATCATGTAGGGCAGCTCACGAGGTATAATCGGTGAAGAACAAAGAGGGGAGGAGAACATCACATAGCTACTGGTCATGGACCCATGGTCCAAGGGAGACTACTCACAACTCATCCGGGAAGCGTCCATGGTGGTGGAGAAGCTCCCGGTGGTGGTTCTCCCCTCCGGCAGGGTGCCGGGAAGAGTTCTCCTGGTGCTCCCGATCTTGGAAGCGCGGCGGCGGCGGAACAGAGATGAGATCGCGAAAAAGGGTTCCGTCCTCGAGTGTTTCGGGACGCGTGCTAAATATATGCCAAAGGGGGGCACCAGAGGCAGAGAGGGGGGCCCAAGCGCCCCCCCCCCC
>LR738710.1:788571631-788606161 GCA_902687465.1 Secale cereale | reverse complement strand
CCCCCCCGGCGCGGCCAGGAGGGGGGCCGTGTGGGCAGGCCGCCTGGGCTGCCCCTGGCTCCCCTCTGGCCCCACTTCTAGCGCGTGGAAGCTTCTGGAGCGCTGATTTTTTATAAATTTTTCCCGGAATTTTTCTGGCAATTTAAGTAATGGGAAAACCTGGAATACAAAAACAGCAGAAAACAGAAACTGGCACTAGGGTGCACTGAGTTAATAGGTTAGTCGAAATATGATCAAAAGTGTATGGAAGTGCATAAATATCGTAGCAATATCACACAAAAGAGGCATGGAGCAAGCAGAAATTATAGATACGTTTTGGACGTATCAACATCCCCAAGCTTAATTCCTGCTCGTCCTCGAGTAGGTAAATGATAACAAGCATAATTTCTGTGGTGACATGCTATCAACCATATAAGAACTTTTAAGTAAAGTAATCAAGGCATGTAATCCAATTCAAGTCATAACAAGCAAGAATCTATATTAGCATTGTAACAAGTAACATAAGAACATAAAGGTGCAAGAGCTCTCGCTGTCCGTGACTCGAATGTCTCCAAATGGTGTTTGCGTGCAAGAAAGGGGATAGGGATATATGAGAGAGTAAAACATAGTTTTTGTATTGTTGAGAACTTAATCTACTAAAGTTTCACACTTGGTCTTCTTTGGAATCTTATCTTGACTCATCCCCAGACCGTCAGCCAGGTACAAGTCAAAATGATCCACTCCCTTTCGATATTTTGAGCACTCATGCAATGGATGAGCGTAAGCAAGAAAGTCGACACTTAGGATGGCAAAGAGAGAAAAATGATAGAGGGGGAAGACAAAAAAGGTGTGAAAGGCTCACATCAATGAGGACAATCATCGGCGAGAGAAAGCCAAATGATAGATATGATGCGAGGAGTAGGGATTGCCATGCAACGGATGCACATATGAGCTAAGGTAAGCTCTCCAATGGAACTAGTGGGGGTGCATCCAACTTGCTTGCTCAAGAAGATCTCGAGCTCTTTTGAGGAGGCTCGTCATTGGAATATACAAGCCAAGTTCTATAGTGTAAAGGTCCCCACATAGCTATATGCATAAATGATAATCTCTATGGAGTACAAGGTATAAGATGGAGTACGAGTGTGGATCTCTCAAAAGAAATAGTAGTGTGCCCCCTTCTCTCTTTTTATTTCTTTTTCTCTTTTTTTTGTGGCCTCAATGGCTCTTTCTATTTATCTCTCATTTGTCCTCTTTGGGATCTTTTTATTTTGTCCTCTTTGGGATCTTTTGATTTGTCCTCTTTGGGATCTTTTCCTCACTTTAGGGGCAACACTCTATGTATTACAAGAAGTAAAGAAGATCTTTCACACTTTACAAAAGTACTCAACATAAAGAAAATGAAACTATCATGATGTATGCAAATGTATGCCTCTGCCAGTGTAGCAGGATATGCAATGATACTAGCGCGTCATGTAGCAATGATTAGGGCAAGGCCCAACTAGCATGCGGCTCATCGATCAAGCAAAAAGCATGTATGACATGAAGATCAAGTCATGAGAAAATGGATGTTGCATGGCAATGTATCTCGGAAAGGCTATGGAAATGCCTTAATAGGTAGGTATGGTGGCTGTTTTGAGGAAGGATATAATGAGGCTTATGATGACAGAGCGTATCGTGCCAAGGATTTGGATGCACCGGCGAAGTATGCGCCAACTCTCGAGGTGAGAAAGGGCAATGCACGGTACCGAAGAGGCTAGAAAAATATGGATAGGTGGAAGTGTCAACTTTCGAATACTCACATTAGTCCGAAGAACTCATGCACTTATTATCGGTAACTCTCAATCTAATTAGGAGGTTCACAAAGAGACAAGTACCCCGAGGAGGTGTGTATGGGGGTTTGGTTACCCTTGCTCATCCTCGACCCATGGTACGTGAGTGTACTCTAATATTCGATCCCTCCAAAGATTAGTGATCCATTTAGTAGCTAAAGTTCTCAACTATTTTGTAGGTTTTTGAAAATAAACACGGATTACCCAAAATACGACATCCATCACTAATAGGCTAAAGCTCTTGACACCAAAAGTTCAGACATTACTCATGGCAATACCTCAAAACTATTGCGAGTTACTACTAAAATTAAATAGCAACCTCAATTACCTACTTTAAGTTAAGACACACAACTCAGTGCAACAGACAAACTCTCTTAACAAGATAAACATGAAAACTCAAGAGAGTTCAGCAACCAACTAAACAAAAGCTCTTTAAAAAGAAAAGCATGAAAACTAAGAGCTAAACATGACAGTAGCTATGGAAAGACAAAGAACATACACAGCAAAGATAAGCATGAAAATCCTATGTTGTGTTCTAGGTTGAAGTGGAGCGTGTTTCTCTCCCACACAAAGAAAGCTGGGTTCTAACTTGTTATGAACAGCAAGCAAAGCTAAAGAAAACTAAAAAGGAAACTAAAAGCAAGACGCTTCAAGCATAGCACATAACGCATGAAGTGATTAAAATATAGTGGAACGAAAGACGAACTGATAATTGTTGATGGAGAAGGGGATGCACGGGGGCATCCCCAAGCTTAGACGCTTGAGTCTTCTTGAATATTTCTTGAGGGTGCACGGGGGCATCCCCAAGCTTGAGCGTTTGACCCTCCTGAATCTTTTTATCATCTTCCCTCGCACACTTGAAAACTCCCTTCATACATAACTCATCATAATCTGATTAGCGAGGTTAGTACCCATAATAAAATAACTTTTCCCTACTGGAAATAAGGATAATCTTGAAGATCTACTGTTTCTCAAGATTGCCAAAAGGTTTTTGCAAAGAAAAAGCAAGCTCAAGGTTTGCAAAACGAAGAAAAGGCAAAACAGGACGGAATCTGTGAAAAACAGACCAGCAGGTAGTAAATAATTTTTTCGGGGCACTTCTGCAACTCAAATCAAAAAACTCAGAACAGACGCCCGAAAGCCAATTGTATAGAGCACGCTGTCGAAACAATTCAGACCAAAAAGATGATCTGGTGATTTTATATGAATTTTTCTGTCCAATGACAGAATCTTTTCCTGGACAGCATGTCATAACTTTTGAACTTTCTTGCAATCAGAGGCTAAACTTGGCACAAAGCTGAAAAGAAAAGATACAATGATGATGCTACTGTAGTAACAAACATCAAGACACAACAAAAGCAAAATAAAACTGTATTCGTTGTGGGCTGCCTCCCAAAAGCGCTTTCTTTTATGCCTTTAAGCTAGGCATAATGCAAAAAGAGAGGATCAAGTTTTATCAAGAGTAAAAGAATAGCTAGCCCGTATAACGGACTCAAAAGGTAACTTAATCTTCTTTCTAGGGAAGTGTTCCATTCCTTTCTTGAGAGGGAATTGGAATCTTATATTCCCCTCTTTCATGTCAATGATAGCACCAACGGTGCGAAGAAAAGGACGTCCCAAAATAATTGGACAAGAAGTTTCACATTCAATATCCATAATAGTAAAATCAACGGGAACATAATTGTCATTGACAATGATAAGAACATCGTCGATCCTCCCCAAAGGTTTCTTTATGGAAGAATCAACAAGACGAACACCAAAAGAACAAGGATCAAAAGATTTCAATTTAAGCATATCATATATTCTTTTGGGCATAACGGAGGTACTAGCTCCAACATCACATAAAGCATAGCAAGAGAAGTTATTCAACTTAATTTTAATCATAGGATCCCATCCATCTTCTAGCTTTCTAGGTATGGAGGCTTCTACCCTAAGTTTCTCCTCCCTAGCTTTGATGAGAGCATTAGTGATATGCTCCGTGAAGGCAAGATTAAGCGTGCTAGTGTGGGGATCTCTAGACATCTTGTGAAGAAAATCAATAACTTCAGAAAGGGTGCAATTATCAAAATCAAGGTCACTACTATCAAGTAAGGTGGTAGTGGTGTCCTTCAGGCTCACTTGTTTGGTAGCTTCTATGGTTATAGGAGTTTCTAGGGCTGAGGTCATAGCATCACCATTAATAGGTCCAATGGGACCAGGAGTGCATTGGGTGCTAAGAGTTTGGATATCCCCAACAACTTGGATAGTAGCAACAGTGTGGTGGGTAGGAGGGTTCTTAATTCTATATTCTTCCTCCTTTTCTCTAGCCCATCTCTCTTTAAGTTTAGCCAACATCCTAATGTTTTCATTAATTTGCACTTGAATAGCATTCATAGGAGTGGTCTTCCTCTCCTCAAGCGGGGAAGTTCTAATTTTAAGCAATTCTACCTCATGGGCTAAATTGTCTACCTTCGAAGAGAGATTATCTAATTTGTTTAGTTTTTCTTCTACACTCTTATTGAAGGCTTTTTGGGTAGTGATGAAGTCTTTAAGCATAATCTCTAGTTCAGAAGTGGAGTTCTTGGTGTTAGGATAAGCATTGTTGTTCCCATAGGAATTAGAGGGGAACGGTCTAGGGTTGCTACCAAAATTACTCCTATAAGCATTGTTATTGAAATTGTTTCTAGAGATAAAGTTCACATCTACTTGATCTTGAGCAATCAAAGAATTTATAGGAACATCATGAGGATCAATAGAAGATTGCTGGGAAAGTAGAGACATGATCAAGTCAACTTTTTCATTTAGGGAGGAAATCTCCTCGACAGAGTTTACCTTCCTACCTGTTGGAGCGCGTTCGGTGTGCCATTGGGAATAATTGGTCATCATCTCATCGAGAAGCTTCGTGGCAGCACCAAGTGTAGTTGACATAAAGGTTCCTCCCGCGGCCGAATCTAACAAGTTCCGCGAGGTAAAGTTCAAGCCTGCATAAAAAGTTTGGATAACCATCCAAGTAGTCAAACCATGAGTAGGGCAGTTCTTGACAAGAGATTACATGCGTTCCCAAGCTTGGGCAACGTGTTCATTATCCAATTGTTTAAAATTCATTATGTTACTCCTTAGTTGGATAATTTTAGCAGGGGGATAGTACTTCCCAATAAAGGCATCCTTGCACTTGTCCCAAGAATCTATGCTATTCCTAGGCAAGGATTGAAACCAAATTTTAGCTCCTCCTCTCAAGGAGAAAGGAAAAAGCTTAAGCTTAACAATATCACCATCTATTTTGGTGTACTTTTGCATATCACAGAGTTCAACAAAATTATTTAAGTGTAAAGCAGCATCATCTCCAGCACCGGAGAATTGATCTTTCATAACTAGGTTCAGTAAAGCAGGTTTAATTTCATAAGAAGGTGCTGAAGTGGCAGGTGTAGTGATAGGCGTGCAGATAAAGTCATCGTTGTTATGACTAGTGAAGTCACACAACTTGGTGTTCTCGGTGGAACCCATAGCAGCAACAAGCAAGATAATTATTTTTGTGATTTTTGATAGTAGACACTAAAGCAAAAACTGAAAGGTAAACTAACAAGACTAAAAAGCAAAGATAAAAGATAGTGTGCAACTCCCCTATCTTGAAGAGTGGAGTCCCCGGCAACGGCGCGAGAAAACTTTGCTTGATGGCTTCTCGCCCCTCGTTGGTTACCCCAAGTGGAAGGTTGAGATGTAGCGTAGCGGCAAATTTTCCCTTGGCAAAGATACCAAGGATCGAATCCCGTGAGACTCTGAGGGTCGACAAGAAGGTGTCAATAGCGCCAGAGACTTTTGCTTGACATGACCTGCACACAGATACAAATAACTTTGCTCCCAGCGAGTACAGAGAGGTTGTCAATCCCTCCGGCCTTGTCGTTTACAAAGGATCAAACGCAAGAGATAATAGTGATATGTATGACTGCAACTAGTAAATAAGAACAGGAAGTAAATAACGGGTGTGATCAGTGATGGTAATATGGACCGGGGTCCCATGATGTTCACTAGTGATGTCTCTCTCCCAAAAGACGATAAAACAGCTAAGCGAGGTAAACGAATTACATCTGGGCAATTGACAGGATTATGTGCGCAAACCAATGCTAACTATGCTGTAAGAAAGGTAGAGGCTCAAAAGCATGGGCGGTACGCCAAGGCAAGTAGACCGAAATCCATCTGCAACTACTACTAATCATCCACCTTGAGATATCTATCCAGAACATCTCGCTGGTATTAAGTTGCGAGTCCCACCCATAGTGTAAACTCAAAGCAACAGACAACTGCATTAAATGAACTTTGCGTAAAGTAAACAATCCTTGCACCCGCAAGTACAAGCACCGTTGTTTTCCCCCTTGTGGCAACAGCACATCCCCTAGACTCATGTTTCTGTCACTCAAGCTAGTCATCGAGGGGCATGAACCCACAATCAAGCATAACGTTCCCTCTTGGAGTTACTACCTACTACTCGGCCAAAGCAATAAATAGCAACGGAGAACATGCAAGAATTACTCAAGAACATAAATATAAAAGAGGTGAATCAAATATATTACTCACACACAATCTGAACATAATCTCATAATCCATTGGATCCCAGCAAACTCAGCATAGCAACAGCATAAAGATTACATATGTGCCTCGATCATGTAGGGCAGCTCACGAGGTCTAATCGGTGAAGAACAAAGAGGGGAGGAGAACATCACATAGCTACTGGTCATGGACCCATGGTCCAAGGGAGACTACTCACAACTCATCCGGGAAGCGTCCATGGTGGTGGAGAAGCTCCCGGTGGTGGTTCTCCCCTCCGGCAGGGTGCCGGGAAGAGTTCTCCTGGTGCTCCCGATCTTGGAAGCGCGGCGGCAGCGGAACAGAGATGAGATCGCGAAAAAGGGTTCCGTCCTCGAGGGTTTCGGGACGCGTGCTAAATATATGCCAAAGGGGGGCACCAGAGGCGGAGAGGGGGGCCCAGGCGCCCCCCGGGCGCGGCCAGGAGGGGGGCCGCGTGGGCAGGCCGCCTGGGCTTCCCCTGGCTCCCCTCTGGCCCCACTTCTGGCGCGTGGAAGCTTCTGGAGCGCTGATTTTTTATATATTTTCCCTGGAATTTTTCTGGTGATTTAAGTAATGGGAAAACCTGAAATACAAAAATAGCAGAAAACGGAAACTGGCACTGGGGTGCACTGAGTTAATAGGTTAGTCCAAATATGATCAAAAGTGTATGGAAGTGCATAAATATCATAGCAATATCACACAAAAGAAGCATGGAGCAAGCAGAAATTATAGATACGTTTTGGACGTATCAGTGCCTTATATGAAACTTGTGTGATTTTGCATGTAGAATCATAATATCATGTTGTTTACCTATTTGGGGTGTGTTTGCTTCATGTTTGGGTGCATCTTGCACCGATGACATGCTTGTCTTGTTTTGCTCATATCTTCTAGGTCGTAGCTCCGAATTAAATGAACTTTATATGAAACTTGACTAGAATTTCGTGTAGATCATCTTGGTGCATGTTAACTTGCTGTTTAACAACTTTAACTTAAGGTTTGTTCAGATCTGGACCAAATTCAAAATGTGCATATGAGGACTTACCGGATTTGCTATATGTTGATTCCGGCCTCATTTAAACTTGTTGGTTTGTGTTGTTCTTGTGTGCTTCATCCCTTGCCATGAATTGCATCATATAGACTTGTCTTGCATCATACTTGGTTGAGCATCCTGTCTTGTTCTTGAGTGGAGTGTTTACCATGTTGTGTGCTTTCTTCTCGCTAGTTCTTTTCCGTTGCGATCGTGAGGATTCGTTCGTCTACACGTGGTTCGTCTTCGAGGCTTCTTCTTCGTCTACCTCATGGACTCATTCTTCTTCCTTGCGGGATCTCAGGCAAGATGACCATCCCCTTGGATACCTTTACTATCATTGCCATGCTTAGTTGTCTCGATGCTATCGTTATATGTCGCGCTACCCATCTTTATTGTCAGCCCCTCTCCTTGTTGCCATGAAACCTCTAACATTTGACACCATCCCAGCAAACCATTGTTTGGCTATGTTACCCGCTTTCTCAGCCCCTCTTATAACGTTGTTAGTTGCAGGTGAAGATGAAGATTGATCCATGTCGGATCTTGTTGTTGGATATCACAATATCTATTATTATTATTAACACACCTATATACTGGGCATGGGTGGAAGGCTTGGCCTTTTGCTCGGTGTTTTGTTCCACTCATGCCACCTTAGGAGCCGATAAACTGGAGTTATGTTCCTTGATTTTGCGTTCCTTACACGGTTGGGTATATGGGGACCCCTTAACAGTTCGTCTTTGAATAAAACTCCTCCAGCAAGGCCCAACATTGGTTTTAATTTGCCTCATAATAATAACTTAATTAATTAATTAATTTGCATAGGGGGTCGCACCCTCGAGGATTCTTTCTACACAGCAGGGGCCCAGTGTTGATGGTGTTGGTCCCAAACGGGCAACCTGCGGGGCCACCTGGGGGAAACCCGAGGGCTGGTTTTACTCGTAGCTTGTCCCATCCGGGCGTGGCCTGAGACGAGATACGCGCGGCTACTATCAGTGTGTCTGCACGTCGGGAGGTCTTGCTGGACTTGTTTTACCATTGTCGAAATGTCTTGTGCACCGGGATTCCGAGTCTGATCGGGCCATCCCTAAGATAAGGGGTATTATTATTATTACTTCTGATGATCGTGAGAGCTTGTGATGGGCTAAGTTGGGACACCCCTGCAGGGTTATGATCTTTCGAAAGTCGTGCCCGTGGTTATGTGGCAGATTGGAATTTGTTAATGTCCGGTTGTAGAAAACTTGACAAAGGATCCGAGTTAAAACACACAACTGTGTGAGTAACCGTGACTGTCTCTTTTCACTTTGAGAAGAGAACACGGTGGGGTTATGTTTGACTCGTAGGTAGTTCAGGATCTTTAGCAATCATTACTAGTTTGCGACCGTTTACGTAGATGCTCATCGTATTCTTGTACTCGTAAGTTAGCCACCATATATCGCTTAGCCGCTGCTGCAACCTCACCACTTTACCACTTCCTACCCATTAAGCTTTGTTAGTTCTGTTACCCATGGTTATGGGATTGCTGAGTCCTCGTGGCTCACATATACTACAACAACAGTTCAAGGTGTAGGTTTTCGATGACTTGACGCGAGAGCGATGTCCGTTGTGTTGGAATTCTTTCTTCTTCTTCTTCGGTCTTGGGTTATGTTCCGGGTCGGCAGCCTGGGATAGCAGATGGATGTCGTTGTGCTTTTCATGTTTGCATCCGTAGTCGGATATCTTGTATTGATGTTGTTGTATTCATGTGACTTGTATGTATTGTTGTATCCCCCATGTATGTATGTAATGGTACGATGTAATGATATCCATCTTGCTAAGCGCCCGAAATGCGGTTGTGCCCCAATCACGTAAGTGTCACGTGATCGGGATAGAATCGCATCTTGTGCCTGACAAGTTGGTATCAGAGCCTCGACCGACCATAGGAGCCCCCTTGATTGATCGTAGCTTGGCCGCTGTCGAGTCTAGAAGAAAACTATTTTGGAGTCTAGTTATATCGGAGAGTAGGAATTCTTTTTACTTCACTGCCCCTTCGTCGCTCAGGTGAGGAATCTTGACGTAGGTGTTTTGAATTACTCCTCTTCCCCTACAATTTTTTTTAGGATCGCGCGGTTAGTTTTTCGTTTGTTGCGTTGTCGGTTCCTTTCAGCTGGTGCATCTCTCGTCAAGTGGTTTCGACCCTCTTCTTCTTTACAAGTTCAATCATCAGTTCTTTCCAACCGTTGGTGTTTTCACCGTCCGAAGTTGTCTTTCTTTTTCCCACCCACCCACCCTTTTTCTTCTTGGACCGGAGTCCTTAACGAGCAAACATCCTACTCGTGTGAAGTCTTTGAATTCCTTTCCTCAATTATTTCAACCGGCGAATTCTTGTCTAGTCCTTGTTCTTCATCTTCTTTTCTTTTCCGGTGGACTCAATTCCAAGATCTCGGTGTTGTTCTTATTCTTTCATCGGTGCAAATGTTTCCCCTTGTCTCGTTCGCCTCTCGCCATTTAATCATTCCGGAGTTCCAAAGATATCTCACGAGATTTGTGTTGCCTTCAATTAATTTGAGGTTGTCACCTCATTCAAGCTTTTAAATCACTTCTGGTGCATCATCTCCTCTTGTCAATCAATTCTCAACGGTGGTTTTTCTCTTCGGTGGGCTCATAGCCCAGAGGTCTTTTTCCAGGATCTTACCTGACTCTTTTATTTTTCTGGAGTATTCTTATATTCTTTTCAAGTGTGACGTAAGTATGGATTCCATCAGTCATATGCCTTCTTCAAGATCGCTTTCAATTCTTTTCATCGTTGGTCCAACCTTTCTTCATCCGGAGTAGTTCTTGAATTCTTTTCATTGTGTTCCTCCGAAGGCCATCATTTCAGAAGATTTCTTCGTTCCCAGTTTTCAACTTCGCCCTCCAAATATTCTTCATTGATGCCTCTTCGTTCGTCTCACATTCTCCGGTGGTTCGTTCAAGTATTCTTTAATCAATTCGCGATCTCTTCGTTCTCGTCATTCAAAATTCCCCAAGTGGTTTATTCTTCCCGGCGATTCATTCTTTTGTATTCACTCAATTTCAATTCCTTACGGTGGTCGTTCTCTTCCATCACTCGATTTTAATTCTTCCCGGTGGTTCGTTCCTTTTTCTTCACGTGGTTTCTATTCTCTTACGATGGTTCGCTCAAGAGTTCTTTTCCGATGTGATCATATCAATCCATTCATTTTTATTTGAATCCTACCGGTGTTTTATGAAGATTTTTGCAAGTTCGCGATATATTCCTCTTAATCATTTCAACGAGAATAAGTGATATGCGAATCCATTGCTTTCATCAATTTAATTGATGAAGGATAAGCATAACATAAATCTTATTCTTTTCATCAAGTTGATTAATCCATTCCTTCAGAATTTGTTCTTGATGAATAAATTCTAGTCCCAAGTCCTTTCATCTTTTATTTTTCCGGAGTTCAAGTTTTCTCGGCTATCTCGTCGGAACCCCGACTAATCATCGCAAGGCTTTAATCTTATTCTTTTCATCCGTCATTCTATATCATCATCCTTTCGTTACCGGAGTTCCTCATGGTAGTTCTTTATGAAATAATTCATTCTTCGAATTTTCACCAAATTCTTTTGGATCAAGTGCAAGCTTTATTCTTTGCGTCTCGAGATGCAAATAATTCTCCATATTCTTTCGAAGTGGAGTTTTGCAATTCTTCATTCTCAGCTAATCCATCTTTTCGTTGTGGTGGTAATTCACCTCACGTTTTGAGATGATTTCTATAAGTCCACAACAAGCTCATTCTTTTGTTGTTGATTTTCTCAACAACTCCGTTCAAGCTTTTCTTTTCAAGATGCTCTTTCAATTCATTCACGCTTGAAGTTGTTCTTCTCTTATCCGTTCTTTTCATTCCATTCTTTCAATTCTTTTCGGAGGCATTATGTTGTTCCTCTCGTCAAATATTATTCCATCTCTCAAGTTATTCTTCTTTCAATTCATCTTCAACCGGTGTCCTATTCCTTCCATTTTCAGCCGGAGTGCTGCCCGAATTCCTTCGTGGAGATTTCTTTTCTATCTCTGTTAACCGGAGTGGTTTCGAATTCATTCTTGTTCCTTCAGCTCTAGATTTGTGCCTTTCAAACTCCTTGATTCCCGTCGTATTCCTTCTTTCTCTTATCTAACGAAGTCTTTGCAACTTCGTTCATCTCCGTTGTATCCTTTCTTTCAAATTGTTTAACTTCTCAACATTCTTTGGTTTCATTCTTTTGTCCCCGAAGAACTTTGGTCTTCCTTTTTCTCTTCCGTCTCGTTCCTAAGATCTCGGGACGAGATCTCTTGTTAGTAGGGGAGTGTTGTGACACCCCGAGACCGATGTGCCAGGTGTCAGCCAGTTATTCGTTGTCGTTGCCATGTCATCTGCTCGCGTGTTGCATTTTTCCATGTCACCATGTGTGTTGCATCCTCGTGTTTTCAAAACTTGCATCCGTCCGAGTCCGCTCGTCCTTTCCTTGTCCGTTCTGAGCCCAGACACACTTGCACGCGCCCGGGGCACCTCCGAATATTTATTTTATGAGTGGCCGGAAAATGTTCTCGGAATGGGATGAAACTTGGCATGTGGTATTATTATAGCATAGGTAGACCGCCTGTCAATTTTCGCCGCATTCGGAGTTCGTTTGATAGCCCAACGGTTAACCGCGTTAACCGCCGGAGGCCTTTCTCTTTTGGCCCAGCACCCCTTTCACAACAGCCCACAAGCCCATCCTAACCCCCTCCATGCTCTCGGTCGTCGTATCAGGATCGCGTGGCCGAAAACCGCTCCTCAATTGGACACTCCTAGCTCCCTCTACCTATAAATATGTGCCTCCCCCTCCATTTTCTCGCAGATGAACCCTAGCCCCGCTCCCACCGCGTAGCCGGACATGTCCGCTCACTGCCGGACATGTCCGCCCCGCCGTCCATGTCGCCCGGCCAATCCCGGGGCGCCACGTCAGCGGATCTGCCGCCTGCAGCCACGCGCGAGGCGCCACGTGGCCGCCGCCACCTCCCACCGCCGTGGCTCGCGGAGCCCATCCGGGGCCCGCGCGGGCCCGAGATCGCCGCTGCCACCAGCCCGCCACCCCGCGTCATCTCCTTCGCCGTCGTGGTCGCGCACCACTGCCCGGCCTCGCCGCACCACCGCCGCAGGCTCCGCCCTCGCTGGACCTACCCCGCCACCTTTGCCACCCCGGCCGCCGCCATGTGCCACCGCCGCCGCCAGAGGCCTTGTCTCGAGCTCCTCTCGCCGCCACGGGCCTACCTCCGGCCAGATCCGGTGCCCCCGTGGCCGATCCGACCGGCCCGCGTCGTTCCCGTCCCCGCCCAACATCCGGTGCGTCGCGCCGCCGCAAGCCTCCATCGCCGGCGGCCTCGTCTAGATCGAGGAGGACGAGCGCCTCGCTCGCCTCGCCAGCGTGGGCCTCCTGGCCGCACGTGGGTCCCGCGTCAGCCATCGGCCTGCTGTCCTACTCCGCCCCCGGCCCGCAGGCCACCTCCTCCCGCCGGTCCAGCCAGGGCCCATCCGGCCGGCCTGCCTCCAGCCTCCCTTAGCCCGGCCGGGCCCCTCTCCTCCAACCTGGGCCTTGCCCAATGGGTGAGCGCGCCTATCCCTCGCCCGTGCGTGGTTTGCCAATATTGCGCTCATTTTTTTCTCTGAGTAGGAATATGGCTAAGTCCTTTTTCTGTCTTAAATTTGTTGCATCTTTGTGAGCTTGTAACTTTTTGTGTGGCGATCCAAATGATGCATGTGATATGACAAAATGATCGTGGTGATATGCTCTTCATTTTATTCCATTGTGGCATGCTTGTTTGACTTCATCTTGATTCCCTAATCATCGTTGCAAGAGTGCTATATGTTTAAAACAGTTGTTATCTGTAATTTTGTTGCATGCTTGTGATATTGATCACTTTGTGCATGTTTATCCAAATGGAGCATATGATATGTCAAAATGTTCATTGTGAAGTGCTCTACATGTTGGTTGCTGTAGCATTCATGTTAGGTGCCATATTGCCATGTTAATCTTTGTTGCAAAAGTGCATGTGGCTGGTAAGTGCTGAAACTTGTTATGAGATGCTGATTTCACTTGCTCTTTGGTATTGATGTGTTTGTCTTCATGGCACATGTCAATATGTTTTAGAAGCACAATCATATGGTCTTTGCTGTGGTGCAATCCACTTTCCATGATATGCCTTGAGGTGACTTAAACAAGCTTGTAAACATGTCATGTGGTTGTTACTGTTTTATACTTAGTGAAAAACTGCTAAGTCTGGAATCTGTTAAACCTGATGCCATGTTTGCTTGATGCCTCACTCAAATCCATGCTTGTTTTGGAGTGGCCAATGATCATGTCTTGTTGTCCATGTTATTGCCTATCCATTAATGTCCTTGTTTGCATATATGGCATGCTGTAGCTTATTTATTTCTTGCTCTCAAGTTGCTATAAATTTTACCTCTCAGGTTTTTATCATCATGATCAATTTGGTGAAGCTTGTTGTTATTGATCCATGCCTCCTATGGAGTTGCTCCAATGGAGTTTTTTGATATATGCTATGTCTACTACATGGCCATGATCTTTATATACTTATTAGAGTTGATATTCTTGTTGTTTTGTGCCTCCGAAGGCAGCATCGTGATGATGTTTTTGCCTTCCTAGATTTTGACTAAGTCTGGATAAATTTATTGGAACTTGCCATGCTTGGTTAAGTGTGTTCCAGCTAGCTTTTGGGTGTGTTCTAAGTTCATGCTTGTTAAGTATCATGTCTATTTCACATCCATGCTTCTTGTTATCATGTTTGGGTGTTGTAGCATATATTTACCTTGCTCCAAAGTTGCTATGTGGCTGTTAACTCCAGCTTTGCATTGTAACTTGCTTTGCTCGTATCTTTTAGCCCGTTGCTCCGTTTTGGGCGTGCCTTATATGAAACTTGTGTGATTTTGCATGTAGAAGCATAATATCATGTTGTTTACCTATTTGGGGTGTGTTTGCTTGATGTTTGGGTGCATCTTGCACCGATGACATGCTTGTCTTGTTTTGCTCATATCTTCTAGGCCGTAGCTCCGAATTAAATAAACTTTATATGAAACTTGACTAGAATTTCCTGTAGATCATCTTGGTGCATGTTAACTTGCTGTTTAACAACTTTAACTTAAGGTTTGTTCAGATCTGGACCAAATTCAAAATGTGCATATGAGGACTTACCGGATTTGCTATATGTTGATTCCGGCCTCATTTAAACTTGTTGGTTTGTGTTGTTCTTGTGTGCTTCATCCCTTGCCATGAATTGCATCATATAGACTTGTCTTGCATCATACTTGGTTGAGCATCCTGTCTTGTTCTTGAGTGGAGTGTATACCATGTTGTGTGCTTTCTTCTTGCTAGTTCTTTTCCGTTGCGATCGTGAGGATACGTTCGTCTACACGTGGTTCGTCTTCGAGGCTTATTCTTCGTCTACTCCATGGACTCATTCTTCTTCGTTGCGGGATCTCAGGCAAGATGACCATCCCCTTGGATACCTTTACTATCATTGCCATGCTTAGTTGTCTCGATGCTATCGTTATATGTCGCGCTACCCATATTTATTGTCAGCCCCTCTCCTTGTTGCCATGAAACCTCTAACATTTGACACCATCCCAGCAAACCATTGTTTGGCTATGTTACCCGCTTGCTCAGCCCCTTTTATAGCGTTGTTAGTTGCAGGTGAAGATGAAGATTGATCCATGTCGGATCTTGTTGTTGCATATCACAATATCTATTATTATTATTAACACACCTATATACTGGGCATGGGTGGAAGGCTTGGCCTTTTGCTCGGTGTTTTGTTCCACTCATGCCACCTTAGGAGCCGATAAACCGATGTTATGTTCCTTGATTTTGCGTTCCTTACACGGTTGGGTATATGGGGACCCCTTGACAGTTCGTCTTTGAATAAAACTCCTCCAGCAAGGCCCAACATTGGTTTTAATTTGCCTCATAATAATAAATTAATTAATTAATTAATTTGCATAGGGGGTCGCACCCTCGAGGATTCTTTCTACATAGCAGGGGGGCCAGTGCTGATGGTGTTGGTCCCAAACGGGCAACCTGCGGGGCCACCTGGGGGAAACCCGAGGGCTAGTTTTACTCGTAGCTTGTCCCATCCGGACGTGGCCTGAGACGAGATACGCGCGGCTACTATCAGGGTGTCGGCACGCCGGGAGGTCTTGCTGGACTTGTTTTACCATTGTCGAAATGTCTTGTGCACCGGGAATTTCGAGTCTGGTCGGGCCTTCCCTAAGATAAGGGGTAATATTATTATTACTTCTGATGATCGTGAGAGCTTGTGATGGGCTAAGTTGGGACACCCCTGCGGGGTTATGATCTTTCGAAAGCCGTGCCCGTGGTTATGTGGCAGATTGGAATTTGTTAATGTCCGGTTGTAGAAAACTTGACAGAGGATCCAAGTTAAAACACACAACTGTGTGAGTAACCGTGACTGTCTCTTTTCACTTTGAGAAGAGAACACGGTGGGGTTATGTTTGACTCGTAGGTAGTTCATGATCTTTAGCGATCATTACTAGTTTGCGAACGTTTGCGTAGATGCTCATCTTATTCTTGTACTCGTAAGTTAGCCACCATATATCGCTTAGCCGCTGCTGCAACCTCACCACTTTACCTCTTCCTACCCATTAAGCTTTGCTAGTTCTGTTACCCATGGTTATGAGATTGCTGAGTCCTCGTGGCTCACAGATACTACAACAACAGTTGCAGGTGCAGGTTTTTGATGACTTGACGCGAGAGCGATGTCCGTTGTGTTGGAGTTCTTTCTTCTTCTTCTTCAGTCTTGGGTTAGGTTCCGGGTCGGCAGCCTGGGATAGTAGATGGATGTCGTTGTGCTTTTCATGTTTGCATCCGTAGTCGGATGTCTTGTATTGATGTTGTTGTATTCATGTGACTTGTATGTATTGTTGTATCCCCCATGTATGTATGTAATGGTACGATGTAATGATATACATCTTGCTAAGCGCCCGAAATGCGGTTGTGCCCCAATCACGTAAGTGTCACGTGATCGGGATAGAATCGCATCTTGGGCCTAACACCTCATCCCCATGTTCTATCATGTATGTAATGCTGTGTACCAGACCTGATGTGTGCCTTGCCGTAAGTTTGGCAAGGAGGTACCAAAGTAATCCAAGACTGGATCAATGGACAACGGTCAAGAACATCCTGAAGTACCTGAAAAGGACAAAGGATATGTTTCTCGTTTATGGAGGTGACGAAGAGCTCGTCGTAAAGGGTTACGTTGACGCTAGCTTTGACACAGATTCGAATGACTCTGAGTAACAGACCGGATACTTATTTTTATTTAATGGTGGTTCTGTGAGTTGGTGCAGTTCTGAGCAGAGCGTCGTGGCATGATCTACGTGTGAAGCAGAGTACATAGTTGCTTCGGAAGCAGCACATGAAGGAGTCTGGATGAAGGAGTTCATATCCGATCTAGGTGTAATACCTAGTGCATCGGGTCCAATGAAAATCTTTTGTGACAACACTGGAGTAATTGCTTTGGCGAAGGAATCCAGAATTCACAAGAGAACAAAACACATCAAGAGACGCTTCAACTCCATTTGTGAATTGGTCAAGGATGGAGACATAGAAATTTGTAAAGTACATATGGATCTGAATGTTGCAGACCCATTGACTAAGCCTCTTCCACGAGCAAAACATGATCAACACCGAGACTCCATGGGTGTTATTTTCGTTACAATGTAATCTAGATTATTGACTCTAGTGCAAGTGGGAGACTGATGGAAATATGCCCTAGAGGCAATAGTAAAGTTATTATTATTTTATATTTCCTTATTCATAATAAAGGTTTCTTATTCATGCTAGAATTGTATTGATCGGAAACCTAAATACATGTGTGAATACATACACAAATATCGTGTCCCTAGTAAGCCTTTACTTGACTAGCTTGTTAATCAAAGATGGTTAAGGTTTCATAACCATGGACATGAGTTGTCATTTGATAACGGGATCACATCATTATGAGAATGATGTGATAGACAAGACCCATCCGTTAGCTTAGATTTGATCATACAATTTATTGCTACTCCTTTCATCTATGTCAATTACATGTTCCTATGACTATGGGATCATGCAACTCCCAGATACCAGAGGAGTGCATTGTGTGCTATCAAACATCACAACGTAATTGGGTGATTATAAAAATGCTCTACAGGTATCTCCGAAGGTGTCTTGTTGGGTTGGCGTGAATCGAGATTAGGATTTGTCATTCCAAGTATCGGAGAGGTGTCTCTGGGCCCTCTCGGTAATACACATCACAATAAGACTTGCAAGCAAATGACTAATGAGTTAGTCATGGGATGATGTATTACGGAAACGAGTAAAGAGACTTGCCGATAACGAGATTGAACTAGGTATAGGGATACCGACGATCGAATCTCGGGCTAGTAACATATTGACGGACAAAGGGAATTGTGTATGTTGTCATAACATTTCGACCGATAAAGATCCTCGTAGAATATGTAGGAGCCAATATGGGCATCCAGGTTCGCCACTGGTTATTGCTACTTCTCGAGCTTGCGTTGTATTCCCTCCAAGAGGAAAGGGTGATGCAGCACAGTAGCGTAAGTATTTCCCTCAGTTTTTGAGAACCAAGGTATCAATCCAGTAGGAGACCACGCATGAGTCCATCGCACCTGCACAAACAAATAAGAACTTCACAGCCAACGCGATAAGGGGTTGTCAATCCCTTTACGGTCACTTACGAATGTGAGATCTGATAGATAGGATAGTTTGATATTTTTGGTATTTTTGGATATAAGAACAGAAAGTAAAAACAACAAATTAAAGTAGATTGTAGATTGATATGTTGAGAATAGACCCCGGGGGCATATGTTTCCCTAGTGGCTTCTCTCATGATAGCAGAATTCTACAGTGGGTGAACAAATTACTGTCGAGCAATTGATAGAAAAGTGAATAATTATGAGAATATCTAGGCATGATCATTATATATAGGCATCACGTCTGTGACAAGTAGACCAAACAATTTTGCATCTACTACTATTACTCCACACATCGACCGCTATCCAGCATGCATCTATAGTATTAAGTTCATAAGAACAAAGTAATGCTTTAAGCAAGATGACATGATGTAGAGGGATAAACTCAAACAATATGATATAAACCCCATCTTTTTATCCTCGATGGCAACAATACAATACGTGCCTTGCTGCCCCTGGTGTCAATGGGAAAGGACACCGCAAGATTGAACCCAAAGCCAAGCACTTCTCCCATTGCAAGAACTATAGATCTAGTAGGCCAAACCAAACCGATAATTCGAAGAGACTTGCAAGGATATTATAATCATACATAAAAGAATTCAGAAAAGAACCAAATATTTTTTATAGATAATCTTGATCATAAACCCACAATTCATCGGATCTCGACAAACACACCGCAAAAAGATTACATCGAATAGATCTCCTCGAAGACCGAGGAGAACTTGGTATTGAGATCCAAAAAGAGAGAAGAAGTCATCTAGCTAATAACTATGGACCCGAAGGTTTGTGGTAAACTACTCACAACTCATGGTGAGGCAATGGTGTTGATGTAGAAGCACTCCGTGGAAGATCCCCCCTCCGACGGAGCTCCAGAACAGGCCCCAAGATGGGATCTCACGGGAACAGAAGGTTGCGGCGGTGGAATTAGGGTTTTCTCTATTGCCTCAATGTTTTCAGGGTATATGGGTATATATAGGAGGAAGGAGGGCATCGGGGGAGCCAGAGGGGGGCCACGAGGGTGGGGGGCACGCCCTGGACCCTCGTGGCCGCCTCCTTCGTTCCCTAGCGTGTACTCCAAGTCTTCTGTGTTGATATTGTTCCAAAAATAACTCTCGCGAAGGTTTCATTCTGTTTGGACTCCATTTGAGATTCCTTTTCTGCGAAACCCTGAAATAGGCAAAAAACAGCAATCTGCACTGGGCCTTTGGGTTAATAGGCTAGTCCCAAATTAATATAGAAGTGTATAATAAAGCCCATTAAACATCCAAAACATCATATATAATAGCATGGAACAATAAAAAATTATAGATACGTTGGAGACGTATCAGTTATTGACCGGAGAGGTGTCTCAATCATGTCTACATAGTTCTCGAACCCATAGGGTCCGCACGCTTAACGTTCAATGACGATATAATATTATATGAGTTATATGATTGGTGACTAAATGTTGTTCGGAGTCCCGAATATGATCACAGACATGACGAGGAGTCTCGAAATGGTCGACATGTAAAGATTGATATATCTGACTATAGTATTCGGACACCGGAAGTGCTCTGAAGTGTATCAGGTATTTATCGGAGTACCGGGGGGGGGGGGTACCGGAACCCTTGGGGGAATATATGGGCCATATCGGCCATGAGAGGGGAGCACACCAGCCCACAAGGGGTAGCACGCCCCCCCCTATGGTAGGAGGCCAAATTAGAGAAGTAAAAAGGGGGTTTGGCCCCTCTTTCCTTTCTCTCTCCCCTCTTCCCTTTCTTCTACGGTGAAATAAGGCAGGGGGCGCCACTTGGTATATATATATATATATATATATATATATATATATATATATATATATATATATATATGGGAGGGGGCGCCCTAGAACAGAACATCAATTGTTAGCCGTGTGCGGCACCCCCTCCACGGTTCACATCCTCGGTCATATTTTCGTAGTGCTTAGGCGAAGCCCTGCAGAGATCATTTCATCCACACCATCACCACGCCGTCGTGCTGACGGAACTCATCTACTACCTCGACATCTTGCTGGATCAAGAAGGCGAGGGACGTCACCGAGCCGAACATGTGCAGAACGCGGAGGTGCCGTGCGTTCGGTACTTGATCGGTTGAAGCGCGAAGAAGTTTGACTACATCAACCGCATTGTGAAACGCTTCCGCTTACGGTCTACGAGGGTACGTAGACCTAGTCTCCCCCTCGTTGCTATGCATCCCCGTGGATAGATCTTCGCATGTGCGTAGAATTTTTTTGTTTTCCATGCAACGTTTCCCATCGGGTATTCTCCCTCCTTGTGTAAACCTTGCATATTATGAGAGAAACGGCATTAGAATTACTCCATAAAGCATTATTATGCATAAAAACATTATAAATAAGAGCAAGAAAACATGATGCAAAATGGACGTATCAAGGATTTGTTCTAGCAATGAATTCTTCATGCGCATTCTTGATGGCATCCCATATTTGCTTTGCAGTGTCAAGCTCTCGGAATTGAATGAAGATGTCTTTTGAGATACTGACATATGATATCTTTCGCTTGAGCATTCAACCATATATTGACTTTGTCATCAGCGTTGGGAGCATCCGGTTGCTGAATGGTGTATCCATTTTCCACAATCTGCCAAAGATCTATGTCAATGGCTTGAAGTCCGATTCTCATTCTTTCTTTCTAGTAGAGATAGTTATTTCCATCGAAGATAGGAAACCTTTCAGAGTGCGAGGATATACCTGCATACGACATACTCAAAGCTCCAAGGTTGTTAGACCTTTAATAAGCAGAGACATGGAGTACCTGCTCTGATACCAATTGTTAGGACCGAGAGTATATCGACCAGAGGGGATTGAATGGGAGATTCAAAAATTCTTGCGAATGTTTTGAACCGATCCCAAACACAACAACGGAAATAGGGTTCGGTAGATACGGACTCAATCAAACATACTATCGAGGAACAACACAATCTATGTAGGATGCAATAATGGTCCGACCATAGGATACAAGAGGCTTGATGATAACGATGGTAATGCAATATGCAAACATATATACTATCATAGCAGAGGGCTCGAAAAGAATAACGATGGATAACTACGAGCAACAACTATGATGGGGTTCAAGTTCACAACATTGAAGATGACGATGATTAATACAACATAACAGAATGATGAGAACGCAAAACTATGAGCAACTAAATATACTCGAAGGGAATGACGGAGGGAATAGAGAAGAAAGATATGCCACAGAGGATGAATTATCAGACAATCTATCATCACATAGCACGAATGTAAACTGCTCGAAGTAATGCAGTGAAGTAGATTGAACCAGTGGTGCTCGATGGAGACATGTGAATTTGGTAGACCAGTTCGCCCTTCTGCCAAAGGACTACATTTGGATGGAGGGGTTGTGACTTAACACGGAAGATAAACTCTCTTCGCCCTATTCTCCTTCAACTCAGAGCTAATCAGACTCCAGTTGATTTCACTCGTGGTAGATACTTGTCGGTGATCTCCAAACCTTCGGTCGACCTTTGCGAACCACAATCACTCATGGTTGCTGAAGATCTAGCTTGGTGAAGACAACAACTCTTCAACACTCGAGCCGAAACCTATCCGTCTAGAGAGTGCGCAACTCTTAAGAGTAATAGGTACAAGAACTCTCACTCAGAACTACTGTGATGCTAAACCACTGTCTAAGTTTGGGCTCTTGATTTTTCTCTCGGTGGATCTTAAACTCAAATCACTCGGAGAGGGGATGCTCAGTCAATCTTCTCAGAAATCTTAAGCGGAACAGCCAACGGGCAACGTTGGAGCGGGGTGGCTATTTATAGCCGCATCCTTCCCTGAAGGGAAATGACCAAATTGGACATGTGGAGCAGCCAATGGCCGAACGACACGAGTCCAACGGTCAGAAATTGAGCACAATGGTAACATTACTTGCGGAGCAAGTAAAGCTAACTCCTCAATTTGAAAAATATCTCCTGCGGCATGAAGAACAACGTTTACTGCTGCCATGTAATCATTCACAGCATAAAGAGATTTCTCTCGCATCTTTCATAGGTTTTGGGCTAAGCATCACAACGGATCTAAGCTTCGAGAACCTATAGCCCTCTTAATAGTACGGAGGCCCTATGATTCAATTGAACGAAAGAAGAACAACGAAATGAATACTACGTCTTCACTTTGTCTTCGACTTCCATTCGCTGTGATCATTTTCCTTCGAACAGAAAGCTCCGAACCAATTGCTTCATGCCAGCAATAAATTTTCGAGGGGCTAACCCCTTCACATAAATCTTCTCGCCTACACGTCTTCAACAGATGTAGCTCATTCTTCTCTACAACGCAAATATTCTTCAGTGAAGTTCCTCAAAATTGACACCTGAGATAGCATTCTCTTCGGTTCTTCATGGACTATTTCTCTCTGTGTGCACTAACAAACAAATCAGTCCATGCCTTTTTCTGTCAACAATCACCAAAACACATGAAGGCAGATATTGCACCAACAGTGGCGACGTGCGACAGCAGCAGTGAGATTTGGCCGGAATCGAGCTCGAGAAGCCATGGCGCCGGTTGCGAGGAATGCGTTTAGGGCTGAAATTTTCCTCCCGCCAAAGGAAAGGGAGCCTCCAAAACCGGGCAAAATCCCATATATATATATAGAGGAAATGGGCTCGCAGATTCTGGATCCTATAATGTTTTTTAGATGGCCGAATTTGGAGGATCTTCTCGAGACAGGTTTACGGTATACATCTTGCAAACCGTCGGTTATTGTCCCGGATGGTCCGGTTTGTGGGATTTGCTAGAGATGCTCTAACGGATCACTACCTCCGTCCTGGTTTATTAGTCCTCCTTGTAGTTTGAGTCAAACTTTGACCTTTGATTTAACTACCAAAAACTAAGTTATATACCCTAAAAATAGTATCGATGGAAATCTCTTTAGAATATGAATCCAACAATATAAGTTTCATGCTATACAACTTATAATATGTTAGTCAAATCTACGGTTAAAATTGGGCACAAAATACGAAGGAGACCAATAAACCCAGACAGAGGTAGTAATTGCTAGGATGTGTCAATGAAATTTCTTGGGCTGAATTAGAGACACTTTTTGTTAATACTATTAGCTGAAAAGCCATAACGCATCGGTGTCAAGCTATCTGGGAGTTCCGTTCCTACTCGAGTTTATTTTGTGCAAAACTTTTTTTTGACAAGGTTATAACAGTGATTTCGGTCACAGGACCCCAAATATTATAAGAAACATAATCATACCCATCAATCAATTTATATATACGGACCCAACAGACCAGGACCAACTCTTGAACAAAGAAAACTCTAGGGTTTCCCTACCTCCCGCCGGCGCTGCCGGCGGTCCGCCTCATCTCCGGTGGCCTTAGGACCATGGCAGTGTGGTGGATCTCGGCCCTTGCCGGCGGGAGGGCTCCATTTTCAGTTAGGGATGGCAATGGGTAGGGTATGGGTGGGTACGGCACTTTTCTACCCAAACCCATACCCAAATAGTTTTTCTATACCCACCCACTTCACTATCCATGGGGCGCAAATTGGTACCCATGCCCATACCCATCGGGTATCCTATACCCAATGGGTATCCGATGGGTACAATATATAGCATTGACATGACAAAAGTAAGATGAGAAAAAGGTCTAAATTCAGGTACCCATCTGGTGGGTACAATATATAGCCTTGGTTGGGGATGAATCGACGAGGATTCGGTAACGCGGCTCTTGATTGCTTCATCTTCCGAGGTCAAGGAAATGCAGAGAAGATAACTACTGTAGGTATACGATAGGTCTAGGGCGATGGCCGGCTATGGGCCTGTGGTCCGTGGCCTAGTTAAGAACTCAAGGTAATTATGTATTCACATATTACATGGTTTAATTTATTTATTAATTTTGTGGGTATCCATTGGGTTACCCATGGGTATAATTTCATACCCATACCCTACCCATGCATTTTACGGGTATGGATACCCATACCCATGGGTATGAAGTGGTAGAAAGTCTCACCCATGCCCACTATTTTCGGGTAGGGTACCCACGGGTACCCATACCCATGGGAAAAATTGCCATCCCTATTTTCAGTTGTCTCCTCACGCTTTTGTTAGGGTTTGAGTCCTTCTCAAGAAGATGAGACGACAGCGGCTCCATGAAGATGGAATAATGTTCTCCCTGCCTAGCCTCGTCTCGATGGTGCGTCTAGTATCATCGATGGGTGTGTGGAGGTGTGTCTCCGGCCTATCTATCCTTGATGGATTTGCTCGGATCTCATCGTAGTTCGTCTACGTTTAGGTGTTTTAGGTTCGATTCTTCCGATCTATGCTACTCTTCATCTGCGGCGATCGTTGTTCTGCTGCGCTGGTCATATGAGGCCTTAGCACGACGACGCCCCGACTGTCTACTACAACAAGTTTTGCCCTGCTCCTGCAAGGGAGGGGCAATGACGGCGGCACGCCTTCGGCTCGCTTCAGTACTTGTAGTCGTCGATAGATGGTCTACGTATCTGAATGTAATTTTTTATTATTTCTGGTGTTCGCTGTACTACCATGATTGAAGATGAATATATTGGAAGTTTTCTCGAAAAAAAAATCAATTTATATACAGTTTGGGAGTACCGAATATGACTTCCTTTATGAATTATCTCAAAAAGATAACGTTTGAAACAAAACACAAAATGGTAAAATCTCTATAGGACATACCACGTGCACGGCCTACCAGAATCAGACACCGACAGGTGGGCACCACGAAACCGTCTCGAACCCCGCGGGGTAAAATCCGGCCCACTCCTCCCTCCTCTCTCCTCCCCCGTCGTCTTCGAATTGGGGATCTCGCGTCCCAACCAAGCCGCAGAGAAAAGCCGAACCCAACCCTCTCCAAACCTAGGGTTTCGCCGACCCGCCGTTCTCGCAGACCGCTCGCCGGCGCCGGCGACTCCACCGCCGCCATGTACAACGGAATCGGGCTGCAGACCGCGCGCGGGTCCGGCACGAATGGGTACGTGCAGACCAACAAGTTCTTCATCCGCCCCCGGACCGACGGGTCCGCCAAGGCCCCGCTCCACAACTACGACGACGAAGACCCCGACCGCCACAAGCTCGGCGGGATGCGACCGCCCAACAAGGAGATCCTGGAGCACGACCGGCGGCGGCAGGTGGAGCTGCGGTTGGTCGAGCTCAGGGACACCCTCGAGGAGCAGGGCTACACCGAGGGCGAGATCGAGGAGCGCGTCGAGGAGGCGCGCAAGGAGGCCGAGCTGGAGGCCGCTGCTGCTGCCGTGGTCGCGGAGGCGGGTGGTCGCGCAGGCGGCGGGGGGCCAGCAGCGCGTCCGGGCGAAGGGTACGGATCTAAGAATTGCTCATACCCTTTTTTGTTTATATATACATATCTCTGTATTTGTCAGTTATCCTTTTGCTTTGTGAAAACTGTCAGTTATCCTTTTGCTATGTGGAACTGTTGGAGAGGAGGCCAGGAAAATACGTCCATGTGCAGTGTATAATCTGAATTTCTTCATTTGGTGTTCGAGGATATTTCACATTGAAACATAATTGGTTCTTAAAGTTTGATTCAATATGGAAATTTGTCTACAGCTTATGTTGTCCCTAGTGAAGTATAAAACCCTGGTTCCTGCTCCTGCTTGTGTTAAGCGTTTTGTTATTTTACAGTTCATATGTTCAGTTGTTTGTTCTGTTGGTAGATTGTCAATAGTTTCTGACAAGACATGTGAAATCTTCTCAGGTTCACGGGCACACAGAGCCACCATGTCGCAGCACGGAAGGAGAAGCAGCTTGAGACTATGAGGGCTGCTCTTGGGCTAGAAGCTGAGGATGGACAGAAGAACGCTGTAGTAGACAGTGATCCGGAGTCTGGGGAGCTTGTACCTGGTAAGGAGTCTGAAGAGATGGATGTTGATGTTCAGAACGATAGGAAGGCTGATAAAAAGCATGCAAAAAAGGGAAAGAAGGAAAAAGCGAATGATAGGAAGAGTCACAGCAGAAGTTCTAGGAAGAGTAAGCACGGGTATGATTCAGAAGATGATTCTGAGTCTGACCATGATGAGAGAAAGGGAAAGAAATACATAAAGAAATCCTTCTTAGATAGAGATGTTGATTCCAAGATTGTTCATAAGAAGGCAAAGCAGGGAAAAGGCACACACCATGATTCTGAGGCTGATTCAGACAGCGATCATGGCAAGAAGAAGGCAAAACACACGAAAAGCAATCGCGATGAGGGAAAGAAGGGGCCTGTGAAGAGCTCTCGTCATGACTCTAAAGACGAGAAGCCCAGAAGAAGCAAGTACAAGGATGATTCGTACAGTGACTCGGAGAGTGATGTCTCGTACAGTGATTCAGAGAGCGACTATGATCGAAAAAAGAAAAAATCCAACCACGGTTCTAAAGATGATAAACATGCACCAAAAAGTAAAGAGAAGGAAGCCAGTTTGGTTAAGAATGTTGATAAGCGCAAGCGACATGATTCTGATTCGGATGGTTCTGCTCATGATAGGAAAATACACCTTGATGCAGCTGTTGCTAGGAAGGATCATTCCCGTGATAAACCGAAGATTGACCCAAGGAGTGATGAATATAAAAACAAAAGGCCTGTGAAGACTTCTCGCCATGACTCCGAAGATGAAAAGCCACACGGCAAGGTCCCTCGGAAGGAAAAGTATGACGAATCAGAGACTGACTCAGAGAGGTATACCAGTGAAAAGAAGAAGCCTGCAAAATCCTCTGTCCATGTTTCTAAAGTTGATAAGGAAGCACCAAAACATAAAGAGAAGGAAGGGAAGACTAGTAGTAAAAATGTTGATAAGCGCACGAGGCATGATTCTGATTCTGATTCTGATGGATGGCAAAGACGCTTTGACACAAAGGTAAAAAAGATTGTGGAAGAGAAAAAGAGGGTGATTAGCTCAAGTGAGAGTTCATTTTACAGCAGCAGCAGCAGTGAATCAGATGTGAGCGATGAAAGCCGTGAGAACAGGAAATCTGACAGAGTATTGAAGAATGGTAATGGTCAGAACCATGCTAAAAGGGCTTCTTACAAGAATGAGTTAGAGGGAAGGAAAAAGGGTCAAGATGGGAGAAGGAAGGAAGAGAGAATGGAGCAGGAAAAACAAAAACAGAGGGAGGAAGAGAGGAAAGAGTTGGAGAAGCAAAAACGTCTGGAGGAAGAGAGGAAAGAATTGGAGAGGCAAAAACGTCTGGAGGGAGAGAGGAAGGAGCTGGAGAAGCAAAAGCAGATGGCGAAGGAGGAAGAGACACTGAAAGAGAAGGAACATGAGCGGAGGAAAGGTGAGCATGGTGTGGAAAGGGACAGCAAAAGAAAGGTTGGAGAAGATAGGTACGATCCAAATTCAAACAGACTCAGCGATGATGAAAATAGGGACCGAAAGATGCGTGAAGATTATGGTCGACAGAAAACTACAGATTCAGATAGGCATGACCCAAATTCGAACAGATATAGTGATGATGAAAACAGGGACCGGAAGAGGCATGAAGAGTACGGTCGACACAGGGCTAGATATTCAGATAGCCATGATTCAAAGAGGTCTAGATATGATGACTCTTATAATCACTCGAGGAGGGATTATGAAGAGCGCTATTCTAGAGATGAGCACAGAGACAGGAGGCATCGTTGAATGCAGAAGTTATCTTGAAATGTAAGTCTCAGTTTTTACCATTGCTTGTTAGTTTGCATCACTGTGAAGGAGTAAACACACATTTTTACAGTTTGTGTTAATGGCTTAATGCTAATCTTTTAGGTGGTTTGACATCTACTCCCAATATATACTTATAATCTCTCAAATTATGTCACTTGGGTGATAAACTTCACAGCAGCTTTTGGCTTTCATTGTTCTTCATGCTAATGATGCTCTGGTATCCCTCGGCAGGCATCTCATTTCTGTGAAGAGAAGTGCAGCGCTGGTACATGTTGTTGAGCAAGGACAGTAACACTGGCGCCATTGAAGAAGGTTCAGTCTGACTAGCGCAAGATTTCGGCCATATGCTTACTGCTAGTCTTCATCCAGCAACGCTGTTTTGCCTCTGCGATTACGTTTTGTTTGCTCATGTTTGTATGGACTTTCCCCTCTCTGTTTTGTCAGTCTTGAGTATGTAATGTGGAGGTTATATTGTTACACCGGTGGCATCATGTTGCCCAGCAACAATGTGGGAGATGTATCTAACCTATGCTTTTTTGTTGTTGGAGATGATGAACCTTGCTAAATTGCCTTAGCTTGCCTTGATACTCACTCTACAATTGCTTGATGTGACAAGGCTTGAATGCATCACTTTGGCATCTGTTACCCACTGTGATTATTTCTGGTCCAAAGATGATGCTGGGTTCCTTTCTCGCTTCTTTTAACATGCAGAAAATGCCCTTCCTTGTGGTGCTGATTTTGGCTTGTTGCTGTAGTATTTTCTTCTACGGCGAAGAAATAGCCCATTGCAAGCTCTTTTACAAAGAAACAACTTTAAACTCTAGGAAACTATAGTAAAAGGAAGAAATTTGGCCTCACGGAAGACAACACCATATCTTGCTCGAGAGTCGTGGCATCAGTTTCGACAATGGTTCGGTCCGTACCAGCAGCTGCAGCAAATTGGCATTACTAGCAAACTGGAATGGGGCAGCTGCAACAGTGATTCGGTCTCAACAATGTTGGAGCAAGCCTAGGAAATCCAAAAAATGATATTTACGATGTCAAAAAATCTCAACAAAATTTTGATGTGTTTTTGGCTCCGGGTGCATTTGCCGCACATGAACAGTAAATTCAAAAAAAAGTATAAAATATATACTAAAAATTCAGATTTTTTTCTGTTGATGTTCGTGATAGTGTCGCAAGTATGCTTGACAGTTTTCATGCAAACGGGAGCAGGAATGTTCCATCAGTGATTTTTTTTTGGGTGTAACATTTGGGGGTAACAATTGGTCTCTAATTTGTTTTGTTTTGTTTTTGTGCAGGAAAATATGCTTAACATTTTTACCAAAAATTTGCAGATATCATTTGGATGTGACTATGGGCAGATAAAAATTTTGTTAAGATTTTCTTGACATCTCAAAAATCATTTTCCACACGTAGGAGCAGGTGCACCTGGGAGCTGAATTGGGTTTCCGGCAATGGTAGCGCTTCAGCTCGAAGTGCATCCATCTGCTAGGTCTTGCTGTTGCCCCATTCCAGCTCCATGAATTTCTTCATCCATCCGTTGACGATTTCAGAGGAGCGTTCATCGTTTAGCCAATTTGTTTCTGCAAGTGTTGTCTGTTAGGCCATTCTTTGCTATATGAACAAAATGGATTTGCTGCGCCTGCCTGCGAGGGTTATCCAAAATAAGTGTCCAGAAAACTTTGAGACAAATTTGCAAAATCAACACTACCATGATGATCAGTTTATGGAAGTTTTTGTCAAACAGATTTAAAACTAGAAACAAATTAAATATTCAACCCCATTTTGGTATTTTTTTTTGAAACTGTCCAGATTTTTGAAATAAATATTACAATGATGATAATTATGGATAGTTTCAAACCCTTTTTCCAAACATATTAAAAAATAAAAGAAAAATACTAACATGGTGATAAGTATGGAAAAGTTAAAACTTTATATGTCAAACAGATTAAAAAGTACAAGCAAAATGCATATATTCAGCAAAATACACAACAACAACATCCCAACATTTCCAAAGTGCACAACAAGAAATCTAGCCATAAAGAGAGCAAGTTTATACACATAGCCAGGACACAAAACTGTTGGCTAATAATCATTCCAATCATACGCATAGTCGTCGTCATCATCATCACTTCTAAGCTCCTTCCTCCAGTTGTAGCGATTGTCTTCTTCTAGTGCACTGTAAGGGATGCCCAAAGTTGACCAAGTCACCTTCACCTCTATAGTGACCATGTCGGGAATCTCGAAACTCACAGTCGAATCTTCGTGCTTCTGAACATCGAAGAGATGAAAACGATAAACACAATCCGAGCCACCGCCGCGGCCAACTTTCAATAATACAACCAATTTGGTGAGGCTCATCACGGCGAACACAAACTTGCCTAGGTCACATGGTGTCTCGCCCACAATGCCATCGTAGAGACGGGCCTGCTGTTGTAACGCGCTGCCAGAAGCCATCAGATGCAAGCTCAAGCCACTGCCGCATGCTTCTGATATCCGAACATGTATTGTGGCCTCTGCTGCTTCATACTTCCTCTGTAAACTAATATAAGAGAGCGTTTAGATCACTAAAATAGTGATCCAAACTCAATCAACCCAGGAGATGTCGTTTCAATGCCTCTCTTGGGGCCAGACATTTGTATCAACCAATCATCATCCTGAACTATTTCCAGTGGATCATCTTTGCCGCGGTTGAATAGGTAATTACGCCTTGGGTTCAGGATGTCCCGGACAGCCAAGAATCCATACACCTGAACTGGGCCATCTAAGGAATCAACAGAAATATATGCTAGCTTCAGCCAGTATATCTGCATCATATTACAATATCCATGCATTTGTTAGTCCCGCGAGTACGGCTGACAATTGGGTTTCTTTGACATCATCATTGGCTCCACAGAAGCTGAGAGCAGCAATAGAAACATTTTACATGCATTAATTTGACGACAACAAATGAAATTACTAAAGCATATATTTGCGCGACAAAAGCAGGTGCTTAATTTATACCTAGTGTTTCCTAACGCTAGAAAAAAAAATTAAGTATGATAATCTTCAGCGCTCAAATAATGCCATCGTAATCTTAACATTTGGGTGAAAAAGCCACCTAACAAGCACAACAAACTCATATGACACCGTGTCTTGATAAATTGGCGACAATGAATGTTAACCCTTTGCCACATGTTTTCTGTAATGAAAATAAGACAAGTTAACCATTTATATTCTAGTGTAGTTGCAAACGCTGTCCGGAACATAGTTGCCCGGACTTTATTAAGGGTACGTCTGGCTCTCAATTAGGTCTCCTGCATTATGGTAGAGAAGAAACGTTTTGTTGTTAACAAACATATGGACATGGTTAGGGAGCGTATGATACGTCTCAAACGTATCATATTTTCCAAACACTTCTGATATTGTTTTGGCCTCATTCTTGCATGATTTGGACTAAACTAACTCGGACTGATGCTGTTTTCAGCAGAGCTGCCTGTATGGTTTATTTGTGTGCAGGAAAACGGATTTTTAAGTATCTCAGAAAAATCCACGAAAAATCACAGAAAATCCACGCACCCGAAGGAACCAGGAGCCAGAAGTGGGGCCAGAGGGGGGCCACGGGGTGCCCAGGCGCCCTGTGGGCGCGCCCCCCCTGGCCCGCGCCGGGGGGTCGCCTGGGTGGGGCCCACACCCCCTGGTGCCCTACTTTACCTCGTATTTTTACTCCCGACGCAGAAACCCCAGATCAGAAGTTCTTTCGCAGTTTTTCGTCGCGGAGCCGCCGCCACCCTCTGTTCTTCCTCGGGAGGGCTAATCTGGAGGCTGATTTGGCCTCCGGAGAGGGGAGATCGTCGCCATCGTCATCATCATCACCACTCCATCATCCCTCCATGACTTCCCCTTTCATGTGTGAGTAATTCCCCTGCTGTAGGCGAAGGGGATGGTAGGGATTGGATGAGTTAGATCATGTAATAGTTTATCAGATCGTTGGGGGCATGTTGCCTATCATCTACTATGGTGTTTATCATCTTTGCTTCAACTTGTTATTCTTAATGCTTGACACTTAGGGCCCGAGTGCCATGATTTCAGATCTGAACCATATGTGTTTGTATGAATATATTTGTGTTCGTGATCCTATCTATGAGTTGTTTGCACCTATTACGGTTCGGAACCGGCGATCCCAAAGGTGACAGCTTGGGACACCAAAGGGGATGGTCCGTAGTTTGAGGATTACATGTATCCATTGAGTTCATTGCTTTGTTTCGGTGCTCTTTGACAGGAGCACCTTAATCTCCATTAGTTCCTTTTGGCCCCGTTCGTAGCGGGATGGTAGGACAAAAGATGTTGTGCAAGTTCTTATTGCAAGCACGTACAACTACCTACGGGATACATGCCTAATGTTTGATATTTGCCTAGATGATCATTACTTTTCCGTGTGCCGTGCCCCAAGTTAGAATCTATCTCATCCATGCAGCGCCCAACCATCCATCTCCCTAGCCTACAATATTTTAAATCCTGCTTGTCACTAGTTGCTACTTTTGCCATTTACTACTGCTATTTACTTTTGCTGTTTACTTTTACTATTACTATCATCACTATCATATCACTGTTACCACTTATCTTTTGTTGCAAGTAAGTATATTTCAGGTGCGGTTGAATTGACAACTCAACTGGCAAAGCTTATAAATACTCTTTGGCTCCCCGTGTGTCGAATCAATAAATTGGGTTATTCTTACCCGCGAAGACTATCTCGATCCCTTACGGTTGAGGGTTATCAAGTACCGTTTTCTGGCGCCGTTGCCGGGGAGCATAGCAATATTTACAAGTCTACTTGAGGTATTCTACCTGCTGCACTTTATCCACTATGGGTAAGAAAGGAGACCCCAAGGTTCCGATCTTACTATCCACTACAAGAAGAGGTACTGCTCTGAGCACTAGTGCTACACTTGATTCACCTTCCGTTATGAGTAAGTTTGCCTCACCACCACCACATGATGCTCCTACTGAATCTGTTACTATGTCTGATACTCTTGATGATGCTTCTACCACTTTTGATGATATTAGTTCGCTTGGTTATGCTCTTGAGAAACAAATTGTTGCTGCTGCTAAAAAGTCTGGAATTGAACTTCCTGTTACTCGCTACCCTATTGGTGAAACTTATGATTATCCTGATTTGAGTAAACTCAAGGAGAGTCTCCTTGATGATGTTTACTATATACTTGATGAAGATCTATGCAGGGAACTGACAGAGTTTTCCGGCTCTGACCCTGAAGTTATTAATAAACTATTTGAAAAACACTCTTTGAAGAACAAAACCGTTCCTAATCCTGAATTTGCTACATCTCCTATATGCATTGATGATCCTGATTTTGATTTCTCTGTTGATCTTTCACTTATACCTATGGTTGAAGCTGACCCCTTTTATGGCAGAGAAAATGATGATGCTATTGCACACCTGACTAAACTCGGTGAGTTAGGTGGCCTGTTTACCACAGATGAGAAGATACGATACTTTTATATCACCAAGCTTCTTCCTTTCTCGTTGAAGGAAGGTGCTAAAGCATGGTATGATTCACTCCCATGCGGTTCCATTAAGAGTCCTCAGGACTTAGCTCACTCTTTTGTTGATAAGTACTTTCCTGCTAACATGCAATATGCTGCTTTACAAATAATTTATAACTTTAAACAGTTGCAGGATGAGTCCCTCCCTAAAGCTTGGGGGAGGTACTGCGGTCTGATTCGGGCTAGACCTGGACATGAAATCCCTAAGAATGAATTAATCGATATATTCTATGCTGGTCTAACTGATGAATCCAGGTCCTATTTGGACAATTGTGCTGGTTGTGTTTTCAGGAAAAGAACACCGGACGATGCAGAAGATTTGATGGGCAGGATTGCCAAAAACCATGAAGATTGGTCCGTCCCTGAACCACCTCCACCAACAAAGAAGAGGGGCATGTTTGTTCTGAGCCCCGAGGATATGCGAGAAGCAAAGAATTTTATTAAAGAGAAAGGTATTAAAGCTGAAGACGTGAAGAATCTACCCCCTATTGAGAAGCTGTGTGAGCCTACCACTCACCCTCCTATGGTAGAGGTACACTCTCTTTTAGATTTCAACACAAGTGACATCCCTCATGGTAAGCCTCCTGATCAATGTTTAGATGAGTTTGATAATTTTATTATGAAACAAAATCATTTTAATGAGAGGATAGAAAGTCAACTGCATGATAATTCCCTTGCTATCAAAAGACTGCTTGATGTTTTAGATAGAATAGTTAATGATGTTCAATGTCTTGTGAAGCATTTTCATATGGTTCAAACTCAGCTTGATCAAATTTCTAATGTGCAAAGAGATTTGCTTGCTAACAATGCCAAACAAGATAATTTGCAAGCTTTCGGGATTAAGACCCGAGGAGGAACTAGCACTCAAGATCCTCTTTATCCAGAGGGGCATTGATACGTCCAAAACGTATCTATAATTTCTGCTTGCTCCATGCCACTTTTGGGTGATATTGCTATGATATTCATACACTTCCATACACTTTTGATCATATTTGGACTAACTTACTAATCCAGTGCACCCCAGTGCCAGTTTCTGTTTTCGGCTGTTTTTGTATTTCAGGTTTTCACGTTTCGAGAACTGCCCAGAAAAATCCAGAAAAATTATATAAAAAATCAGCGTTCCGGAAACAACACTGCGTCCGAAGGGCAGCCTGG
>LR738710.1:788507557-788561790 GCA_902687465.1 Secale cereale | reverse complement strand
CGCCTGGGTGGGCCCCACACCCCCCGGTGCCCTACTTTAGCCCGTATTTTTCCTCCCGACGCAGAAACCCCAGATCGGAAGTCCTTTCGCTGTTTTTCGTCGCGGAGCCGCCGCCACCCTCTGTTCTTCTTCGGGAGGGCTAATCTGGAGGCTGATTTGGCCTCCGGAGAGGGGAGATCGTTGCCATCGTCATCATCATCACCACTCCATCATCCCTCCATGACTTCCCCCTTCATGTGTGACTAATTCCCTTGCTGTAGGTGAAGGGGATGGTAGGGATTGGATGAGTTAGATCATGTAATAGTTCGTCAGATTGTTGGGGGCATGTTGCCTATCATCTAGTATGGTGTTTATCATCTTTGCTACAACTTGTTATTCTTAATGCTTGACACTTAGGGCCCGAGTGCCATGATTTCAGATCTGAACCATATGTGTTTGCATGAATATATTTGTGTTCTTGATCCTATCTATGAGTTGTATGCACCTGTTACGGTTCGGAACCGGCGATCCCAAAAGTGACAGCTTGGGACACCAAAGGGGATGGTCCATAGTTTGAGGATTACATGTATCCATTGAGTTCATTGCTTTGTTCCGGTGCTCTTTGACAGGAGCACCTTAATATCCATTAGTTCCTTTTGGCCCCATTCGTAGCGGGATGGTAGGACAAAAGATGTTGTGCAAGTTCTTATTGCAAGCACGTACAACTACCTACGGGATACATGCCTAATGTTTGATATTTGCCTAGATGATCATTACTTTTCCGTGTGCCGTTCCCCAAGTTGGAATCTATCTCATCCATGCAGCGCCCAACCATCCATCTCCCTAGCCTACATTATTTCAAACCTTGCCTCTCACTAGTTGCTACTTCTGCCATTTACTACTGCTATTTACTTTTGCTGTTTATTTTTACTATTACTATCATCACTATCATATCACTGTTACCACTTATCTTTTGTTGCAAGTTAGTATATTTAAGGTGCGGTTGAATTGACAACTCAACTGTTAAAGCTTATAAATACTCTTTGGCTCCCCGTGTGTCGAATCAATAAATTGGGTTATTCTTACCCGCGAAGACTATCTCGATCCCTTACGGTTGAGGGTTATCAAGTACCATTTTCTGGCGCCGTTGCCGGGGAGCATAGCAATATTTACAAGTCTACTTGAGGTATCCTACCTGCTGCACTTTATTCACTATGGGTAAGAAAGGTGACCCCAAGGTTCCGATCTTACTATCCACTACAAGAAGAGGTACTGCTCTGAGCACTAGTGCTACTCTTGATTCACCTTCTGTTATGAGTAAGTTTGCCTCACCACCACCACATGATGCTCCTACTGAATCTGTTTTTATGTCTGATACTCTTGATGATGCTTCTACTACTTTTGATGATGATATTAGTTCGCTTGGTTATGCTCTTGAGAAACAAATTACCGCTGCTGCTGAAAAATATGGAATTGAACTTCCTGTTACTCGCTACCCTATTGGTGAAACTTATGATTATCCTGATTTGAGTAAACTCCAGGAGAGGCTCCTTGATAATGATTACTATATACTTGATGAAGATTTATGCAGGGAACTGACAGAGTTTTCCGGCTCTGACCCTGAAACTATTAAGAAAATATTTGAAAAACACTCTTTGAAAAACAAAACCGTTCCTAATCCTGAGTTTGCGACATCTCCTATATGCATTGATGATCCTGATTTTGATTTCTCTGTTGATCTTTCACTTATACCTATGGTTGAAGCTGACCCCTTTTATGGCACAGAAAATGATGATGCTATTGCACACCTAACTAAACTTGGTGAACTAGGTAGCCTGTTTACCACAGATGAGAAGATACGCTACTTTTATGTGACCAAGCTTCTTCCTTTCTCCCTGAAGGAAGGTGCTAAAGCATGGTATGATTCACCCCCATGCGGTTCTATTAAGAGTCCTCAGGACTTAGCTCACTCTTTTGTTGATAAGTACTTTCCTGCTCATATGCAACATGCTGCTTTACAAAGAATTTATAATTTTAAACAGTTGCAGGATGAGTCCCTCCCTAAAGCTTGGGGGAGGTACTGCGGTTTGATTCAGGCTAGACCAGGACATGGAATTCCTAAGAATGAATTAATTGATATATTCTATGCTGGTCTAACTGATGAATCTAGGTCCTATCTGGACAGTTGTGCTGGTTGTGTTTTCAGGAAAAGAACACCGGACAACGCGGAAGATTTAATGGGCAGGATTGCCAAAAACCATGAAGATTGGTCCGTCCCTGAACCACCTCCACCAACAAAGAAGAGGGGCATGTTTGTTCTAAGCCCCGAAGATATGCGAGAAGCAAAAAAGTCTATTAAAGAGAAAGATATTAAAGCTGAAGACATGAAGAATCTACCCCATATTGAGAAGCTGTGTGAGCCTACCACTCACCCTCCTATGGTAGAGGTACACTCTCTTTTAGATTTCAACGCAAGTGACATCCCTCATGGTAAGCCTCCTGATCAATGTTTAGATGAGTTTGATAATTTCATTATGAAACAGAATCATTTTAATGAGAGGATAGAAAGTCAGTTGCATGATAATTCCCTTGCTATCAAAAAGTTGCTCGGTATTTTAGATAGAACAGTTAATGATGTTCAATGTCTTGTGAAGCATTTTCATATGGTTCAAACTCAGCTTGATCAAATTTCTAATGTGCAAAGAGATTTGCTTGCTAACAATGCCAAACAAGATAAATTGCAGGCTTTTGGGATTAAGACCCGAGGAGGAACTAGTACTCAAGATCCTCTTTATCCAGAGGGACATCCGAAGAGAATCGAGCAAGATTCTCAAATGCAGGAAGAATAAATTGTTGTCTCTCCAAATAAGAAGAAGAAACATAAAAAGACTGACAATTCTAATGATCCTATTGCAAATGAAGAGCCAGCTATTGATCCCAACAGTGTATCTATCTCCGATGCTGAGACTGAAGACGGTGCTGAACCTGAAGGTAATGATCAATGAGAAGAATGATCCGCCTGAAGTTCGAGAAGAAGAAGCACCTGACAAACGTAAGAGGTACACTAAAGAAGACTTCATCGCAAGAAAACATGGGAAAGAGAAAGAACCATGGGTACAGAAACCCATGCCCTTTCCAGGTAAGTCCATCAAATCTAAAGAAGAAGAGCATTACAATAAGTTTTGTGAATGGATTAAACCTCTTTTTCTTCAAATTCCTTTGACTGATGCTATTAAGTTACTCCCTTACTCAAAATATATGAAAGATATTGTCACTAACAAAAGAAAAGTTCCTAATGATGCAATATCTACTATGCTTGCTAACTATTCTTTCAGTGGAAAGATTCCTGAGAAGCTCGGTGATCCAGGTATACCCACCATTCCTTGCTCCATAAAGAATAATTATGTCAAAACTTCTTTATGTGATCTTGGAGCGGGACTGAGTGTTATGCCTCTCTCTCTTTACGAGAGGCTCTGTTTAGAGAAACTAATTCCTACAGATATCTCCCTTCAGATGGCTGACAAGTCAACCGCTGTTCCGATAGGTATTTGTGAGGATGTTCCAGTTGAAGTTGCTAATTGTTTAATTCTTACTGATTTTGTTGTGCTTGACATGCCCGAGGATGGGAGCATGTCCATTATTCTTGGTAGACCTTTTCTTAACACCGCAGGTGCTGTTATTGATTGTAACAAAGGGAAGGTTACCTTTCATGTGAATGATAAAGAACACACGGTATATTTTCCGAAGAAGACCGACAGGAGGCATGCCCTCAACTCTATAGAGAATATCGAGACCATGAAAATTGGAGAATGGGACTGTCCACTACATGTGCCTCACAAATACAAAACAGTCATGGTAGGGACAATGTCCATCAAGGTAAAAGTTCAGTGATTACTTCGTAGGAGGTGAGACTTTTTGCTCTATATATCGCTTGTTTGTTGGTAAGACTTGATCAACCTTACTAGCGAACGTGTTTTATATGGATAAAAAGTTGAGCTTGCTATGTTTTCCTTTGTTTTTAGTATTGTCCTATTTGCTGTACCAAGTATCTATGTTTTTGAAGCTTCACAATACTACTAACTGCTTCAAGTTTTCAGAGAGTTTCGCAGCTTTTTGAACTTCGAAAAATTTTCAACAGTGAAGTTTTCAGAAAAATTCCAGAAAAATTATATTAAAAATTTCCACAACGGGAGAGACCCGGAAAGTCCTGGGGCCAGCCAGGGGGGGGGGCACCAGTGGCCCAGGCAGCCAGCTGGCGCGGCCCAGCCCCTGGCCGCGCCCATAGGGCGCCTGGGGCCCACGGGACCCCCCTCCAGGTACTTCTTCTTCCCCTCTCTCTCTCTTTTTCCAGAAACCCGAGTTCTGGTCTTGTTCTTGCTGTTCTTGCTGTTCTTGGGGGCGATTCTTCGATCTCTCTCTACAGCCCATCATTTGAGCTGAAATTTTGAGCAAATACTCCCTGGTATGTGACTCCTCCACCCCTCCAATTAGATTTTTGATTGGTGGCCTCATTTAGTAGTTCTTGGTGCTGTAGAGATGAGCTTGCATGCATGTGTAGAAAGTTGTTTTCCAAGTTTTGATGCAAGTTTATGCCTTGGGCAAGTGAGTTGAGTAGTTTGCCTTAGCTCACTTTGTTTTAATCCTCGTTTTTGTAAATTGTAATTTTTTTTTCAGAAATGAGTTTGTTAGGAAGGGCAAAAGGATGGCTTGAGAAGAGGAGGCCCGCACACTCCGATCGAGTCACTAGATCCGCAGCTTCACCATCGACTGCTAGGGTGAGCTATAATGAAGATCATGTGCCCCTGGAGTTGTTGGAAGACATAAGTCCAGCACGTGCGATGACATTTCCATGTGATGAATTCATGGAAGCTGCGGGAATCAAGGATGAGTTTTATAATCTTTGTGCTAATGCAGGTTTGACACGACTCGTCACGAGCCGTGTTACTCAGTATCAGAAACTCACCTCCAGTTTCATTAACAGTTTTAGATATAATCCTGATTCAGGTGCTATTGAGTTTAAAATTTATAATGATCTTATCACCATGACTCTGGGAAACTTTTGTGAAGTAATAGGTGTGCCGAACGTTGGGAGGACGGCAAGGATGGCCACTCAGCCCTCCGAGCTGAAAACCGTCATCAACTCTCTCTGCAGCATGGGTACGAGGGATATTCATCGGTCGAAGATCTCCAGTATCTTGTTTCCTCACCTCAGGCATTTTGCATATTATATTGCTAGAGGGGTGTTAGCTCGTGACAACACTAGCAACATTTCTGCTTCGGATATTGCTATCCTGGCAGCAGCCCTCTCAGGGAGGTCTGATTATAATATTGGTACCTTAATTGCTCGACGCCTTGCTATGAACGGTAACAAGGGGGATTTATATGGTGGCATTTATGCCACGCTTATCTTAGAGCATCTTGGAGGCACCCCACACCCTGATGATACTCCTTTTACTTATTTAAGCTTTGATCTTGCTGCTATGAAAAGGCATAAGTTTGTTACCATGGGTTCTGAGCTTGATAACCTTGTTTATATCTTGCGTTTCGGAACTACCATGGAACGCGAGATCCGTCTACCTGCACCTCTTTTGTTTGATTTTTCTCGCAGGAACGGATGGTCCTTTGATGTTGTCCAGTTTGATGACTTCATGGTCCAGCATCAGTTCCATAACCCCATGGAGGGGGTTGTGCCCGACGAGGAGAGGCACGGTGAGATACCACATTTTCAGGAAGAGACCGCCACCGAGTTTGGTGAAGGGTCTTCCTTTGTCTGGCGCTCGGAACCTTCCTCGTGGGAGACTCCGAGGAGTTCGGTGTACGCGCCATCATCCTTCTACGACCCTTGGTCTCACCACCATACCCCTGGAGCAGGAGGCTCCTGGGGGCAGTAGCTGCTACCAACTTAGGCCAAAAGCCTAAGCTTGGGGGAGTACGTGCCCTTCTCACTTTTCCATTGTATTATCCGCTTTATTCACTTTGATATTTTCGAAGTTTTTACCCGTTCTTCTTTATTCCTCTATCTGCAAAAACAACAAAAAGATTTTCTCTTTCTTTTGCTTTTTGTTCAACTTTTGAAAAACTCAAAAAGATTTCCTTTCTCTCTTTAGTTTGCTTTGTTTTCAGAGATCAGCTCGAGTCCGTGATGGCATTTGATTATATTTCCTACGTTCGATCGTGCAAGTGACAAGCAGTAATGACGAAGATCGACTGAAAGGAAGCAACAAGGAAGACCGGTATGAACTCTTTCTGTTTCTACTTTTGTACATATGCCTGTACTTATGATCTAGAGACCAGCTTGTAGTGACATAGTGCTGTGTTTACAATGCTCTTTCAGTGGTTCATGCTTTCCTTGTGGCTAGTCCCGAATAACTAGAGTACATAATGTGTTATCGAAATGATCTACATGCATCGCGCTGTTCATTGTCTGGCATACTAAGGTGGTATTTCCCTCTAGAGAATTTTTGGATTGACTTGGCACATGCTTACACATGTTTAAGACTAAGAAGTCTACTTGCCTTGATGATCTTTGAGTTTTAGAATAGTTATATCACTTTCATGCCCGATTCAATGTTGCTTTGTCGCTCTGCATGATTATGACCGTTATTGCTCTCTAGTTGGTCGCTTCCTAGTCTTTTGCTAACCTCCACCTGTACTAAGCGGACTGACTGCTTGTGCATCCAAAATCCTTAAAACCTGTTATGCTATATGAGTCCACCATACCTTCCTATACATGGTATTTACCTGCCATTCCTAACGAAGACTTTCGTGTACCATCACGAAATTAATCTAAAGCATTTCTCTTTTTGTGCCTATGTTTTAGCTCATGAGGAAGTAGTAGTTAATTCATGATCTCTTTAAGTTGGACAAGTTTCACCCCTGGATTGCATGTATAATGTGCGAACCCCTAATATGAAAAGGAACTGGCATTGAGTGCGCCCGGCTCAAAAAGATAATATAACAAACAAACCCTCCTTCACGCTTTGTTCATGAGAAATCAGAAAACTTTGGCAGTGATAAACAAAGGAGATTAAGAGGATGTGATCGTCCTCATGCGGGAGCCGTTCCTCGAGACTTGTCTAGCTTAAAAAGTGATTGAGTTATCTGCTAGCATTCGTTGACGAAATATGCACCTCTCAAAAACATATTTACTTCTGTTTTTAAAACCAAGAGCTCTCGTACATGTTTAGTTTTTGTTTCCGATCACGGGTTTTCAACTTTGCCAATAAAAGCCACGGTTCGAGAGTCTCATCTTCTTTCTTCAAAGCACTGACTAGGAGAGCATAATTGTCATTCTGAGTGTAATGTGCATTGTCCCAAAGTATTACATTGTCTTCTGCATACTTCTGATATGATTTATTCTGAAATTCTTAGTTCTAGTCTCCTTTAAAACTCTGGAGGAGTCTCTGCATTTATGTTTTGCTTCACTCATGGAGGCTAGCGAGATACCACCTTAATATGCTCAAGCTATGTGCAATGTGATCTTGTCTTGATTTTCGGTAATATATTGTTTACTCTTGATTATTTGTGACTGGTCACTTGAAAGAAGGATTGCTCCTTGCATTGTTCTCATAAGTACTGTTTTAATACTTGCTGAACTCTTTTCGTAGTACATGCTTATATACATCTAATGAAGCAAAAGAGTTTGTCAAAGTTTTCTTTGTCGCGTCCAGTTCGTTGAACTGAATTGCTTGAGGACAAGCAATATGCTAAGCTTGGGGGAGTTGATACGTCTCAAACGTATCTACTTTTCCAAACACTTTTGATATTGTTTTGACCTCATTCTTGCATGATTTGGACTAAACTAACCCGGACTAACGCTGTTTTCAGCAGAGCTGCCTGTATGGTTTATTTGTGTGCAGGAAAACGGATTTTTAAGCATCTCAGAAAAATCCACGAAAAATCCACGCACCCGAAGAAACAAAATGCCAGAAGTGGGGCCAGAGGGGGGCCAGGGGGTGCCCAGGCGCCCTGTGGGCGCCCCCCCCGGGCCGCGCCGGGGGGGCGCCTGGGTGGGCCCCACACCCCCTGGTGCCCTACTTTAGCCCGTATTTTTCCTCCCGACGCAGAAACCCCAGATCGGAAGTCCTTTCGCTGTTTTTCGTCGCGGAGCCGCCGCCACCCTCTGTTCTTCTTCGGGAGGGCTAATCTGGAGGCTGATTTGGCCTCCGGAGAGGGGAGATCGTCGCCATCGTCATCATCATCACCACTCCATCATCCCTCCATGACTTCCCCCTTCATGTGTGAGTAATTCCCTTGCTGTAGGCGAAGGGGATGGTAGGGATTGGATGAGTTAGATCATGTAATAGTTTATCAGATTGTTGGGGGCATGTTGCCTATCATCTAGTATGGTGTTTATCATCTTTGCTACAACTTGTTATTCTTAATGCTTGACACTTAGGGCCCGAGTGCCATGATTTCAGATCTGAACCATATGTGTTTGCATGAATATATTTGTGTTCTTGATCCTATCTATGAGTTGTATGCACCTGTTACGGTTCGGAACCGGCGATCCCAAAAGTGACAGCTTGGGACACCAAAGGGGATGGTCCATAGTTTGAGGATTACATGTATCCATTGAGTTCATTGCTTTGTTCCGGTGCTCTTTGACAGGAGCACCTTAATATCCATTAGTTCCTTTTGGCCCCGTTCGTAGCGGGATGGTAGGACAAAAGATGTTGTGCAAGTTCTTATTGCAAGCACGTACAACTACCTACGGGATACATGCCTAATGTTTGATATTTGCCTAGATGATCATTACTTTTCCGTGTGCCGTGCCCCAAGTTGGAATCTGTCTCATCCATGCAGCGCCCAACCATCCATCTCCCTAGCCTACAGTATTTCAAACCTTGCCTGTCACTAGTTGCTACTTCTGCCATTTACTACTGCTATTTACTTTTGCTGTTTATTTTTACTATTACTATCATCACTATCATATCACTGTTACCACTTATCTTTTGTCGCAAGTTAGTATATTTCAGGTGCGGTTGAATTGACAACTCAACTGTTAAAGCTTATAAATACTCTTTGGCTCCCCGTGTGTCGAATCAATAAATTGGGTTATTCTTACCCGCGAAGACTATCTCGATCCCTTACGGTTGAGGGTTATCAACGGTGAGATACCACATTTTCAGGAAGAGACCGCCACCGAGTTTGGTGAAGGGTCTTCCTCTGTTTGGCGTTCGGAACCTTCCTCGTGGGAGACCCCGAGGAGTTCGGTGTATGCGCCAGCATCTTTCTACGACCCTTGGACTCACCACCATACCCCTGGAGCAGGAGGCTCCTGGGGGTAGTAGCTGCTACCAACTTAGGCCAAAAGCCTAAGCTTGGGGGAGTACGTGCCCCTCTCACTTTTCCATTGTATTATCGGTTTTATTCGATTTGATCTTTTCGAAGTTTTTGCCCGTTCTTCTTTATTTCTCTCTTTGCAAAAACAACAAAAAGATTTTCTCTTTATTTTGCTTTTATTCAACCTTTGAAAAAAAAACCCAAAAAGATTTCCTTTTCTCTTTAGTTTGCTTTGTTTTCAGAGATCAACTCGAGTCCGTGATGACATTTGATTATATTTCCTACGTTCGATCGTGCAAGTGACAAGCAGTAATGACGAAGATCGACTGAAGGGAAGCAACAAGGAAGACCGGTATGAACTCTTTTTGTTTCTACTTTTGTACATATGCCTGTACTTATGATCTAGAGACCAGCTTGTAGCGACATAGTGCTATGTTTACAATGCTCTTCCAGTGGTTCATGCTTTCCTTGTGGCTAGTCTCGAATAACTAGAGTATATAATGTGTTATTAAAATGATCTACATGCATTGCACTGTTCATAGTCTGGTATACTAAGGTGGTATTTCCCTTTAGAGAATTTTTGGATTGACTTGGCACATGCTTACACATGTTTAAGACTAAAAAGCTACTCTGCCTTGATGATCTTTGAGTTTTAGAATAGTTATGTCACTTTCATGCCCGATTCAATGTTGCTTTGTCGCTCTGCATGATTATGACCGTTATTGCTCTCTAGTTGGTCGCTTCCTAGTCTTTTGCTAAACTTCCACCTGTACTAAGCGGACTGACTGCTTGTGCATCGAAAATCCTTAAAACCAGTTATGCCATATGAGTCCACTATACCTTCCTATACATGGTATTTACCTGCCATTCCTAACGAAGACTTTCGTGTACCATCTCGAAACTAATCAAAAGCATTTCTCTTTTGTGCCTATGTTTTAGCTCATGAGGAAGTAGTAGTCAATTCATGATCTTTTTAAGTTGGACAAGTTTCACCCCTGGAGTGCATGTATAATGTGCAAACCCCTAATACGAAAAGGAACTGGCATTGAGTGCGCCCGGCTCAAAAAGATAATATAACAAACAAACCCTCCTTCACGCTTTGTTCATGAGAAATCAGAAAACTTTGGCAGTGATAAACAAAGGAGATTAAGAGGATGTGATCGTCCTCATGCGGGAGCCGTTCCTCGAGACTTGTCCACTCAAAAAGTGATTGAGTTATCTGCTAGCATTCGTTGACGAAATATGCACCTCTCAAAAATGTTTTTACCTCTGTTTTTTAAAACCAAGAGCTCTGGTACATGTTTAGTTTTTGTTTCCGACCACGGGTTTTCAACCTTGCCAATAAAGCCACGGTTCGAGAGTCTCACCTTCTTTCTTCAAAGCACCGACTAGGAGAGCATAATTGTCATTCTGAGTGTAATGTGCATTGTCCCAAAGTATTACATTGTCTTCTCAATACTTCTGATATGATTTATTCTGAAATTCTTAGTTCTAGTCTCCTTTAAAACTCTGGAGGAGTCTCTGCATTTATGTTTTGCTTCACTCATGGAGGCTAGCGAGATACCACCCTAATATGCTCAAGCTATGTGCAATGTAATCTTGTCTTGATTTTCAGTAATATATTATTTACTTTTAAGTATTTGTGACTGGTCACTTGAAAGAAGGATTGCTCCTTGCATTGTCCTCATAAGTACTGTTTCAATACTTGCTAAACTCTTTTCGTAGTACATGCTTATATACATCTAATGAAGCAAAAGAGTTTGTCAAAGTTTTCTTTGTCGCGTCCAGTTCGTTGAACTGAATTGCTTGAGGACAAGCAATATGCTAAGCTTGGGGGAGTTGATATGTCTCAAACGTATCTACTTTTCCAAACACTTTTGATATTGTTTTGGCTTCATTCTTGCATGATTTGGACTAAACTAACCCGGACTGACGCTGTTTTCAGCAGAGATGTCTGTATGGTTTATTTGTGTGCAGGAAAACGGATTTTTAAGTATCTCAGAAAAATCCACGAAAAATCACAGAAAATCCACGCACCCGAAGGAACCAGGAGCCAGAAGTGGGGCCAGAGGGGGGCCAGGGGGTGCCCAGGCGCCCTGTGGGCGCCCCCCTGGGCCGCGCCGGGGGGGTCGCCTGGGTGGGGCCCACACCCCCTGGTGCCCTACTTTACCTCGTATTTTTACTCCCGACGCAGAAACCCCAGATCAGAAGTTCTTTCGCAGTTTTTCATCGCGGAGTCGCCGCCACCCTCTGTTCTTCCTCGGGAGGGCTAATCTGGAGGCTGATTTGGCCTCCGGAGAGGGGAGATCGTCGCCATCGTCATCATCATCACCACTCCATCATCCCTCCATGACTTCCCCTTTCATGTGTGAGTAATTCCCCTGCTGTAGGCGAAGGGGATGGTAGGGATTGGATGAGTTAGATCATGTAATAGTTTATCAGATCGTTGGGGGCATGTTGCCTATCATCTACTATGGTGTTTATCATCTTTGCTTCAACTTGTTATTCTTAATGCTTGACACTTAGGGCCCGAGTGCCATGATTTCAGATCTGAACCATATGTGTTTGTATGAATATAGTTGTGTTCGTGATCCTATCTATGAGTTGTTTGCACCTATTACGGTTCGGAACCGGCGATCCCAAAGGTGACAGCTTGGGACACCAAAGGGGATGGTCCGTAGTTTGAGGATTACATGTATCCATTGAGTTCATTGCTTTGTTCCGGTGCTCTTTGACAAGAGCACCTTAATCTCCATTAGTTCCTTTTGGCCCCGTTCGTAGCGGGATGGTAGGACAAAAGATGTTGTGCAAGTTCTTATTGCAAGCACGTACAACTACCTACGGGATACATGCCTAATGTTTGATATTTGCCTAGATGATCATTACTTTTCCGTGTGCCGTGCCCCAAGTTAGAATCTATCTCATCCATGCAGCGCCCAACCATCCATCTCCCTAGCCTACAGTATTTTAAATCCTGCTTGTCACTAGTTGCTACTTTTGCCATTTACTACTGCTATTTACTTTTGCTGTTTACTTTTACTATTACTATCATCACTATCATATCACTGTTACCACTTATCTTTTGTTGCAAGTAAGTATATTTCAGGTGCGGTTGAATTGACAACTCAACTGTCAAAGCTTATAAATACTCTTTGGCTCCCCGTGTGTCGAATCAATAAATTGGGTTATTCTTACCCGCGAAGACTATCTCGATCCCTTACGGTTGAGGGTTATCAGCGTACCGGCGCTCGTTTGTGTGATCGGGCGCATTTTCACTTTTAGGAAGGAAACCACCTGATCTGCCGCATGACCGCGTGATTCTGTAATAAACAAAGATCCGGAAAGGAAATCAACCAAGATCTTTGTAGCGAGCATTTATTTGGGGTTTAGTTTTTTTAAAGCCATAACTTTTGATTCAAGCATCAAAATTCAGATCCGTTTTCATCGCTGGGTTTCTCACGACGAGTTCTTCAAAACTAGATCACATATAGGTTTCGTCAATTTTTTTTGTGAGCAACTTTAGGTGCCATGGAGGCAACTTTAGTTCTATAGGTCAGCAACTTTTTTTTTGGCATAGTAGAGTTGCCTATTAGGTTGGTTTGCATCAAAACGAGAAAAACACGCAAAACATGAGGCACATTTAGTGTCACATACAAGCAACTTCACAACACTATGTGTACTCGTGAATTTTTCCAACTTTCCTATCATTGCTGCTCAGTTGCCTATTGTTAATGATCAGCTGCCTATTGTTGACACTTAGTTGCCTAAAAATACGATGAAATTGCCTACCATTGATGCTCAGTTTTCTGCTATTTGTAATTAGTTCCCTACAATTACAACTCAGTTGCCTAATTTTGTAAAATAGTTGCCTACAATAGTGGGAAGTTGCTTATCATTGCTTTCTCTAAGTTGCCTACAAACACTCTGAAGTTGCCTATCAGTGATACTTAGTTGCCTACAATTACAACTCAGTTGCCTAACTTTGTAAAATAGTTGTCTACAATAGTGTGAAAAGTTGCTTACCATTGCTTTCTCTAAGTTGCTTACAAACACTCTGAAGTTACCTACAGGTGATACTTAGTTGCCCGCCATTGCTATTTCAATTGCTTATAATACATTGAAAGTTTCGCATCAGTGTTACTAAGTTGCCTATCTATGAAACTAAGTTGCTTACCATACTGAAAAGTGTTGTACGCAACTAAGGCTGTGTTTGGTTCGGCTTCAGCTTCCAACTTCTGGGTTCAAAAGCCATAAGCTGAACCAAAGGGGTAAATTTACAACGCGGCTTTTGAGAATCTACAGCTTTTTGTAGTGTAAATTTTGAAGCTGAAATATCCCAACTTTTCAGCTTCTCAGCTTCTCAGCTTCTAAACCAATCATTTTTTGCCTGTCCCCTAAAACCGAGTAGTATTTACCCATCAATGCCACCATTGTTTCACAGGCGTTTCAGCCAAACATCCATTTCAACCAAACAGCTTCCAGCTTTTTCACAGCAGCTTTTCACAGCAGCTTTTTCACAGCAGCTTTTCCACAGCAGCTTTTCCAGAATCTGTAGCTCAACCAAACACAACCTAAGGATGATGTTAAGTTACTCTCTAGTCATGGCAGGCAACTTAGGATAATGTTAGACTACCTCGAAAACTAAGTTGTCTAAAATACAATCAACTTGGAGGCGAAACTAGTTACTATAGAATACTTTCTAGCTATGGTAGGAACTTAGAGGTGAAACTAGTTAACTTGGTAGTCATGGTAGTTACATTTGAACTGATTTTCGATGATAGGAAGTCATACTACGCACACTAACAAAAAGTTGCTTTCTTATAGCACAAAAGTTGTCTTCGTAGCACCTAAAGTTGCTCTAACTAAAAGTTCGTCGGAACATACTCATATGAGATCTAGTTTTGAAGTACTCATCGCGGGAAACACAACCATGAAAGCGGATTTGAATTCCGACGCTCAAATCAGAAGTTACGGATTTTTAAATTTTTTGAGCCCCAAATAAATGCATGCATGTGGAATGTTGCTGAGAAATCACGAGCTGAAGGCGTACGTAGGACCAGGTACTTTTTCTGCAAGTTAATTCCTCTATGTGAACTGCATAATTATTTTGGTTTTAATTTAGACTACTCAATCAGATGGCTAAGACCGTGTGCGCTCGCAACGACGAAAAAGCGCAGCTGCACTTTCTAGAATTTGGGAAAACATATTTTGTTGATAATTAAGTAGCTAATCCCGAGCGGACTTTCGCTGCCACACATGGCAATTGCAAACATGGGACAATTTTTGGTTTAGACTAGCCACAATGGGTAGTAACATGCCCATGTTACTACATCTATCGTGGGGAGTAACATATGTGTGGTAATATGAAAGACTTCATTTATTAGGCTATAGACTCATCTTACCTTGATATGTGTGATGTTACTCATACTAGTAGTAACTAGCTATGTTACCACATGACTCTCTTTCTTTATTTATTACTTGCCACATCATCTATTTTATCTAGATATGTGTGATGTTACTACCTATGTTACTTTCACTATGGGTAGTCTTAGAGGGTGTTTCATTTTTACAACATGCATGACCGTTTTTCATTTTTAAAGCAAAACCCAAGAAAAACTGCCATCCACCAGATCTAGCATAGAAGTTTATGGCATCCCCTTAATATTGCATAGAAAGGTAACCTTTTAGGATTTTGACAGTATGAATAGAAACAAGGTGAGATCAGACTTACTCTCGTCCGTGATGTTCATACGATACATTTTATGCCATGTACATGATTCACGCAGGATGGATCCATCACGATGCTTGCTGTCCACCAGAAGCGGCTTGATTGTCACGCCGCCGTCGAAGGTGTGACGGGGAGGGGCGGCGCGGTGCCCGTCCGGATCACCGTGCGACTGGTTGTGCGTGTGGAGGTGCTACCGCTCTCCGCCGTGCCTCTCATCCCGTCGCCCGTCGGGATGGCCGTGCTATCGGTGGTGCACCTGCCACTCTCCATCCCTCCTCGATCCGATTGATTGAATTTCAACTTTGGGGTTACTTGATCCGTTTGTTTCCGGGCCAAGCTTCCTGTTTTATTCTTTTTCTGTTACGGTCCTCTCCAGGACTCTGAAACTCCGAATCTGATAAAAAACTAGGGGAAAAGGGACGTGAAGTATCTGGTCGCGAGCACATATGCACGCGATACCATGCGCATTCGTTGACGGGTTGGGATCTGGGCCAATTCTATATACGACTCATTTAGAAGTGCTGGTAAATGGGCACTGTGCGGGAATACGTATGTGTCAGACTTGTGTGGTGGGCCAGCAGAGGGGCGTGGGCGCAGGGGCTTCTGGACGGCCGTCCAACGTTGGCCTTGTTTGGATACTCTAACACAGTTAGAGTTAGAGTTATTTTCTAACCCACTCTAACTCAAATAAGCAACTCTCCACCGAGATAGTTGGGTTAGATGGAACTAACCCACTCTAACCCTACTTGTTTGGATATTTTTGGGTTATTTAAGCCCCCAACTAACCCAAACTAGCTCTAACCCCATGATCCAAACAGGGCCGTTGACAGCCTGAGCCGTGGCCCGGGATCGTCTAGTGCAGTCTGATCCGTGGCTCGGAAAAATCACTTTGTGCGAAGGGGCGGCATACGACGGAGAGAGGGAGGGAGGGGGCGAGCAGGCCGCCGATGCGCAATGGAATTCCTCACGCAGCCAATCCGGAGGTATGTCGGTCCGATGCGATTTCTTTCTCCAACATTTTGTCAGATTTGAAGAGTGGAGCTCAGGCGTCTGAGGTTTAGTTTCTTCCTCTGCCATAGATCCACTCCGGTTGAGGAGGTCAGAGAGAGTCAGGAGCCGGATGGTTCGCCGGCGGATGCAACCAGGCGAACGGTGGTGGAGGTGGCACTGCCGGAGGGGGCGGGTGTGACCAGCAAAGGGCGGATCTGCGGGGGCGTCTGGACCAGCGGTGATGAAGCGGAGAACGGCGAGTGTGCAGCGCGTCTCAAGCGGCAGCAGTAAGAAGGGAAAGCCTGCATTCGAATTCTGAGCTCTCTACAGGGAAGATGAATCCATGGGATCTTGGTTGGAATAAGAGGTGACTGGAACTGAATTTCAATTGAGGTGTGATATGAAGAATTTCAGTACAATAGCATTTTTTTATGCTGTGTGTGGCCGTGCAGTGTTCTTTTGAGCTGTGCTATGAAGAATTCCAGTACAACCAGCGCTGTGTATGGCTTAGTGTTAAAGCTTGTTGTATTAAACGGTTAATATACTGTAATTAGGCTCACCATGAGTTGGTAGTTTGGACTGCAATTTGATTGGTAAATCAATAAGGTTGACACAATCATTTGTAGTCCCTTTCAGGTTGGAATAAGACATGAGGGCAACTGAATTTAAATTGAGGTGTGCTATGAAGAATTTCAGTAACATATTTACATGTTGTGTATGGTTGTGAAGTGTTGATTCAACTGTGCTAAGAAGAATTCCAGCAAAAATGTGAGTACAACATTCTGATCTAAAATAATTTACTGGCCCGTAAGTGCTGAAGCACAAAATTTTGATTTTAAAATGTTTACTGGTTTTGTGTATCTGCTTTTGCAGATGAGATGGAGAGGGCATCCACGTACCGGCTCTGAATGCGCAGATGGGTTTCAAAAGGTTATTGACATCTCAGGTGATGAAAAGCAACGATGAAGTTGATATGAAAGAATGGGCTGATGATCCTGAGCACGACAAGCTGGTTGAGACAGACAAAAGTTTGAGGGAGCAAGAGGGGAAAGATACGTAGGTCGCAACAATGTATCAAGAAAAGTATGATAAAAATAAAGATCCTCAAGAAGAAGACCAGGAGGTTGCAATGATGTATCAAAAACTATATAGTCAAAATGGTAAGTGTGGCTGAAGACAAATGAGGATGATTCCAAAGATTGTGCTCATGTATTGCGTACGAATAAGCTAATTCATTTATGTTTTTCGATAGCTACTGAAGCTCAGATCGCCAGTGCGTCTACAAACAGGAGTCTTGCTCAGGAGGTCAAACATGCAAGCCGAGAAACAAGCCCCATGGAGGGTGGCCGTAGATGTATGATAATAAACAAAGTAGGTTAGACATTGTTTGTGTCATGCCATACGGTTACATAATTTTTCAAGTGAAAACAATATCACAAGTGTGAAATATGCTGAGATTGATTTAGCTGCTTTGACAATTGTAGAAGCAGCTGTTCAGGTTAAAGAACATGCCGATGAGAGTTGCCATCGCTGGCAGGCAAATATCGGAGGTTAGTCGCACTGAACGTAGTTCATACATGTAAACACAATTTTTGGAACTTTGTTTTTGGAATGCGGTTTGAATATTAAGTAAAATATAATCTTGCTTTGCAGGATGGTCTTACATCGGTGGTGCCTCCCAGGCTGCGAACATGAGTTCTATGTAGCGGTTTTGGAGACGGAAAGGGAAGAAGTTGAAAAGAGGATCCAAGAGGAGGCGGAGGGTATGGTTCTCGAACATTGTGGAGACATTATGCCCATCAGAATCCTCAGAGGGCGAACACAGCTCTAGCGATGAGAAGAACACATCAAGCGAGGATGACGGTGAGCTTGCAAATCTCCCTGGTAGCAACGAAGATGGATTGGATACACTGGTGGCAATGGACATCGTGTCAGCCTGTTTAACATGCAAATACGAGTGGATGGTAAATGCGCAGGAGGCTATAGTATAGTACGCGGTCATGGTGTGTTGTGGGCCAGCATAACTGCCGCCTCTGTCCGTTGGGAACCGAGATCTGGACGGCTGTCGCCTGTGATCGAGCTGATCCGTGGCTCCGAAAATTTGTCTAACCTGATCTGTAGCACAAGATGAGCACTTTTCCGGCATGCTGGGGACAGGGGAATTGGTTGCAGTTTGCTATGGCTTCTTCCCCAAAACGCTCGACATTTCCATTCAGTGGGAGAGAGATTTGGGAGAGAGGGCGCGGTGGGTGGCTGACCCTATCTCCGGCGATGGAATTTGTAATGCAGCAGATCAGACGGTAAGATGTCTCGAATCTTTACCGGTGTTCTAGTCGGACATCCCTCCATTTGGATTTTATTCTCGATCTAATCTTCCCCTGCTCCAGATCTCCTTTGATTGAGGAGGTGGTGAAAGTGCAACACCTTGGATCTGCTAGCCAACAACTGGCGCGGCCGTGAGTGCTGATGCACAGATGCGGGACGAAGAAGCAGGCATGTGTGGTAGGCGGGCGGATTTGCCTCAGCCGTCGGAGCTGTCAACCGGCAAGATGAACCCGTAGGCGCTGCTAGAGTAAACAGCGTGTCTCGCATCCAAACTATTGTTTTCCTCATGACACTGGTCGTGGTAGCTGGAATAGATGTACTTTGCAGAATTCTTTAGAGTTTGCAATCTTAGAGGTTGGACATAGACTCTGACACGTATTAGCTAAATGTAGCAGATAGAGTGGTGGTGAAAAAAAAATTGATCACAACTCGGTTATGTTAATTACCATGGAGCTGTGTGTTCCACCCCTTGGGCATGCGCTTTGATTTAGACCAATTCGACTGGGGAATGATGTGGTTAATGACTTGATGTGTTATTTGGCTGACGGTACTTAGTTTCTCAGAGAATGGTTAGAGATACAATTGCTTGATGGCTAGAATAATAGTTATGTACTCCCTCCGTCCGAAAATACTTGTCATCAAAAAGGACAAAAATGGGTGTATCTAGAACTAAAATACATCTAGATACATCATCTTTTATTCATTTTGATGACAAGTATTTTCGGACGGAGGGAGTACTTGGGAGTTGTGTGATTTGTTGGGTGGATCACGTGTTAATGAAAAATCTGCCTTGTGATGTTCGCGAGGCTTGCTGGCTAATATTATTCCAATTACTGTGTTCATTCATGCATGTATCTTTGTGTGAGTACCAGAGCTGAAAATTTTATGATGTATGAGGTGGTAAAATGTGTGCAAATTGGGGCAAATGTCATCATGATTCAGCAGTAGTCATGTGTGTTTTATTTTTAGGTGTTGTGTTGCTCGACTGCCACAGTTTAAATTTTAAGTGCATCTCCTATGAACTATGCTGCATTTATACCTGTCTGCATGCCATCTGTCTCGTTTGGCTCTTCAGGTAGTACATAATCTGTTTATCCATGGCCCGGATCGTTAGCTCACATCAACGGCATGGGCCTGGAAAACGCAGTCACTTTTGGACCTGCAGAGATGTGGGCCATGGGGTCTGGAAAAGGGATTGAATACTGACACTATACATCACAATATACCTTGTGGGTTGTGAATCTAGAGGCAACTTGACGATGGAGATATGGAGCACATCTGAGCCCGAGCTCAGATTGGCACTTTCCGGGAAAAAGCCTCTGTCGTTAGGAGGATAACGATTCGGCAAGCATGGATGTCCAGGATGGAAAGTGACAAGTGAGGATCGGCGGACGAAATCACTCCTCCCTAAACAGTATTGGATTTTATTTGGCAGGTGATATATTTACCCAGATAAGGTTTTTCTTTTCTTGAGGGAACTTACCTGGATAAGGTGGTAGACTCTGTTCCGGACCACACACAAAGGTCGTGGACATTGTTCCCGGCCCCATAGTTAGGGCCTGTTCAAAATTCAGCTTTTCTAAAAAATACAAGCTAAATGGGGTAGCTCTATGATGTTCTGTTAAAAAAACACTAGATGTGAGATGCAAGGGCATCTCCGACGGCAACAAAGAAAAACACTGCTTGATGGCACTTGTGGGACATCTTCTTCTTCTTGCTCGAATTGGCACCGGATGTTGTCCCAACTTGAAGTGTGGTGGTGGCCTTCAATTCTTACTCCATTTCAGTCGGATCTACATTGTTATTGATCATGTTCGACAAGCACGCCTCCTACATGATTATGGTTTTCAAGCATTGATCATCTGCGAAATAAACTAGTGATCTATGCAAATATCTGATCGAACAGGAGCAAAAAAACGCACCGACTCTTGTTCGGTCATTCCGTCGAACATGTCCAGGGCAGTCCGGGCACCGCTGGTGCCCGTGCTCATCTGCACCTGAACATGCTGCGGCTAGTCACATACGTCCACCGTCGGCATCTGCGTGGGCAGAAATCTCTCCGAAATGGCCCAGCCAGTCGTCAAATCCTCCTCTGTCCCTATCCCAACGGGGCCATGCGGTGCAATATGCGTCGGCGCTCAGATGGAAAGGATGTAGGAATCCGGGCGAGATGGAGGAGCGAGTTGCTCCACCATGTCCAAACCTCCCTACGCCACCGCCGCCTCCCTCTCTCACTGCCGGCGTCGCCGCAACTTTCGGATGACGTTCTCCGTCTTGCAAGTCGCTATCAACGAGTGGACGTCGATGTACGAGGCGAACTCCGTCTCCGCCGCGGGGTCTAGGTCAGGCCGGACGACATCTCCAACGGTGGATCGGGCCGTGTGGTGAGGATTGGGAGTAAGGGTGAAGGACGACAAGGGTCCGAACATGGGAAAGGTTGGAGAGCAGCGGGAGGAGGAGGAAGGGTTTGGGTGGATTTGATGCAATTTGCGGTGAGGTCCGGCTGGAGTTGCTCTAACGCCTGAAAAGTTTTCGGGGACCTGTCAAATTGCAAATGCGTCAAACAACATTTGGCCATGGCTGATTTCGAATTTTTGTTCAAAAGGACCAGCCGGGCAACGAAAATGACAAAAAAGACCACCTCTGAATAAAATTAACAGAAGAGACCACCCCGACCGTGACAACAGGCGCGACAGCCGACGCGGGGCACCTGCCGCCACAAAGCAAGGCGGCAGCCCGCACGCGTAGCCAGCCAGCGGCTGCAACGGAACGGTCGCATGCATGTGGTCCGTGTCGCCTAGTGCATTGCATGTCATCTGCGTTTCGTTTTGCTCCGTCTGCGTTTTGTCTGTCGCGTTTTGTTTTTTAATACCATAGATTCGTATGTCCCTTATTGTTCGTCTGTGTTTCGTATATCTTTCATTTTGTCTACCGCGTTTTGTCCTTTTTAATGCCCAGATTCGTATGTCCCTTACTATTGATTTCTACACATGCAGTGTACTGATTTTGCAAATAATAATCGTTCATTTACAAATAATAATAAAAGCCTCCATCGCATGCCTCATCATCGGCCTCCTCGCGCCGGCCTCAACGCCGGGCGGAACATCACATCCACATGCTCATCGCCGGCTTACTCGCACCGGCCTCACCGCCCAACGGATCTTCACCGCCGCGGGTATCATCGTCGGCTTCCTCGTGCCGGCCTCATCCCCCGATGGACCTGCTCCGTCGCGGGCCTCATCGTCGGCCCCTTCTCACTGGCCTCATTGCCCGACGGACCTTCGCCACCGCAGGCCTCATCGTCCGCCTCCAAGCGCCGGCCTCAACGCCCGGTGGAACATCACCGTCGCAGGCCTCATCGTCAGCCTCCTCACATCGGTGTCACCGCCCGACGGACCTTCACCGCCGCAGGATTCGGCCCACTCGCTCCGACATCATCGCCCGATGGACCTTCACTACCGCGGGCCTCATCGCCGGCCTCCTCGCGCCGGCCTCATCGCCCGACCGACCTGCTCTGTCACGGGCCTCAAGGTTCGCCGGGCGATGAGGCCGGTGTGAACATGCTGACGACGAGGCCCGTGATAGAGCAGGTCCACCGGGCGATGAGGCCCGCGCAAGGAGGCTAACGATGAGACCCGTGGTGATGAAGATCCGCCGGGCGATGAGGCCGACGCGAGTAGGTCGAGGATGAGGCCTGCGGAGGTGATGTTCCGTCAGGCGTTGAGACTGGCGCGAAGAGGCCGACGATGAAGCCTGGGGCGAAGGCTCGTATTATTATTTGTAAATAAATAATTATTATTTACAAAAACAGCGCACTGCATGTGTAGAAATCAACAGCAAGGAGGCATATGAATCTGTGCATTAAAAATGCGAATTGAGGCAGACAGAATGAAAGGTAGACGAGAAACAGACGAACAGTAAGGAGCATACGAATCTATAGCATTAAAAAGACGAAACACAGACAAAATGAAAAGTAGTCAAAACGAAACGCAGATGCAGGAACAGTCCTACCGCCAGGCCATTAGGCGGCAGGGACCACCTGCATGCGGTCGTTCAGTTGCGGCCGCGGGCTGGCTGGGGCGCGCGGGTTGCCGCCTTGCTTTGTGGCGGCAGGTGCTGCCGCCGGCCGGCGTGGCGGCAGGTGCCACGCATCGGCCGCCACGCGTGCCGCCATGACTGGGGTGGTCTTTTTTGTTAATTTTATCTAGAAGTGGTCTTTTTTGTCAATTTCGTTGGTCGTGTTATGTATCTGCTTACAATCTCGAATTCCAGAGGAAGTAGCTAGGGTTACAGTTGGAAGAGGAAAGTGGGGAATTGCTTCAGCTAATCGACGACCTTTCCCGTCTCCACCTGCTGCTCTTTATCTCTCGATGTTGTGTTGCCACAATGGGCTCCTCCTGCCCTCCAGGCCCGGTCCAGCAGGCGTGAGCGGCGACATGCCTTGGGCCTCCTTCCTGGGTTGGTCCGTGGCATAACATTCCCCATCCCTTGAGGAGCGGTTTGCCCCCAAGCCGTCGAAGGAAGAATCTGCTGCGGAGCGAATGCATCTTCCCAGGAGTCATGGGTGTCGGGGTGATCATGCCAGCATACCTTGAACCGGTGCTTCACCGAGCCACCATGCTAAATGAGCTTCATCTGCAAGATAGTCGCCGGTTGCAGCAGTGACAGGTTGCGCGGCGCCACCGTGCTCATGTCTGGCTCGACGGAGAACTTTAAAGGGACTTGCTTCTTGAGCTGAGAGACATGGATCACGTCATGGATCCTGGAGTTCGCCGGAAGAGCCAGCTTGTAGGAAATAGTGCCAACACGTTGCAGAACTTGGTACGGCCCGTAGAACTTCAGGGCTAGCTTTTGATTGCGTCGAGCAACCAAGGAGTTTTGAAGGTAGGGCTGGACCTTCAGAAAAACTTGATCACCCACCTGGAAGGAACATTCTGTGCGATGCTTGTCCGCTTGCTGCTTCATCCTTGCTTGAGCCCGTGTGAGGTGTTGGCGAAGCATTTCACGAATCACATCGCGATCGGCCACCAAGTCCTGGAGTTCCGTCATTGATACTGGAGCGGAGATGCCAAATGGTCGAGGCTGGTATCCATACAGAGCCTCAAACGGGGTGCATCCAGCCGCTGTATGATAAGACGTGTTGTACGAATGCTCAGCTGGCGATAACCATTTGGACCACTGGTTTGGGGTGTCGTGAATGGAGCACCAAATGAAGGTTTCTAGGCACTGGTTCAGCCTCTCTGTTTGTCCATCCGTCTCAGGATGGCGTATTGAGCTCATATTCAGGATGGTATCCGAGAAGCGAAACAACTCTTGCCAGAAGGCTCTTGTGAAGACTGGATCTCTGTCCGAAATGATCCGGGATGGCATGCCATGGAGTCTGTAGATCTGATCAAAGAACACCAGGGCCAGCTGACGAGCGGTGTAGGGATGCTTGAGTGGCAGAAAATCGGCAAATTTGGTCAGCTTGTCGATGACAACCAAGATCACCTCGAAGCCATTGTACTTTGGTAGACCCTCCACAAAATCCCAACTGATGGTGTGCCTTGGATGAGGTGGAATCTCATGAGGTTGAAGAAGCCCTGGTTGACAGCAGTACTCCGGTTTGTCTCGTTGACATATATCACAGCTCTGCACAAACTCAATAATGTCACGCTTCATCTTGGGCCAAGCAAACAACTTCTTGACTCGCTGATAGGTTGCCAGCACCCCCCAGCACCCTCCAATTGCAGTTGTGTGGAGAGACTGCATGATGTGTTGCTGGGCTAATGGGTTGTGGCCCACCTAGATCTTTCCTTTGTAACGCAACACACCTTTCTCCAGAGAGTACCCATTGTCGTTGTGCCCTGAAACAGAGAGTTCAGTTAAGAGCTGCTTGGAACTGGCATCTTCGTCGTAGCTGACCTGTAGCGACCCGACCCGAATGGATCAAGTCTCTATGCTTAAGTGTCATCCCTGGATCAGTATGCTGACACACACAGTACTCGAGGATTTATAACAGAGGTAAATCACATGTATGAAGTAACGTAAATACTATTACCTCAATCGATCATAGCGGAAGCAACAAAGGTTGTGGATTCCCATCAACACCAACGGCAAAGTTGAGTGTAGACAGCGCAACCCTAACGTAACACTTACTCGTCGAATAATTCCTACAACATGAGACGTTGCAGCCATGTAGGTCAGTACATTGAATGTACTGGCAAATTCACACTGTAATGAGTAATGATGAACAATGCCTACAACTGCATGCATATTTGGCTGGTGGAGGCTGTAAGGCTGTTTTTCCGTAAAGATGATTTTTCCCTACCACAAAGAAATGCATTTTATTTAACTACTTTGTTAAATTTAAAACATGAACAATTGAGAATGGTACCCCCATCTCAATCCCAAACCAAAGTCATTATTAACCCAGCTATTTAATTAAATAGAGTGTTGAGATCAACAAATAATCCACTTCTAGATACTCAAAGATGTCCATAATCGGGGACACGGCTACTCATGAATAGTTTGTACACTCTGCAGAGGTTTGTGCACTTTTCCCCACAAGACTCGATCGCCTCCGTTTAATTTCTCGCACTGCATGGTGTTTGAGAAACGGATGACCGAGACACAGTTTTTCAAAAGCATTAACTCTTTACCCCGGGTGGACCGGTACACCTACATTCGCTACATCTGCTAGTCCACTACTGAAAGAGGTCACACAACTTACTCATACTATGCCAGAGCCCATAATGGCTTGTGGCTGCACATGGAAGTTTCTAGCATGAAAATATTATATGATTCCTTTGAGCCTGGGTGGTATTCCAATAGGATAATCACACGGTACCCTCGGGATTTCCTAGGACAACAATGGATTCCCGAGGTGCCCTGGCAAACCACTGGTAACCCCAGGGTGGCACAACCAATCCACCCAGATGTGTATTAAATTACCACCTTAAAGTTTCCCTTAAATAATACTCACATCTTTCATGAAACTCTCACATCAATCAACGTCTACGAGCAGGGCTAAGCAATAAGTAACACAGCGTATACCCCCCCATTGGTTGATCTCAAGTCATCGGGTTCCTACCTCATGAACTACAAAGCATCATACTCCCTCCGTCCGGAAATACTTGTCATCAAAATGAATAAAAGGGGATGTATCTAGATGTATTTTAATTCTAGATACATCCCTTTTTGTCCATGTTGTTGACAAGTATTTTCGGACGGAGGGAGTATTATGTAACCAGTCCTACTCATGCAAGTGTTTGAGGATAGAACTAATGCAATGAAAACTGGGTATTGGAAAGTATGATCAAAGTGTGAACTTGCCTTGTACTGACGATGTAGAAGATTCGCACTCAGAACTCGTGATAGATCTACTCATCACACTCTGATTAATCTATCGTAAGCAAACAATAGTAACCATACATAAGCAATCACTCAAAAGATCGAACAGAACAAAGAAAACACTTCGGAAAACTTCGAAAACAAGCGAATAACTCTTTCAACAGAAAACAATTTCTAACAGTACCAAAATTAGATGAATTTGGCCTTATCAGAAAGTTTAGGTCAAGAGATTCGGTTTGCAAAAGGAATCAACTAAATCGGAGTTACGCTTAAAAAGATATGATCAAAAAAAAGTTGAATATGAATTTGAACAAATTTTGAAATTTGAAAAGTTGTAAAACGTTTATTTGATAGATTCACTGGATAGGTGGGATCAAGACGAAAATCTAGGCGTTGGTTTCATCTAATTTGGATGAACGAGTAAAATGTTATGCTATTTGAAAAATCAGGGCCAAACTGTTTTACGGAAGAAAAATAGCTAATGCTAAAAGAATTCTAGGTCTAATGTATAAATACATAGACTAATTGATAATCCAATTATTCTACCATACTAGTCTAGAAATAATAAGCTACGCAAGTATATTAAAAAAATACGAAGAAAGATACATTTATAAAAAGAGAAAAGACAATTTTGGAGAGAGGAGACGACTTCCAAAATTCCCACCGGAGAAAAGAAATATTTTTTTTTTGGGAATCTAGTCAAATCAAAATATTGATTTAATCCGAATCGGATGATTTTTGGAGCCTCTATGGATCTATATTTATAGGTGGAATAGAGGCTTAAGATTCAAAGGCTAGGCAATGTGGGACTAAACGTACACGTACAATTAAAATAGAAGGGAATCGCACGGGCTAAAAAAGCTAATGGCGGGCCAGCCGCATGCACGCACCGCTGCACTTTTTTTTAAAAAAATTCGGCAGAAGAGAAAAAAAACTGAAAAGAAAAGAAAAGAAAAAGCTGACTGGGCCTGGCCCGTTAGGAGGAAAGGAAAAAAAATGAGGCGCCCGCTGCTACTAAGCTGCGCACTTGGGCGACAGATAAATAAAGGGGCACGCGAGGTTTTGTTTTTATAGAAACAGAAAAGAAAAACTAAATAACGAAAATATAGAAAACATTTAATAGACATATTATATATCAAAATTTTCAGAAAAAGATTCTCCACAGGGTGAACATTTTTCTGCAGTCAAATAAAATCGACAAAAAATTATAATAATTCAAATAGTGCTACTGTTGCAATAAAATCCAGTAAAAATTCTTTTAAAAATACCAAAATGATTTCAAATTTATGTATCTCCAATTTTCTGCTGTAGGGAATCATGTTACCCTATTTTCCATATATTTTGTTTTTGGAGAAAAATAAATAAAACCCAAATAACTCAATTTTTGAAAATGAGTTTAAAGAAAATTTCAGAAAAACTTCCAGCTCATATTTCCTATAATTTGAAGAAGTCATTTTATCTTCTCTCGGGAAAATCATTGAGTTGTTTAAAGTTTCTGAATTGAAAATATTTTGAGGATGAAATTCAAAATCCTTTCATAGCCCTTTATCATTTAATAATAAATGGAAGAAGTCATATTATCTTCACTCTAGGGTTTTGTGTTGAAAAGAAATTGAATTCCCTGGTGAGCAAAAAGCAAAGTGAAAGTTTTGGGAAAGTCATTTTATTCCCTCTCATTAAATTTTCAAAAGTTTCAAGTTTCACTCAAATTCACTCAGCACATCAAACAAGCAACCCAATCTATCTATTTATTATAACATTCCAAAATTTAGAATTTTGGGATGTTACATGACCACCAATGTTTCCAGCCACGCCGGCACTGCGGAAGAAATGGCGAGCAAGGCTTCGTGATGGTCACGCCGCAAATGAGCATCGGCAGCGGCATTAGCGATGCCTCGTTTGTACTGGATGGTGTACTCCAGTCCCATTAGCTTTACAAAGGCCTTGTGCTGGATACCGGTGTTTAGCCGTTGGTCGGACAAGTGCAGGAGAGCTTGCTAGTCCGTGCGGATAGTGAAGCGTTGGTACTGCAAGTACGCTCGCCACTTCTCCACGACCATAAGAATAGCCACACATTCTTTTTCGTATGTGCTCAGTGCCTGGTTTTTTGGGCAGAGGCCTTTGCTCAAATAAGCGATAGGGTGACCTTGTTGCATGAGTACCGCGCCAATGCCATCCTTGCATGCGTCCGTCTCCAGGACGAAAGGTTGATGAAAATCACTAAATCAGGCACCGCTAACACCGGAGCTACGATCATTGCTTACTTTAGCAGCTGGAAGGCTGTCTCTGCCTATGGTGTCCACTGAAACACAATCCCTTTCTTCAGTAATTCTGTCAACGGACGGCTAATCACCCCATAGTGTTGGATGAATTTCCTGTAGTACCCCGTAAGCCCTAGGAATCCACGCACTGCACGAACCGATGTTGGGATAGGCCAGGATTGCACTGCTTCAACTTTTGCCGGGTCGGTGGCAACTCCTTCATCACTGATGACATGTCCCAAGTACTCGATCTTGTGTTGGGCGAATGCACATTTGGACCGCTTTTAACCAGCTCATTGTCATGAAGGAGTTGCAACACTTCACGCAGACGATCGACGTGCTCCTCCAAGGTGGCAGTATGGACCAATATGTCGTCCATGAATGCCAACACACCATGCCGGAGCAGGGGGTTCAAAACCTTATGACTCAGCCCCTGGAATGAGCCATGAGCGTGAGACAGCCCAAACGGCATAACCAGGAACTCATACAACCTTGATGCGTGCGAAAAGCTGTTTTGAACACATCTTCGTCTACGACCCTGATCTGGTGGTAACCGGAGAGCAGGTCTAAATTCGTGAACCACTTGGCACCTGCAATCTCATCGAGCAATTCATCCACAACAGGCATGGGATGTTTGTTCTTAACTGTGATCGCGTTTAGCTGTCGATAGTCAACACAGAAACGCCATGAGCCATCCTTCTTGCGAACAAGCAGGACTGGAGCAGCAAAGGGACTTGTACTAGGGCGAATAATCCCTGCTCGAAGCATTTCTTTGATGAGCCATCCTTCTGCTAGGGTGTACTGACCGGCTGTGCTCCTGGAATCAATGGAATGATATGATCATTGGCTCAGTGCGGGGGCAGTGTGGAAGGTACACTAAAACGGTCATCAAACTCGTGTAACAACAACTGTACTTCTAGGGGTAAGGGCTCATCTGTCTTCGACACTTGTATAGCTACCATGTCCATTGATATGTCTCCAACGTATCTATATTTTTTGATTGTTCCGTGCTATTATATTATCCTTCTAGGATGTTTTATGGGCTTTTATATACACATTTATATGATTTTTGGGACTAACCTATTAACCCATAGCCCAGTGCCAGTTTCTGTTTTCCCCTTGTTTTAGAGTATCACAGAAAAGGAATATCAAACGGAGCCCAATTGACCTAAAACTCAATGGAGGACGTTTTTAGACCAGAAGAAGCCCAAGGAGTAGCAGAAGAGGACAAAGAGATTCCCGGGCTGCCCACGAGGGTGGGGGGCGCGCCCCCCTGCCTCGTGGACAGCCCAGAGACCCCCTTTACTTGTTCCCGACTCCAACACCCCCTATATATATACAGAAACCTCTAGAAAATAACCTAGATCGGGAGTTCCACCGCCGAAAGCCTCTGTTGCCATCGAAAACCAATCTAGACCCGTTCCGGCACCCTGCCGGAGGGGGGGATTCCTCTCAGGTGGCCATCTTCATCATCCCGGCGCTCTCCATGACGAGGGAGGAGTAGTTCACCCTCGGGGCTGAGGGTATGTACCAGTAGCTCGCTAATTCTCGAGCTTGCGTTGTATTCCCTCGAAGAGGAAAGGGCGATGCAACACAGTAGCGTAAGTATTTCCCTCAGTTTTTGAGAACCAAGGTATCAATCCAGTAGGATACCACGCGCGAGTCCCTCACACTTTCACACACAAATAAGAACTTGGCAGCCAACACGATAAGGGGTTGTCAATCCCTTCACGGTCACTTACGAAAGTGAGATCCGATAGATAGGATAATATAATATTTTTGGTATTTTTTGGTATAAGAACATAAAGTAAATAAAGCAAAGTAAAGTAGATGGAAGATTAATATGTTGAGAATAGACCCGGGGGCCATAGGTTTCACTAGTGGCTTCTCTCATGATAGCAGAATTCTATGGTGGGTGAACAAATTACTGTCGAGCAATTGATAGAAAAGCGCATAGTTATGAGAATATCTAGGCATGATCATTATATATAGGCATCACGTCCATGACAAATAGACCAAAACGATTGTGCATCTACTACTATTACTCCACACATCGACCGCTATCCATCATGCATCTAGAGTATTAAGTTCATAAGAACAGAGTAATGCTTTAAGCAAGATGACATGATGTAGAGGGATAAACTCAAGCAATATGATATAAACCCCATCTTTTTATCCTCAATGGCAACAATACAATACATGCCTTGTTGCCCCTGCTGTCACTGGGAAAGGACACCGCAATATTGAACCCAAAGCCAAGCACTTCTCCCATTGCAAAAACTATAGATCTAGTAGGCCAAACGAAACCAATAATTCGAAGAGACTTGCAAGGATATTATAATCATACATAAAAGATTTCAGAAAAGAATCAAATATTGTTCATAGATAATCTTGATCATAAACCCACAATTCATCGGATCTCGACAAACACACCGCAAAAAGATTACATCGAATAGATCTCCTCGAAGATCGAGGAGAACTTTGTATTGAGATCCAAAAAGAGAGAAGAAGCCATCTAGCTAATAACTATGGACCCGAAGGTCTGTGGTAAACTACTCACAACTCATTGGCGAGGCTATGATGTTGATGTAGAAGCACTCCAGGGAAGATCCCCCCTCCGGCGGAGCTCCGGAACAGGCCCCAAGATGGGATCTCACGGGAACAGAAGGTTGCGGCGGTGGAATTAGGGTTTTCTCTATTGCCTCGATGTTTTCAGGGTATATGGATATATATAGGAGGAAGGAGGGCATCGGGGGAGCCAGAGGGGGCCCACGAGGGTGGGGGCCGCGCCCAGGGGGAGGGGGCGCGCCCTGGACCCTCGTGGCCACCTCCTTCGTTCCCTCGCGTGTACTCCAAGTCTTTTGTGAAGATACGGTTCCAAAAATAAATCTCCCGAAGGTTTCATTCCGTTTGGACTCCGTTTGATATTCTTTTTCTGCGAAACCCTGAAATAGGCAAAAAAATAGCAATCTGCACTGGGCCTTGGGTTAGTAGGTTAGTCCCAAAAATAATATAAAAGTGTATAATAAAGCCCATTAAACATCCAAAACAAGATATATAATAGCATGGAACAATAAAAAATTATAGATACGTTGGAGACGTATCAAGCATCCCCAAGCTTAATTCCTGTTCGTCCTCGAGTAGGTAAATGATAAAAACAAGATTTTTGATGTGGAATGCTAACCAACATAATTCTCAATGTAAATTCTTTATTGTGGCATGAATGTTCCGATCCGAAAGATTCAAGACAAAAGTCTATATTGACATAAGAAATAATAATACTTCAAGCATATTAACAAAGCAATCATGTCTTCTCAAAATAACATGGCCAAAGAAAGTTATCCCTACAAAATCATATAGTCTGGCTGTGCTCCCTCTTCATCACACAAAATATTCTTATCATGCACAACCCCGGTTTCATCCAAGCAATTTTTTTCATACTCAATTTTTTCAAACCTTTCAACTTTCACGCAATACATGAGTGTGAGCCATGGATATAACACTATAGGTGGAATAGAGTGGTGGTTGTGGAGAAGAAAAAAAGAAGGAAGATAGTCTCACATCAACTAGGCGTATCAATGGGCTATGGAGATGCCCATCAATAGATATCAATGTGAGTGAGTAGGGATTTCCATGCAACGGATGCACTAGAGCTATAAGTGTATGAAAGCTCATCAAAAGAAACTAAGTGGGTGTGCATCCAACTTGCTTGCTCATGAAGACCTAGGGCATTTGAGGAAGCCCATCGTTGGAATATACAAGCCAAGTTCTATAATTAAAATTCCCACTAGTATATGAAAGTGACAAAACAAGAGACTCTCTATCATGAAGATCATGGGGCTACTTTGAAGCACAAGTGTGGAAAAGGATTGTAGCATTGTCCCTTCTCTCTTTTCTCTCATTTTTTTGGAGGGGCTTTTTTTTTTATTTAGACCCTCTCTATTTTTTTGGGACATCTCCTTTTTTATTTAGCCTTTCCTCACATGGGACAATGCTCTAATAATGAAGATTATCACACTTTTATTGACCTACAACTCAAAGATTACAACTCGAAGCTAGAACAAAATATGACTCTATGTGAATGATGATGAAGCATGTCATATGAATGAAACGGTGGAAAGTTGGATGGAAATATATCTCGGAATGGCTATGGAAATGCCATGATAGGTAGGTATGGTGGCTGTTTTGAGGAAGGTATATGGTGGGTGTATGGTACCAGCGAGAGTTGCGCGGTACAAGAGATGCTAGCAATGGTGGAAGGGTGAGAGTGTGTATAATCCATGGACTCAACATTAGTCATAAAGAACTCATATAATTATTGCAAAAATCTACGGGTTATCAAAACAAAGTAATCCACGCATGCTCCTAAGGAAAGGGTTGGTAGGAGTTAACCATCACGCGTTCCCGACCTCCACACAATGGATGACACTCAATAAATACATCATGCTCTAACTTCGTCACATAGCGGTTCAGCATACGTGCATGCTACGGGAATCAGAAACTTTAACACAAGTATTTCTCGAATTCATAATTACTCCACTAGCATGACTCTAATATCACCATCCTCATATCTCAAAACAATCATCAAGTATCAAACTTCTCATCATATTCAATGCACTTTATATGAAAGTTTTTACTATATTCATCTTGAATGCCTATCATATTAGGACTAGATTTATAACCAAAGCACATTACCATGGTGTTCTAAAATACTCTCAAAAAGATATAAGTGAAGCATGAGAGATCATCAATTTCTACAAAATAAAACCACCACCGTGGTCTAAAATATATAACTGAAGCACTAGAGCAAAACTATCTAGCTCAAAAGATATAAGTGAAGCACATAGAGTATTCTAATAAATTCTAAACCATATTTATCTCTCTCAAAAGGTGTGTCCAGCAAGGATGATTGTGAAAAACTAGAAAGCAAAGACTCAAATCATACATGACGCTCCAAGCAAAACACATATCATGTGGTGAATAAAAATATAGTCCCGAGTGTAGTTACCGATATATGAAGACGAAAGAGGGGATGCCTTCCCGGGGCATCCCCAAGCTTAGGCTTTTGGTTGTCCTTGAATTTCACCTTGGGCATCCCCAAGCTTAGGCTCTTGCCACTCTTTGTCCCATAGTCCATCAAAGCCATACTCAAAACTTGAAAACTTCACAACACAAAACTTAGCCAAAAATCTCATGAGCTCCGTTAGTATAAGAAAACAAACCACCACTCAAAGATACTGTAATGAACTCATGATTTGTTTATATTGGTGTTAAACCTACTGTATTCCAACTTCTCTATGATTCATATCCTCCAATACTACTCATAGATTCATCAAAATAAGCAAACATCACACGAAAAACAGAATCTGTCAAAAAATAGAACAGTCTGTAGTAATCTGTAACTTTCGAATAATTATGTAACTCCAAAAAATTTGAAATAAATTGGTAAAAGTGAGAAATTTGTCTATTAATCATCTGCAAAAAGAATCAACTAAATAGCACTCTCCAGTAAAAATTCACAGCCAAACTCATGGGCGCTAAAGTTTCTTGTTTTTTACAGCATGATCATATAAACTTCACACAAGTATTCACAAAGGTTCTACTTGGCACAAATACTAATTAAAATAAAAAACCACATCTAAACAGAAGCTAGATGCAATATTTATTCCTAAACAGAATCAAAAACAAAGAAAATAAAATTGGGTTGCCTCCCAACAAGCACTATCGTTTAACACCCCTATCTAGGCACGATACAAGAATAGACCTAGGTATTGCCATATTTGGTAGGCAATCCATAGGTGGCTCTCATAATAGACTCATATGGTAATTTGATTTTCTTTCTAGGAAAGTGTTCCATGCCTTTCCTTAACGGAAGTTGGAATCTAATATTTCCTTCCTTCATATCAATAATTGCACCAATCGTTCTAAGGAAAGGTCTACCAAGAATAATAGGACATGAAGGATTGCAATCTATATCAAGAACAATGAAATCTACATGCACATAATTCCTATTGGCAACAATAAGAACATCATTAATCCTTCCTATAGGTTTCTTAATGGTAGAATCTGCAATATGCAAATTTAAAGAACAATTTAGTTAATAAGATGGTTGCTAAACCGGAAGAGTATGAAAACAAAGATGAAGATCTGAAAGTTATTGATGTGTCTCCTATTAGATCCTTGTTTTCTAGTATGAATCTTGATAAAGATGGGACTGGATATGAGTCTACTTTAATTAAAAGGCGTCCCAATAATTCGGAGTTCTTAGATCTTGATGCTAAAATTGTTAATGGTGAGATTGAAGAGATTAAAACTTTGCATAGTGATGCACCCACTACTTTGGATTTCAAGGGATTCAATTATGATAATTGCTCTTTGATTGATTGTATTTCCTTGTTGCAATCCATGCTAAACTCTCCGCATGCTTATAGTCAAAATAAATCGTTTACCAAACACATAGTTTATGCTTTGATGCAATCTTATGAAGAAAAACTTGAATTAGAAGTTTCTATCCCTAGAAAGCTTTATGATGAGTGGGAACCTACTATTAAAATTAAAATTAAGGATCATGAATGCTTTGCTTTGTGTGATTTGGGTGCAGGTGTTTCCACTATCCCAAAAACCTTGTGTGATTTGTTAGGTTTCCATGAGCTTGATGATGGTTCCTTAAATTTGCATCTTGCGGATTCTACTATTAAGAAACCTATGGGAAGGATTAATGATGTTCTTATTGTTGCCAATAGGAATTATGTGCCCGTAGATTTCATTGTTCTTGACATAGATTGCAATCCTTCATGTCCTATTATTCTTGGTAGACCTTTCCTTAGAACGATTGGTGCAATCATTCATATGAAGGAAGGAAATATTAGATTCCAATTTCCATTAAGAAAGGCATGGAACACTTTCCTAGAAATAAAATTAAATTACCTTATGAATCTATTATGAGAGCCATTTATGGATTGCCTTCCAAAGATGGCAATACCTAGATCTATCCTTGTATCATGCCTAGCTAGGGGCGTTAAACGATAGCGCTTGTTGGGAGGCAACCCAATTTTATTTTCTTTATTTTTGCTTCTGTTTAGGAATAAATACTACATCTAGCTTCTTTTTAGATGTGGTTTTGTGTTTTAATTAGTGTTTGTGCCAAATAGAACCTTTGGGAAGACTTGTGTGAAGTTTATATGATCTTGCTGTAAAAAACAGAAACGTTAGTGCTCACTAGAATAGTCACCAAATTTTACTGGAGAGTGCAATTTAGTTGATTCTTTTTGCAGATGATTAATAGACAAATTCCTCACGTTTACCAATTTTTTTTTGGAGTTATAGAAGTATGTGAAAGTTACAGATTACTACAGACTGTTCTGTTTTTGCTAGATTCCGTTGTTCGTGTGTTGTTTGCTTATTTTGATGAATCTATGAGTAGGATTGGAGGATATGAATCATAGATAAGTTGGAATACAGTAGGTTTAACACCAATATAAACAAATAATGAGTTCATTACAGTACCTTTGAGTGGTGGTTTGTTTTCTTATACTAACGGAGCTCACGAGATTTTTGGCTAAGTTTTGTGTTGTGAAGTTTTCAAGTTTTGAGTATTGCTTTGATGGACTATGAAACAAGGAGTGGCAAGAGCCTAAGCTTGGGGATGCCCAAGGCACACCAAGGTAAAATTCAAGGACAACCAAAAGCCTAACCTTGGGGATGCCCCGGGAAGGCATCCCCTCTTTCGTCTTCATCTATCGGTAACTATACTCGGGACTATATTTTTATTCACCACATGATATGTGTTTTACTTGGAGCGTCATGTAAGATTTGAGTCTTTGCTTGTTAGTCTGCCACAATCATCCTTTCTGGACACACCTTTTTGAGAGAGATAAATATGGCCTAGAAATTATCAGAACACTCTATGTGCTTCACTTATATCTTTTGAGCTAAATACTTTTGCTCTAGTGCTTCACTCATATCTTTTAGAGCACGGTGGTGATTTTATTTTGTAGAAATTGTTGATCTCTCATGATTCACTTATATCCTTTTGAGAGTCTTTTAGAACAGCATGGTAATGTGCTTTGGTTATAAAACTAGTCATAATATGATAGGCATCCAAGATAAATGTAGTAAAAACTTTCATACAAAGTGCATTGAATATGATGAGAAGTTTGATACTTGATAATTGTTTTGAGATATGGGGATAGTGATATTAGAGTCATGCTAGTGGAGTAATTATGAATTCGAGAAATACTTGTGTTAACGTTTGTGATTCCCGTATCATGCACGTATGGTGAACCGCTATGTGACGAAGTTAGAGCATGGGGTATTTGTAGAGTGTCATCCTTTGTGTGGAGGTCGGGGGTGCGCGATGGTTAACTCCTACCAACCTCCCCCCTAGGAGCAAGTGTTGATTGCTTTGTTTTGATGACTCGTAAATTTTTGCAATAAGCATATGAGTTCTTTATGACTAATGTTGAGTGCATGGATTATACGCACTCTCACCCTTCCACCATTGCTATCCTCTCTTGTACCGTGCAACTTCCGCCGGTACCATACACCCACTATATACCTTCCTCAAAACAGCCACCATATACCTTCCTCGAAACAGCCACCATATCTACCTATCATGGCATTTCCATAGCCAATCCGAGATATATTGCCATGCAACTTTCCACCGTTCCGTTCATATGACACGCTTCATATTGTCATATTGCCATGCATTATCATGTACTTGACATCGTATTTGTGGCAAAGCCACCATGCATAATTTTTCATACATGTCACTCTTGATTCATTGCACATCCCGGTACACCGCCAGAGGTAGTCATAGAGAGTCATACTTTGTTCTAGTATCGTGTAACATCCAAATTTTCAATTTGGAATGTTATACAATAGATCATAATGCATATCATATTTTCTTGCTTTTGGTGATCCAAGAAAATCCTAAGCAACTCAAGGACCCTCGGAGAGAGTTGGGATTTTAATATTTTCATATTTGAGGTTTCTCAAATTTTGAAAATAGGATTATTTGATTTTATTTATTTTATCTTCAAGTATTTATATCATAAAGATATGAGAGAGGGAGTAAAATGACTCTCCCAAAATAAAGAAATACGGAAGATTTAATAAAAAAAGATCAAATAAGTTTTATTTGGATTTTATTTGAATTAGGAAAAATTGCATGTTTTCAAAAATGCATTTTAGTGCCAAGAAAATGTTCATCTTGTTCTAAATATTCTATTTAGACGGTGAAAATTTGTTTTGGCAATTTCTAGATTTTATTTTATTTTCTAGAGTTTTTTTAGCACCGGCGTATATATAAAAAAAAATAGGGGGACCCGACCCGACTAGGCTGAAGCCCAGCCGAGCCAGGCCCATCGCCCGCCGCGTCGCCTTCCCCGCGAGAGCTCACCGTGGCCGCGTCGGACTCTTGCCGTCGCCGCCGTTTCTTGCCCCCTCCCCCAAGTTCTTCCCCCCTATATATATAACTGCTCCCCCCCTCATCCTCCACCGCACCCCGCCGCCGCACCCCGCCGCAAGCCGCCGCCGCCGCGAGCCCGCGACACCGCCGCCGCCGCTGTACGCCACCGCCGCCGCCGCAAACGCCGCCGCCGCTGCCCACCGCCACCACCGCAGCAGCCCCGCCGCCTGCCGTCGCCGCAAGCAGCCGCCGGCGGCTGTTTTCGACGAGGTAGCCGCCGCCCGGTTTTCTTTTAGAAGACCGTTGGTTTTTTTAGAACCCTAGTCGTTTTTTTCTTTAGATCGGTTTTATTAGATCGGTTTTCTGTTTTTATTCTCTGGTTTAGTTAAGTACTAAATGTTCACCCGTTCGTTCGTTCTAACGAACGAATTCGTCGTTTAGTCTTAGCTGACGAACGTCCGTTCGTTAAGCTGTTTTAGTTTTCTTTTTCGCAGTTATTTTCTGATCGCGATCTCTGATCCGATCTTCGTTTTAGTTTAACTTTTCGCTCGTTTGTCGAAATCAGGTGATTCAAGCGCCTGGAGTTTCATCCTGAAATTCTCTTTCCGTTTAACCTAGTCACTCAAGCGTTTGCCTCTGCTAAATTTGGACTATGGTCCAGATTGGTTCGGTAGTTGTTTCTCTTTCGCCGTTTGTCTTTCGTTGCTTTTTCTTTTGCAGTTTCTTTTGCAAACCGGAGTTCTTAAGTTGAACTTTCTGGTTAGATCTCTCATTCGAGTTTTACCCGTGCATTAGTTAGGTACTTATTGTGTGCTTGTTTGTTTGCGATAGAGTACCCGGAGTGCGCCGCTTGCTACTTTGAATCTCTAGGTTGTGCGGATCATCAGCAAGGCAAGTAACACTTTGATCATACTTTCCAATTACCCAGTTTTCATTTGCATTAGTCAAACCCTCACACATTGCATGAGTAGGATTAATTAACTTGTGGGACTGGGAAGTAGATTGAGGTAGTACCTATTACCTGCATTACATTCAAACCTTTGGGAGTTACTTCTACGTTTGCTGTTAGGCCATGCTATGCTCGTAGACGTGGATTGGGTGAGTGTATTCCATGACAGATGTGAGATTGTTAAATAATGGTTCAACTTAAGGTGACAACTTTAACACACATCTGGGTGGATTGAGGCATCTGGGTATTCCAGTGATTGCCTGTTTTTCTTTTGGACCGCCACCCAGGCTCAAAGGGATCATGACATTATTCATACTAGAAACTTCCGTGTGCAGCCACATGCCAATATGGGCTCTGGCATAGTTGAGTAAGTTGTGGGAAACCTTTCCATGATGGGCTAGCAGATGTAGAGGGATTGTAGGTGTACCGGTCTATCTATCTGGTTAAGAGGACCTCTTCGGAAAGACTGTGTCTCGGTCATCCGTTTCTCAAACACCAGGCAGTGCGAGAAACCAAACGGAGGCGATCAAGTCTTGTGGGGAAAAGTGCACAAACCTCTGCAGAGTGTACAAACTGATCATGATTAGCTGTGCCCCCGGTTACGGACGTCTTGAGTATCTAGTACTTGGATTATCAAGTGAATCTCATCATGTTACTCTAATTTAATATTGTTGGGTTTAAGGATGATTTTTAATTGGGGTTGAGAGGATGTCTATCTTCTCAACGATGTTTCAACTACCATGATAGTTAAATTAAAATTTATTCCTTTGAAGTAGCGAAAAATTGGCTTTACGCAAAAAATGTAACCATAGAGCTTTCCACCAGCCATATTGCATATAGTATAGCTTTACTTTCATTGCTCTCTTGTGTTACTTTGCCAGCATATTACATGTGCTGACCCGTTTTCGGGCTGCAACGTTCATGTTGCAGACTTTTCAGACGACGAGTCAGGTGCCTTATAGGTCGTGGTTCTATACTCAGTGATGCCGTTGGAGTTGATGGACTCACTTATCTTCCAAGCCTTCCGCTGTTATCGTGTTAGATGGCCTTAAGCCATTTTTATTGTAATAAGTTCATCATTGGAACTATCGATGTAATAAGTGTGTGATTGCTACTCTGTTATAAATCCTTCAAGTACTGTGCGTGTCAGCATTACTGATCCAGGGATGACACTGATGCACAGAGATCAGACTGTTTGAGGTCTGGTCGCTACATATCGAGTTGTAATATCGAGTTGTAAATCAATATAAGTGTGATGTTCATCATTATTTGAGCATTGTCCCAAAAAAAATAAAAAGAAGGAAAGGCCAAGAAAAAGAAAGGTCCAAAAAAAAGAAAAAAAGAGAAAAAAAAGAAAAGAAAAGAAAAGGGACAATGCTACTATGTTTTTCCACACTTGTGCTTCAAAGTAGCACCATGTTCTTCATGATAGAGAGTCTCATGTTTAGTCACTTTCATATACTAGTGGGAATTTTCATTATAGAACTTGGCTTGTATATTCCAGTGATGGGCTTCCTCAAATGCCCTAGGTCTTCGTGAGCAAGCAAGTTGGATGCACACCCACTTAGTTTTTTTTGTTGAGCTTTCATACATTTTTAGCTCTGGTGAATCCGTTGCATGGCAATCCCTACTCACTCACATTGATATCTATTGATGGGCATCTCCATAGCCTATTGATACGCCTAGTCAATGTGAGACTATCTTCCTCCTTTTTGTCTTCTCCACAACCACCATTATATTCCACCCATAATGCTATGTCCATGGCTCACGCTCATGTATTGCGTGAAAGTTGAAAGGTTTGGAAAAATTGAGTATGGAAACAAGTGCTTGGCTGAAACCGGGGTTGTGCATGATATGAATATTTTGTGTGATGAAGAGGGAGCATAGCCAGACTATATGATTTTGTAGGGATAACTTTCTTTAGCCATGTTATTTTGAGAAGACATGATTGCTTTGTTAGTATGCTTGAAGTATTATTATTTCTTATGTCAATATAGACTTTTGCCTTGAATCTTTTGAATCTAAACATTCATGCCACAATAAAGAGAATTAAATTGAAAATAATGTTGGTTAGCATTCCACATCAAAAATTCTGTTTTTATCATTTACCTACTCGAGGACGAGCAGGAATTAAGCTTGGGGATGGTTGATACGTCTCCAACGTATCTATAATTTTTGATTGTTCCATGCTATTATATATGATGTTTTGTATGTTTAATGGGATTTATTATACACTGTTGTATTATTTTTGGGACTAACCTATTAACCCAAAGGCCGAGTCCAGATTGCTGTTTTTTTGCCTATTTCAGGGTTTTACAGAAAAGGAATATCAAACGGAGTCCAAACGGAATGAAACCTTCGGGAGAGATATTTTTGGAACGATATCTTCACGGGAGACTTGAGAAGCGCGGAAGAGGGCACACGTGGTGTCCACGAGGGTGGGGGGCGCGCCCCTCCCCCTGGGCACGCCCCCTGCCTCGTGGGCCCCACGTTGCTCCCCCGATGCCCTCCTTCCTCCTATATATACCCATGTACCCTGAAAACATCGAAGCAACAGAGAAAACTCTAATTCCACCGCCGCAACCTTCTGTTCCCGTGAGATCCCATCTTGGGGCCTGTTTCGGAGCTCCACCGGAGGGGGATCTTCCATGGAGTGCTTCTACATCAACACCATCGCCTCACCATGAGTTGTGAGTAGTTTACCACAGACCTTCGGGGTCCATAGTTAGTACCTAGATGGCTTCTTCTCTCTTTCTGGATCTCAATACCAAGTTCTCATCGGTCTTCGAGGAGATCTATTCGATGTAATCTTTTTGCGGTGTGTTTATCGAGATCCGATGAATTGTGGGTTTGTGATCAAGATTATCTATGAGAAATATTTGGTTCTTTTCTGAATTCTTTTATGTATGATTATAATTACCTTGCAAGTATCTTCGAATTATCGGTTTGGTTTGGCCTACTAGATCTATAGTTCTTGCAACGGGAGAAGTGTTTGGCTTTGGGTTCAATCTTGCGGTGTCCTTTCCCAGTGACAGCAGGGGCAGCAAGGCACGTATAGTATTGTTGCCATCGAGGATAAAAAGATGGGGTTTATATCATATTGCTTGAGTTTATCCCTCACATCATGTCATCTTGCTTAAGGCGTTATTGTGTTCTTTTGAACTTAATACTCTAGATGCATGCTGGATAGCGGTCGATGTGTGGAGTAATAGTAGTAGATGCAGAATCGTTTCGGTCTACTTGTCACGGACATGATGCCTATATATAATGATCATGCCTAGATATTCTCATAATTATTCGCTTTTCTATCAATTGCTCGATAGTAATTCGTTCACCCACCGTAGAAATCTGCTATCATGAGAGAAGCCACTAGTGAAACCTATGGCCCCCGGGTCTATTATCAACATATCAATCTACAATCTACTTTACTTTGCACTTTTTACTTTCTGTTCTTATATCCAAAAATACCAAAAATATCAAACTATCATATCTATCAGATCTCACTTTCGTAAGTGACCGTAAAGGGATTGACAACCCCTTATCGCGTTGGCTTGGAAGTTCTTATTTATTTGTGCAGGTGCGAGGGACTCGTGCATGGTCTCCTACTTGATTGATACCTTGGTTCTAAAAAACTGAGGGAAATACTTATGCCACTGTGCTGCATCACCCTTTCCTCTTCGAGGGAATACAACGCAAGCTCGAGAAGTAGCAACAATCATCAAGCTCATGGAAACCTGACAAATCACACAAAGTTTTTGGGATAGTAGAAACACTTGCACCCAAATCACACAAGGCAAAGCATTTATGATCTTTAATTTTAATTTTAATAGTAGGTTCCCACTCATCATAAAGCTTTCTAGGGATAGAAACTTCTAATTCAAGTTTTTCTTCATAAGATTGCATCAAAGCATCAACTATGTGTTTGGTAAAAGCTTTATTTTGACTATAAGCATGCGAAGAATTTAGTACGGATTGCAACAAGGAAATACAATCTGTTAAAGAGCAATTATAATAATTGAATCCCTTGAAATCCAAAATAGCAGGTTCATCACTATGCAAAGTCTTAAATTTCTTCAATCCCACTTCTAACAATTTTAGCATCAAGATCTAAAAACTCCGAATCATTGGGACGCCTTTTAACTAAAGTAGACTCATCTCCAGTCCCATATTTATCAAGATTCATACTAGAAAACAAAGATCTAATAGGAGGCACATCACTAACTTTTAGTTCTTCATCTTTATTTTCATGATAACTAGAAGAACACACTTTCATAAAGCACTCTTTTTTAGCACGCATCCTAGTGATTATTTCTTTGCATTCATCAATGGAAATTCTCATGGCTTTGAGGGACTCATTGATATCATGCTTGGGTGGAATAGATCTAAGTTTCAAAGAATCAACATCAAGAGTAATTCTATCCACGTTCCAAGCCAACTCATCAATCTTAAGCAATTTTTCCTTCAAGCAAAGTGTCGGGGTTTTGGAACGACATATGCCAACGGATGGCTTATCATGCATGGGGTCAAAAGAACGTCGCCGGGCTCGGGAAGCGGGATGAGGCAGAACTTAGGACGCCTACGGATCTTACCCAGGTTCGGGCTCTCCGAGGAGATAACACCCCTAGTCCTGCTCTGCGGGGGCTCCACGTCATGACTGATGTCACTATGGTAGCTACAAGGTTGCTCCTTAAGCTGTGTGGTCTGGAGGAAGAAGATGAACAAGGCTAGCTCACCTCCTATCTCTCTTCTAGGGTTCAATCTCGTAACCCTCTCACCCCTCCTCATGGAGGACCCTGGGGGGGTTTATATAGGCCTACCCCCCAGGGGTACAATGGTAACCTCGACGGCGTGACTCCCAGCCGTCAGTGTCTTCCGGCGCCGACCTTGCCGCCTGCCTGCTGGGGCCCGCTGCTTGCGGGCCCTCGTGATTGTCTTTCACTGTAGATGCACCTCTGCTGACGACAGCCTCGTCAGGAGGGAAGTGGCTACAGTGCCGCCGTCTCCTGCCGTACACCGCCGCCACGCCCTGTCTTGTCATCTTGATGAGGTCCAGACTTCTAGGGCGAGGTTTCCCTCCTGCTACCAGGCGACCGTTTCCCCTGGCCGTCTGCCAGGGGCGGCTTGCTCATGAGCTACTCGCTGGCTAATGGGGCCAGCCGCCTGCTGGCCCTGCCGTCTGTGAGTAGTGGGATCATGGCCTCCTCTGACCGATGCTTGGTCACGAGCAATGTGGCTACAGTGACCCACCGCTTAGGTGATATTCATAAGGTACACGTTCACTGTAGCCACGCCCTTATAGATCTTCTAAAGACATGTTCACCTGTAGCCACGCCTTTGCTGCGTGGGGGTCCCCCAGCACGCGTCCCGAGGGAGGAATATGGGACCGTCTGCTAGCTGGTGGTGTTGGTGCTGCCGCCTGTTGGGTCCCTGCCGCCTGCTGGCAGCCAGCTCCTAGGGAAGGCTACCCTAGGAGGCGGCCCGATGAGCAGACGACCGCGGTGGACCAGACGGCTGTTATTTGTCTTGAAATACCAAGGGTGGTCGCCGAGGGTACCCATGGTCAATATCTCCGACAGTAGTCCCCGAAGCTGGTGGAACTCCGCGGTGGGCGCTGGAGGGCCGAGGGGTTCCAGCAGCTTCCCTCCTAAGGCAGGCTCAATGTCCTTCACCTGTCTTCCGTGGATATTTGTCAGCTGGCAGCCGGCCCTACGCTGATGGAGCCGGCCTCTAGCAGCCGAAACGTCGTCTTAGAATCTTCGGGGGGAAGGCGCCACCTGGTCGGCAGGCAGTCGAGTAGGCCCGCCGACCGTTGGCAGCTCCCCATGTGTCACCGCCCCGTCGTGTCGGCCTGCCAGCCCATGCGCGTGATGGGACGTAACAGTGGGCCGGGGCCCACCACCACTACAGGGCCTCGGTCCCCGTGCGGATTTAGAGTGGCAGGGGTAATCGATTACCCTCCCACGCGCATTTATTGTGCGCGGATTAGGCGCGCGAAAGGCGGGGGTCGTGCGGGGCGTGGAGCGGTTAATCCCACGCCCGTCCCCTCGGCTTCGCCGCCCGGGCCTATATATAGGCCGGGGGAGAGTAGCTGGCACCGTTCTCGCGCTCACTCCTCCCCGTCCTCCTTCTTCTTCCTTGCTCCTCTCGTCGTCGTCGCAGCGAGCAGCCGCCCGCACCATGTCCGCCCCAGTGCCTCCCCGACACCATGGCCAGTGGGACGGCAGCGAGGTCCTGCAGGAGCACATTGACGTCCTCCGGCGGTCGCGAAAGCTTCCCCCCGCCAACAGGGTCGCCGTGCGCTTGATGGCTTCTCGCCCCTCGTTGGTTACCCCAAGTGGAAGGTTTGAGATGCAGTGTAGCAGAAGTTTTCCCTTGGCAATACCAAGGATCGATTTCCCTGAGACTCCCAGTTTCAACAAGAAGGTGTCAACTGCTAACGGCGCTAGATATTAGCAATCAACGTGGACCTGCACACAGATACAAATAACTTTGCTCTCAACGAGTACAGAGAGGTTGTCAATCCCTCCGGCCTTGTAGTTTACAAAGGATCAAACGCAAGTGATAGTAATGATAGATATAATTGCAATAGTAAGTAAAAAGCGGAAAGTAAATAGTGGATGTGATCAATGATGGTAATATGGACCGGAGTCTCATGATGTTCACTAGTGATGTCTCTCTCCCAAAAGACGATAAAACAACTATGTGAGGTAAACGAATTACAGCTGGGCAATTGACAGGACCATGTGTGCAAACCAATGCTGACTAAGTTGCAAGAAAGGTAGAGGTTCAAAGCATGGGCGGTACGCCGAGGTAAGTAGACCGAAATCCATCTGCATCTACTACTAATCATCCACCTTGAGATATCTATCCAGAACATCTCGCTGGTATTAAGTTGCGAGTCCCACCCACAATGTAAACTCAAAGCAACAGACAACTGCATTAAAAGAACTTTGCGTAAAGTAAACAATCCTCGCACCCGCGGGCACAAGCACCGTTGTTTTCCCCCTTGTGGCAACAGCACATCCCCTAGACTAATGTTTCTGTCACTCAAGCTAGTCATCGAGGGGCATGAACCACAATCAAGCATAACGTTCCCTCTTGGAGTCACTACCTACTACTTGGCCAAAGCAATAAATAACAACGGAGAACATGCAAGAATTACTTACGAACATAAATATAAAAGAGGTGAATCAAATATATTACTCAAACACAATCTGAACATAATCTCATAATCCATCGGATCCCAGCAAACTCATCATAGCAACAACATAAGGATTACATATGTGCCTCGATCATGTAGGGCAGCTCAGGAGGACTAATTAGTGAATCACAAGAACGGGAGGAGAACATCACATAGCTACTGGTCATGGACCCATGGTCCAAGGGAGACTACTCTCAACTCATCCGGGAGGCGTCCATGGTGGTGGAGAAGCTCCCGGTGGTGATCCTCCCCTCCAGCAGGGTGCCGGGAAGAGTTCTCCTGGTGCTCCCGATCTTGGAAGCGGCGGCGGCGGCGGAACAGAGATGAGATCACGAAAAAGAGTTCCCGTCTCGAGGGTTTCAAGAGACGGTATAAATATATGCCAAAGGGGGGCATCAGACGAGGCTCGGGGGGCCCAGGCGCCCCCCCGGCGCGGCCAGGGGGGGGCGCCACCAGGGCGCCTGGACCCCTGGTGGCCCCCCTCCGGCTGTGCTTCGGGTGCCTGGTAGCTTCTGGAATGCTGATTTTTTATATAATTTTTCCGGGATTTTTCTGGCAATTCTCGTAATGGGAAAACCTGAAATACAAAAACAGCCGAAAACAGAAACTGGCACTGGGGTGCACTGAGTTAATAGGTTAGTCCAAATATGATCAAAAGTGTATGGAAGTGTATAAATATCATAGCAATATCACCGAAAAGAGGCATGGAGCAAGCAGAAATTATAGATACGTTTTGGACGTATCAACATCCCCAAGCTTAATTCCTGCTCGTCCTCGAGTAGGTAAATGATAACAAGAATAATTTCTGTGGTGACATGCTATTAACCATATAGGACTTTTTCATAGTCACATGACAAAAGCTTACCGAGACAATGAATCTATAGTAATTAAGTTGCCTCATGAGAAAATCACAAAGAACTGAAAGTTTTACAATATGATATTAAAACATAAAATAGATTTGTAATGAACATGGTGTGCAAATATGATAAAGTGATATCTCGCTTGCCCCCTTTAGTGAAGCAAAACATAAATGCAGGGGCACCTCCAAGGTTTAAGTGATGACTAGATACAATGGTTTCAGAATAAACGATATCACAATCATGCAAAAGACAATGCTACTTTGGGACAATGCACATTACACTCAGAATGACAATCATGCTCTCAGTAGTTGGTGTTTTTAAAAGAAGGTGGAGACTCTCGAACCGTGGCTTTTGTTGGCAAGGTTGAAAACCCGTAGTCGGAAACAAAGACAAAACATGTACAAGAGCTCTTGGTTTTAAAACAGAGGTAATAATTTTTTTTAGATCATGCATGTTTCGTCAACGAATGCTAGCAGACAACTCAATCACTTCTTGAGATGGACAAGTTTCGAGGAACGGCTCCCGAATGAGGACGATCACATCCTCTTAATCTCCTTTGTTTATCACTGCCAAAGTTTTCTGATTTCTCATGAACAAAGCGTGAAGGAGGGTTTGTTTGTTATATTAATTTTGAGCCGGGCGCACTCAATGCCAGCTCCTTCTCGTATTATGGGTTTGCACATTATACATGCAATCCCGGGGTGAAGCTTGTCCAACTTAAAAAGATTATGAATTAACTACTACTTCCTCATGAACTTACAACAGAGGCACAAAATAGGAATGCATTTTTTTGAATAATTTCGAGATGGTACACGCAAGTCTCCGTTAGGAATGGCAGCTAAATACCATGTAGGAAGGTATGGTGGACTCATATGGCATAACTGGTTTACAGGAATGTGGATGCACAAGCAGTCAGTCCGCTTAGTACAGGTGGAGGTTAGCAAAATACTGGGAGCGACCAACTAAGAGAGCAATGACGGTCATAATCATGCAGAGCGACAAAGCAACATTGAATCAGGCATGGAAGTTATATCGCTACTCAGAAACAAAAGATCATCAAGGCTTGACAGACTTTCTTTACGGTCTTAAATATGCGTGAGCATACGCCAAGTCAATCAAAATAAATTCTTTGAAGGAAGATATTACTAAACCATACCACATCATAGGCAAACAAATCATGTTGGTACTCCAATAACACATTGGAACCCCCCCCCCCAGCTATTTGAGACTAACCATAAGAAAACATGAACCACTAAGCACCATTATGCACGTAGCATCTTTATCATAGACATACCAACCAATGCAACGGAAGCAAACTCTCTTAATAAGATAATCATGATAAATAAAGAGAGTTCAAGCAACCAACTGAACAAAAGCTATTTAAAGAGATAAGCATGAATACTAAGAGCTGAACATGATAGTAGCTATTAAAAGACAAAGAACACACACAGCAAGGATAGACATGAAAATTCTATGTTATGTTCTAGGTAGAAGTGGAGCGTGTTTCTCTCCCACATAAAGAAAGCTGAGTTCCGTCTCGTTATGAAAAGCTAAGGAAAACTAAAAAGGAAAACTAAAAGCAAGACGCTCCAAGCATAGCACATAACACATGAAGTGATTAAAATATAGTGGAACGAAAGACGAACTGATAATGTTGATGGAGAAGGGGATGCACGGGGGCATCCCCAAGCTTAGACGCTTGAGTCTCCTTGAATATTTCTTGGGGGTGCACGGGGGCATCCCCAAGCTTGAGCGTTTGACACTCCTGAATCTTTTTATCATCTTCCCTCGCACACTTGAAAACTCCCTTCATACATAACTCATCATAATCTGATTAGCGAGGTTAGTACCCATAATAAAATAATTGTTCCTTGCTGGAAATAAGGATAGTCTTGAAGGTCTACTGTTTCTCAAGATTGCCAAAAGGTTTTTGCAAAGAAAAAGCAAGCTCTAGGTTTGCAAAATGAAGGAAAGGCAAAACAGGACAGAATCTGTGAAAAACAGAACAGCAGGTAGTAAATGATTTTTCCGGGGCACTTCTGCAACTCTAATCAAAAAACTCAAAACAGACGCACGAAAGACAATTATATAGAGCACGCAGTCGAAAAAATTCAGACCAAAAAGATGATCCGGTGATTTAATACGAATTGTTCTATCCAAGGACAGAATCTGTTTCCTGGACAGCACGTCACAACTTTTGAAGTTTCTTGCAATCAGAGGCTACACTTGGCACAAAATTTGAAAAGCAAAGATACAATGATGATGCTACTGTAGTAACAACATCAAGACACAACAAAAGCAAAATAAATTTATTCATTGGGCTGCCTCCCAAAAGCGCTTTCTTTTATGCCTTTAAGCTAGGCATAATGCATAGAGATCAAGTCTTATCAAGAGTAAAAGAATAGCTAGCCCGTATAACAGACTCAAAAAGTAACTTAATCTTCTTTCGAGGGAAGTGTTCCATCCCTTTCTTGAGAGGAAACTGGAATTTTATATTCCCCTCTTTCATGTCAATGATAGCACCAACGGTGCGTAGAAAAGGACGTCCCAGAATAATTGGACAAGAAGGTTCACATTCAATGTCCATAATAGTAAAATCAACGGGAACATAGTTGTCATTGACAATGATAAGAACATCGTCGATCCTCCCCAAATGTTTCTTTATGGAAGAATCAACGAGACGAACACCAAAAGAACAAGAATCAAAAGGTTCCAGTTTAAGCATATCATATATTCTTTTGGGCATAACAGAGGTACTAGCACCAACATCACATAAAGCATAGCAAGAGAAGTTATTCAACTTAATTTTTATCATAGGATCCCAACCATCTTCTAGCTTTCTAGGTATGGAGGCTTCTACTCTAAGTTTCTCCTCCCTAGCTTTGATAAGAGCATTAGTGATATGCTCTGTGAAGGCAAGGTTAATCGTGCTAGTGCGGGGATCTCTAGACATCTTGTGAAGGAAATCAATAACTTCGGTAAGAGTGCAATTGTCAAAATCAAGGTCACTACCATCAAGTAAGGTGGTAGTGGTGTCCTTTAGGTTCACTTGTTTGGTAGTTTCTATAGTCATAGCATCACCATCATTAGGTCCATTGGGACCAGGAGTGCATTGGGTGCTAAGAGTTTGGATATCCTCAACAACTTGGATAGTAGCAACAGTGTGGTGGGTAGGAAGGCTCTTAATTCTATCTCCTTCCTCCCTTTCTCTAGCCCATCTCTCTTTAAGTTTAGCCATCATCATAATATTTTCATTAATTTGCACTTGAATAGCATTAATAGGAGTGACCTTCCTCTCCTCAAGAGGAGAAGTTCTAATTTTAAGCAATTCTACCTCATTGGCTAAATTGTCTACCTTCGAAGAGAGATCACCTAGTTTGTTTAGTTTTTCTTCTACACTATTATTAAAAGCTTTTTGGGTAGTGATGAAATCTTTAAGCATAATCTCTAGTTCAGTAGTGGAGTTCTTGGTGCTAGGATAAGCATTGTTGTTCCCATAAGAATTAGAGGGGAACGGTCTAGGATTGCTACCAAAATTACTCCTATAAGCATTGTTATTAAAATTGTTTCTAGAGATAAAGTTCACATCTACTTGTTCTTGAGCAATCAAAGAATTTAAAGGAACATCACGAGGATCAACAGAAGATTGCTTCGGAAGTAGAGACATGATAAAGTCAACTTTTTCATTTAGGGAGGAAATCTCCTCGACAGAGTTTACCTTCCTACCCGTTGGAGCGCGTTCGGTGTGCCATTGGGAATAGTTGGTCATCATCTCATCGAGAAGCTTTGTGGCAGCACCAAGTGTAGTTGACATAAAGGTTCCTCCCGCGGCCGAATCTAACAAGTTCCGCAAGGTAAAGTTCAAGCCTGCATAAAAAGTTTGGATAACCATCCAAGTAGTCAAACCATGAGTAGGGCAGTTCTTGATAAGAGATTTCATACGTTCCCAAACTTGGGCAACGTGTTCATTATCCAATTGTTTAAAATTCATTATGTTACTTCTTAGTTGGATAATTTTAGCAGGTGGATAGTACTTTCCAATAAAAGCATCATTGCACTTGTCCCATGAATCTATGCTGTTTCTAGGCAAAGACTGAAACCAAATTTTAGCTCCTCCTCTCAAGGAGAAAGGAAAAAGCTTAAGCTTAACAATATTGCCATCTATTTCTTGGTAATTTTGCATATCACAAAGTTCAACAAAATTGTTTAAGTGTAAAGCAGCATCATCTCCAGCACCGGAGAATTGATCTTTCATAACTAAGTTCAGTAAAGCAGGTTTAATATTATACGAAGGTGCTGAAGTGGCAGGTGTGGTGATAGGTGTGCAGATAAAGTCATCGTTGTTGTGACTAGTGAAGTCACACAACTTGGTGTTCTCGGTGGAACCCATAGTAGCAAGCAAGCAAGATAACTATTTTTGTGATTTTCGATAGAAGATACTAAAGCAAAACTGAAAGGTAAACTAACAAGACTAAAAAGCAAAGGTAAAAGATAGCGTGCAACTCCCCTATCCTGAAGAGTGGAGTCCCCGGCAACGGCGCCAGAAAACTTTGCTTGATGGCTTCTCGCCCCTCGTTGGTTACCCCAAGTGGAAGGTTTGAGATGCAGTGTAGCGGAAGTTTTCCCTTGGCAATACCAAGGATCGATTTCCTTGAGACTCCCAGTTTCAACAAGAAGGTGTCAACTGCTAACGACGCCAGATATTAGCAATCAACGTGGACCTGCACACAGATACAAATAACTTTGCTCCCAACGAGTACAGAGAGGTTGTCAATCCCTCCGGCCTTGTAGTTTACAAAGGATCAAACGCAAGTGATAGTAATGATAGATATAATTGCAATAGTAAGTAAAAAGCGGAAAGTAAATAGTGGATGTGATCAATGATGGTAATATGGACCGGAGTCTCATGATGTTCACTAGTGATGTCTCTCTCCCAAAAGACGATAAAACATCTATGTGAGGTAAACGAATTACAGCTGGGCAATTGACAGGACCATGTGCGCAAACCAATGCTAACTAAGTTGCAAGAAAGGTAGAGTTCAAAGCATGGGCGGTACGCCGAGGTAAGTAGACCGAAATCCATCTGCATCTACTACTAATCATCCACCTTGATATATCTATCCAGAACATCTCGCTGGTATTAAGTTGCGTGTCTCACCCATAGTGTAAACTCAAAGCAACAGACAACTGCATTAAAAGAACTTTGCGTAAAGTAAACAATCCTTGCACCCGCGGGCACAAGCACCGTTGTTTTCCCCCTTGTGGCAACATCACATCCCCTAGACTCATGTTTCTGGCACTCAAGCTAGTCATCGAGGGGCATGAACCCACAATCAAGCATAACGTTCCCTCTTGGAGTCACTACCTACTACTTGGCCAAAGCAATAAATAACAACGGAGAACATGCAAGAATTACTTTCGAACATAAATATAAAAGAGGTGAATCAAGTATATTACTCAAACACAATCTGAACATAATCTCATAATCCATCGGATCCCAGCAAACTCATCATAGCAACAGCATAAGGATTACATATGTGCCTCGATCATGTAGGGCAGCTCACGAGGACTAATTAGTGAAGCACAAGAACGGGAGGAGAACATCACATAGCTACTGGTCATGGACCCATGGTCCAAGGGAGACTACTCACAACTCATCCGGGAGGCGTCCATGGTGGTGGAGAAGCTCCCGGTGGTGATCCTCCCCTCTGGCAGGGTGCCGGGAAGAGTTCTCCTGGTGCTCCCGATCTTGGAAGCGGCGGCGGCGACGGAACAGAGATGAGATCGCGAGAAAGAGTTCCCGTCTCGAGGGTTTCGGGAGACGGTATAAATATATGCCAAAGGGGGGCATCAGACGAGGCTCGGGGGGCCCAGGCGCCCCCCCGGCGCGGCCAGGGGGGGCGCCACTAGGGCGCCTGGAGCCCTGGTGTCCCCCCTCCGGCTATGCTTCGGGTGCCTGGTAGCTTCTGGAACGCTGATTTTTTATATAATTTTTCCGGGATTTTTCTGGCAGTTCTCGTAATGGGAAAACCTGAAATACAAAAACAGCCGAAAACAGAAACTGGCACTGGGGTGCACTGAGTTAATAGGTTAGTCCAAATATGATCAAAAGTGTATGGAAGTGTATAAATATCATAGCAATATCACCCAAAAGAGGCATGGAGCAAGCAGAAATTATAGATACGTTTTGGACGTATCAGCGCCTCGCGCCGGTGGCGGAGATCAGGCCGGCCCCGCGGCAGGGCGAGCGGGTCGTCTTCCGCTCGCACTTCCCGTGCGGCTTCGGCCTTCCGGCGAGCGGTTTCTTCCGATCCTTCCTAGAGTTCTTCCACATCCAATCTCACCACCTTACTCCGAACATGGTGGTGACACTCTCGTCCTTCGTCGTTCTTTGCGAAGCATACCTCGGCATCCTCCACACTATAGAGCTTTGGACCGAGCTCTTCTATGTGAAGCTCGGCACCGCCCTCCAGAGCGTGCCTGCCTAGTGCGGGGAGTGCATCGCGGTGAAGCGCAGTGGGACGAGGAATTTCTTCCCGGCGCCGCAGCTTGTGGGGTCGGTGAAGCAGTGGCAGAAGATGTATTTCTACGTCTCCAACGTCGACCCCGAGCAGGACTTCATCTGTCTGCCGGAGTGCGTGCCGGGTCCGCCCGTCGAGCCTCGCGATTCCTGGAAGACCCGGCCTGCCTCCCTCACGGAAGGCGCCTCCATCGCGTTGCGCCGTCTCCGGGAGCTGAGGGATAGCGAGGGTCTGGTCTTCGCGGATCTGTTGCTCACGCTTGCAGAGCGTCGAGTGCTGCCGCTGCAGCGCCGCCCTCATCTGATTTGTGACATGAGTGGGCGCCGGGACCCCAGTCGGACGTGCACCAAGCCCCTGCCATACAGGGAGGTAGCTAACCTAGTGAACCATATCTCCAACTGCAAAGTCTCCGACTCCGGCTGGGCCTTCGGCAAGCCGCTGTACAGCCACGGCAACCAGCCGCCCGCAGTAAGCTCTTCAACCCTCTCTTTTCTTTCTGTTACGTCCGGCTGATGTAGCCGTCTGACCCTGATGTCTTGTTCAGATCTTCCCCGGCCAGCCAGCGCCGGGCTCTGGCCAGCCGGGCCGACCCTGGAGCTGGATCGCTCCTAGAGGGACACAAGCAACCCCGATCTTGGGGCCCCCGCTATGTAGGAGGAGGAGGTGACAGGCGGCGGGGGCCAGCCATCGGGCGGCCTGCCAGAAGGCGGCGTTGAGAGCTGGCCGGACGATGACGAGGAGGTGGAGGAGGCACCCGTCCGCGCCAGCGAGCAGGCCGGGCCGTTTGGCACAGCTGGCAGTGGGAAACGGTGGTCCTAATCAGAGCCGTCTGGTGCTCCGCCCAAGAAGCTCCGGCTGTCGACTGCCGCCACCAGGCGTCGGGAGGCGGCCGCCAGGGCGGATGTGCCCAAGATGCCCAAGGCCAGGCCGATTGTGTCCGGGTAAGTGTTTTGCAGCCCTCCTTTGTGTGATACTCATATTTCTCAGCCGATCCCCTCTTGATTGACTCCCTGTTTCTTTGGGATATCCGCGCAGCGCACCGCTTTCCCTCTCGCGGGTTCCATCGGGCTCTGTTGTGGGGGGCACAGATGCCCCTCCTGCGCCCCCTCGCATGGATCCCGCCGCCGCGCTCCGGGAGGCGACGGAGAGGAACGCCCGTGAGGCGCGCGCGGAACGCGAGGCCGCGGACCGCGAGCGAGCGGTGGCCGATGCCGCCACCAGGGCGGAGGCCGAAGTCGCCAAGAAGGCCCAGGCAGACGCGGCCCGAACCCGGGGGCAGGAGACGGGCTCCCAGCAGCCAACGGGCCGCACCGTCCACCTGGAGGCAGGCTCCCTGGAGCCGTCGGCCCAAGCGCCGGTTGCTGACGAGCAGCCGGCTCCAGACAACGGGGGG
>LR738710.1:788437210-788507468 GCA_902687465.1 Secale cereale | reverse complement strand
GGGGACGATTGCGTCATCCTGGAGAAGCAGGTGCCGCCCCCCGCGCTGCCTGCTGGGGAGCAGGGCAGCTGGCCAGCGGGGACAGAGGTGCCGCCAGCTGGGGGCGTGCCGGTGACTGGCCCGCAACCGGCCCTCCGAGCCCCAACCCGTCGGCGCCCTGCGAGGGTGGTCTCCGTGCCGCAGCAGGTGGGGGCCGGCGTGGCCAGGTCGTCCGCGCCGGAGAATGAGGCGACCAGCACGGCGCCGTCAGGTTGGAGGCCCAGAGGTGGCGGCGCATGGATCGTCGCATCGCGGGACGTCCTCGGCCACTTCAACTCCTTGGGCAACGTCGTGCAGACGGCGGTGCAGGAGTTCGTGGCCACACAGTCCTCCATTTGGGTACGTGTGCTTCGTGTTCTTCTGTTTTTATTCCTTCAATTTCTTCTATGGGGACGCGTCAGCGCACCCACTGGGTGTAGTCCCCGAGTTCCGAGCCGGCTGCTGAGCAGGCGGCTTGGAACTCCAAAGCATACGTCATGGGCTGATCTTGCGTCTTGTTGCAGGAGTATCACAACCTCCGCGTGGCCTCCTACAACGCTAAGCGCCAGGAGTTGGCGCAGCTGCAGGCAGCCTTGGCAGACAGCCAAGATGAGTGCCTCCTCTTCTCCTTGCGGGGGCGCGTCAGCGCACCCGCTGGGTGTAGTCCCCGAGTTCCGAGCCGGTTGCTAAACAGGCGGCTTGGAACTCCATGGTTATCTTTTTGCTGCTGACATTTGTTGTTTTTCTTCCTCCCTTGCCAGCGGTCGCAGCTGACCTCCGCAGCCAGCTGGGCGAGGCCCAGTCGGAGCTGGCTGCGAAGGAGCGAGAGCGTGGTCTTGCCACCCAGGACCGCGACCGCCTGGCCAAGGAGCTAGCGGACCAAGCGGCGACCCACAAGGTCGAGCTTGGGAATATGTCGGACGCCAAGACACTTCTGCGGGCCGAATTCAAGACCGAGCGCACGAATTGGGCCGAGAAGGAGGCGGCCCTCCATGACGGCTACGTAGCCATTGGAGACATGGTTGACGGCGAGATGTCTACCCTTTCATCTTGTATTCGCCGTCTGTAACATTCGTCTTTCTTTTCTTCTGATCCTTCTTCTAGTTTTGGTAGAGTTCTTCCCGGGCTACTCTGTGGCCGCCACCCAGGCCATCGAGGCCGAGCATGCTGCGAGGCGCCAGGCGGGCCGGGTGATTGCACCCAATGCGCCCAGGACCCCGGCCGAGGAGCTTCTTGCCATTCGGGTGCGTCTCCTGCCGGTCCGCCGTCTGCTTCGCCTTCTACAGCATGCTGGCGCCCAGGTCCTAGCCGCCCTCTGGCCAGGTGTGTCAGCACTTCGCACTCCCAGTCGGACTGCCGACTGGCTGGAGGCGGCCGGCCAACGCTTCGAGGCTTGGAAGGGCTCCGCAGCGAGGGCTGGCACGCGGACCGCCCTTGAATTCGTCAAGAGCTGGTATCCGGGCCTGAGCCTTGAGCAGCTGGAGACTTTCCGTGCGGAGGCCCAGCCGGAGCTGGCCGTGGTGCAGAAGGAGCTCGTCCAACGCGCCGCCGCCCTTGCCGAGTACGCTAACACCTCCGTTCATCCCAGAGTTGGACGACAGAGGCCATGTGGTGCCGCCTGGCAACTTCGGGCTAGACCTGGCGGCGTCGGAGGAGCCAGACGAGGAGATCGCCTCCAGCGAAGGGGACGAGGAGGAGGAAGGCAGCGACGAGGAGACCAGCTCCTAGGAGGCAGATCCGTCTGCCAGCCGGCAGCCTGACCAGTCCTCGACAAGCGGACCAGGTGTGGTGGCCCCGCCTGCCGTAGGAAGCGGCCAGACCGAGACCCACGAGGCACCCCCCTCGGAAGCCAGCTCCGTCGTGCCGCCTGCCCAGCCTGCTATGCCTTAAGTTTTTTCTTTTGTATCTTCTGTTTCCTGTTTCTCTGTAAGACTTTGTAGGGTTAATCCGAACAATTCCACCCGCTGGGTGTATCAGTAAGTTGTCACTGTAAGGCGGCCCTTGAGGACTTTTGGATGTAAATATTCTTTTTAATGCTGCATGGTTTTTATGCAATTGTGCCGAGTCCTAGGATTAGCCCTGCCCTATTTCCTTGTGGCGATTTTCTTCTTGCCGTCTCCTTTAACTGCCGCCCTGCCAGTCAGACAACCACTCTATGGTTCTGTGGCTGGGTCAGGGGCTTGGCTGTTTTCAGGGTGGGCAAGTATCCCGCCCTCTGGAAGGCGGCCTGGCCAAGCCTAGAACCGGCTGGCCGGCTGTTTGACAGCCGGCAGCTCGTGTGAAGGGCCGGCTTGCCCTATGTCTTTTTTCCTTAGCCATTTTTCGTGTGGGCACCCTTTCTTGCCTTTGGCTCCCGCCAGTCGGACAACCGCGTTCTGCGAGTCTGTGACTTGATGCGGGAGAGGGCTTGGATGCCATCACATTACTTGTCTGACTATTTAAGGAGAATTTCTTAGACATAGGGCTAGGCGGCCAGTCCCCGGGCCGTCTGCTAGGCTCCGGTGACGGACAAAGGAGTGAACAATAATCATTCACAGGCATAATTCTTATCATATAGATAAAGGGTTGGGCAGTCCCCGAGAACTCCTCGGGGGTCCTAATGGTTCTCAAAATAACTTTAGATAGCGCGACACATACTGTCTTTCAGCTATAAAAGCGACAAAGTAGGTTTGCGTTCCATGGGCGCTCCGACTCCTTGCCCGAGTCATCTCTCTTGCGTGCTCTTGGCTTCTGGGCATCAATGAGGTAGTAGGTATCGTTGCCTAGTACCTTGCTGACGATGAACGGTCCTTCCCAAGGAGCCGAGAGCTTGTGCTGGCCGGCTGTTCGCTGGATCAGCCGGAGCACAAGGTCCCCCTCGCGGAAGGAGCGTGGCTTGACTCGCCGGCTGTGATAGCGGCGGAGACCCTGCTGGTAGATGGTGGAGCGGCTGAGTGCTACCAGCCGGGCCTCCTCCAGCAGGTGTACGCCGTCTTCGCGTGCTTCTTTGGCTTCAGCTTCCGTATACATGGTGACGCGAGGTGAGTCAAACTCAACATCCGTTGGGATGACGGCCTCGGCCCCATACACGAGGAAGAAAGGAGTGAAGCCGGTGGATTTGTTCGGAGTGGTTCTGAGGCTCCAAAGGACAGACGATAATTCTTCTTGGCCATCCGGAGCCCGTGGATAAGCGCCTCATACTCGGCCACGTTGTTGGAGGCGACAAAGTGGATCTGCAGGGTATACTTGAGCTTGTTGCCTTTGGGGGAGGTGAGGACGACGCCGGCTCCTAGGCCGGTGCGCATCTTTGACCCGTCAAAGTGCATCCGCCAATGGGTTGAGTCTGGAACAGGCGGCAGGTACTGGGTTTCGGCCCAGTCGACGAGGAAGTCGGCCAATGCTTGTGACTTGAGGGTTGTGCGCGGCTGGTAGAAGATGGTGAAGGGGGCCAGCTCAATGGCCCACTTGGCCACTCTTCCCGAGGCATCTCTGTTGCCCATGATTTCAGCAAGCGGGGCCGTGCAGACGACCGTGACATAATGCTCTTGGAAGTACTGCTTGAGTTTCTTAGCGGTGAAGTACACGCCGTAGCACATCTTCTGGTAATGAGGGTACTTCTGCTTGGATGCTGACAGCACTTCACTCAAGTAGTAGACGGGCCTCTGGACAGGCAAGGCTCTGCCGTCCTCTGGGCGCTCGACCACAATGACAGTGCTGACCACCCGGCTGGTGGCGGCAATGTACAGGAACATGGGTTCCTTGTCTGCTGGCGCCGCCAGGACAGGCAGGGTGGACAGCAGTCTCTTGAGCTGCTGGAAAGCTTCGTCCGCCTGGTCGTTCCACTCGAAGCACGTGGCCTTCTTCTTCAGTTGGTACAGGGGGTGCCTTTTCTCCTAGCCGGCTGATGAAACGGCTGAGAGATGCCAGGCACCCCGTGAATATCTGGGCATCCCGCAGACGGGTCGGCCGCTCCATTCTCTCAATGGCCTTGATCTTCGCAGGGTTGCACTCGATGTCGCATTTGGATACCAGGAAGCCAAGGAGTTGGCCGGCTGGTACCCCGAAGACGCATTTCTCCGGGTTTAGCTTAATCCGAAAGCGGCGCAGGTTCTCAAAGGTCTCTTGGAGATCCTCCAAAAGGGTTCCTCTCTTCTCCGTCTTCACCATGATATCGTCCACGTAAACGTGGGCGTTTCTACCAAGCTGCTTGAGGAGGCACTTCTGCATTCAACGCTGAAAGGTGGCGCCGGCATTTCTCAAGCCGAACGTCATGGTCAGGTAGCAAAAGGTCCCAAATGGCGTGAGGAAGGCGGTCTTCAGGCGATCAGCTGGATCAAGCTTGATTTGGTGGTACCCAGAATAAGTATCAAGGAAGGACAACAACTCGCATCCGGCTGTGGAGTCGATCACTTGATCTATTCGCGGCAGAGCAAACGAATCTTTAGGGCAAGCTTTGTTGAGGCTGGTGTAATCAATGCACATGCGCCATTTGTTGTTCTTCTTCAACACTAGGACTGGATTCGCAAGCCACTCGGGGTAAAAGACTTCCATGATGAAGCTGGCTGCTAGCAAGCGGGCAACTTCTTCCCCAACGACTCTTCTCTTTTCTTCTGATAGGCGGCGCAGCGGCTGTCTGACAGGCTTTGCATCTTCTCTCACATGTAGTTTGTGCTCGGCGAAATCCGTCGGGACACCCGGCATGTCTTTGGGGGACCATGCAAAGATGTCCCAATTCTGACGGAGGAAATCGACGAGCTCGCTTTCCTATTTGCTGTCTAGGCTTGACCCTATGACAGCAAATCGCTCCGGGTGAGATGGGTCCAAGGCAACCTTCTTCGTCTCCTTGGCTGGCTGGAACGAGCCTTGCGGCTCCGCCTTCCTGGGATCGGCTGGTATGGCCGGCTGCTCGCCAGCGATTTCCACCAGCCGCTCCAAACGACGCTTTTCCTCATCTATGACAAGGGACTATGCCAGGCGGCTGCTGGCTGTTACGCATGCAATGGACTTCTCGTAGTCCCCGGTTATAGTGATTATTCCTTTGGGGGCTGGCATCTTCATCTTGAGGTAGGCATAATGGTGTACTGCCATGAACTTTGCAAGAGCTGGTCGGCCCAAGATCACGTGATAGGGACTTTCCAGGTTCACCACTTCAAACTAGACCGGCTCCCTCCGGAAATGCATCTTGTCACCAAATAGGACATCGACCCTGGCCTTGCCGATTGGTGAGCAAGAGAGGCCTGGCACAATGCCATGGAACAGGGTCCTGGTAGGCTGGAGTTGCTTTTCTTTGATGCCCAACTTCTCCATGGTGTCACGATACATGATGTTGATGCTGCTGCCGCCATCTACCAGCACCCGGGAGAAACGACAGGCCCGCCTGTCAGTGGAGAGAGTGGCATCCAGGACCAAGGCATAGGCCCCTGACGATGGCATGACAGCCGGGGGATCCTCTCGGCTACAGCTGACATGCCTTTCAGACCAATGCATGAACTCTGGGTCCTTGACGGCAACAATATTGACTTCTCTGCGCTGCTGGCGCCGGCTATGCCTATCGTCCGTCTGGCTGGTGAAGACAACATAGGCTCCGTTTTCTTCTGGGAACTCGTCCTGGACCTGGCCGCCAGGGCAGGCAGCCGGCGGATTAGGAGGCGGGCCTGGCGGCCCAGCAGGCGGCGGTGGCAGAGCTTCTCCCCTCGCAATTCTTGTGAGCCAATGACACTTTTGCGTTGTGTGGTTGGAAGGCTTCACGCCACTATGGAACTTGCAGGGGGCGTCCAGAGCTTGGTCAAAGGAGAAAGCCGGCTACCAGACTGGTTTGCCGCCCTTCTGGCGCTTGGGTCCTGCTTGAGCTTCTGGCTGCTGGTCGTCGACTGCTGCCACCAGCCAGCTGTTGGCAGCCGGCGCGTGGGCCTTGCGTTTATGGTCACTTGTCTGCTGGCGCCGGCTGGACTCTCTCGCCGGCATCTTGGAGGTTGTAGGAGTCATCTTGCCAGAAGCATCCACTTGCAGCTCGGTCTTCATGGAGGAGTCGGCGGTAGCGTACTTGTCTGCTATGCTCAGTAGTTCATCCAACGTGGCCGGCTCGTCACAAAGGAGCCGGTGCTTGAGTAAGGTGCCTTCTCTGCACCCGGCCGTGAAATACTCGATGGCTTGTACCTCATGCATTCCCTCACAAGAGTTCCGCAGCTCTGCCCAGCGCGTCAGATAATCGCGGGCCGACTCGTGTGGGCCTTGGACACACAGGGAGAGCTGACGCGGCTTGGGAGGACGCTTGTAGGTACTGGTGAAGTTGCGAGTGAAGGCGTCGGTGAAGTCCAGCCAGCCGTTGATATTATTGGGTTTAAGGCTGTTCAGCCAGGTCCGAGCCGTGCCCTGGAGCATGAGGGGCACGTACTTCACCGCAACGCGTCTATTGCCGGTAGCTATGCTGATGGCTGTGGAGTAGTCCACCAGCCAGTCCTCTGGTTTCACTGATCCGTTGTACTTGGGGGTATCCCTCGGGAGCAAGAAGCCGTTGGGAAAAGGCTCGTTGCGGATGCGAGGGCCAAAACAAGCCGGTCCGAGGTCATCATCTTCTTCAACCACCTGGGACCGAGCCAGACGGTCCAGGCGGTGGCGGGCGTCGTTCTCCCCAACCCCCTCGCGGCGGCCCAAACGACCCACCACAGAGGGGTGGTCAACAGGCAGAGGAGACACGCGCCTCTCCTGCCTGAGAGGAGGCGGATGTTCCCCTCGCCGTTCTACGGCCCTTGGGCGGCCGTCTTCGTCACGCTCGATGGTGACGCGAGTCTGCCGGCTGCGGCTGGCAGCAGGCTCTGAGTCTCGCCGGTTGGAGGCGCCGACTATTGGAGAGCGAGATGTGGCTCCTTGCTCCCGCCGAAAAGGGCGGTTGTCTGCGTGCGCACCGGCCTCTGATACCCGGCGACGGGCCTCCTGCTGCGTGGCAGCAGCGTCAAGGAGCTGGCGGGCGCGCTGATTTATGCAACGAAGCTCGTCTCCCTCCAAGTGGCCCATCTCATCGACTGCCGCCTGGGCAGCCCTTAGGTTCTCCGATGGAGTGAGGTACATAGGCCGCGGGGCCCCAGCATGTCTGCTAGCAGCCCGCCGCGATTGCGGACAGTGCCGTCTCGGCTAGGCTAGTCAGCAGCCAGCATGCCACAGATGGTGCGGTCCATCTCGCGGCGGTAAGCTTCGGTGAGGCGTCGGGAGGCAGCCAGTTTGTTGGCGCTGTCGAGAAGCAAAACACGGAGCGCCTCCAACACCTCGCCATCTGCCCCCACCGCGACAGGAGCGGCGAGGTGCTGCAAAGCGGCCTCGAGCGGGTCTGGGCCCGCCCTGCTAGATGGTTCTCCGTGGTCGGTGACGAGCACCTCCGTGACGGTGCTGATGGTACTGCCAATCGGAAGAGCGGGGAGGGGGTCATTGATAATCACCACGTGCTCGGGGAAGGAGTCGACGACCTCCGTGCCGAGGTCGATGATCATGTCTACGGGTGGGTCAGAAGAGCCTACTGACTCCACGTCAGAGGCGCGCTCGTCGATGATGTGGAGCTTGTCGAGGAGCTCGACGAGGCAGCTCTCCGGTGCCACTGGCTCGGCTGCCGGAGAGGGCTCGTCGAGGATGCGGACATCGCCGAGAAGATCGGCGAGCCCGCTCACGGCGCATGCGGCCGCAGCGCTGCGAAGCATCCCGGTTTCCACGCCAGCAGGCGTGCCGGGCTGGCTACTCTCGCCAGGAAGGAACAAAGTTCCCGTCCAGAACATGTCTTCGGACGACGATGCACCTAGCCCCATGGTGGGCACCAAATGTCGGGGTTTTGGAACGACATATGCCAGCGGGTGTCTTATCATGCATGGGGTCAAAAGAACGTCGCCGGGCTCGGGAAGCGGGATGAGGCGGAACTTAGGACGCCTACGGATCTTACCCAGGTTCGGGGCTCTCCGAGGAGATACCACCCCTAGTCCTGCTCTGCAGGGGCTCCGCGTCATGACTGATGTCACTATGGTAGCTACAAGGTTGCTCCTTGAGCTGTGTGGTCTGGAGGAAGAAGATGAACAAGGCTAGCTCACCTCCTATCTCTCTTCTAGGGTTCAATCTCGTAACCCTCTCACCCCCTCCTCATGGAGGACCCTGGGGGTTTATATAGGCCTACCCCCCAGGGGTACAATGGTAACCTCGACGGCGTGACTCCCAGCCGTCAGTGTCTTCTGGCGTCGACCTTGCCGCCTGCCTGCTGGGGCCCGCCGCTTGCGGGCCCTCGTGATTGTCTTTCACTGTAGATGCACATCTACTGACGGCAGCCTCGTCAGGAGGGAAGTGGCTACAGTGCCGCCGTCTCCTGCCGTACACTGCCGCCACGCCCTGTCTTGTCATCTTGATGAGGTCCAGACTTCTAGGGCGAGGTTTGCCGCCTGCTACCAGGCGGCCGTTTCCCCTGGCCGTCTGCCAAGGGCAGCTTGTTCATGAGCTACTCGCTGGCTAATGGGGCCAGCCGCCTGCTGGCCCTGCCGTCTGTGAGTAGTGGGATCGTGGCCTCCTCTGACCGATGCTTGGTCACGAGCAACGTGGCTACAGTGACCCGCCACTTAGGAGATATTCATAAGGTACACGTTCACTGTAGCCACGCCCTTATAGATCTTCTAAGGAGATGTTCACCTGTAGCCACGCCTCTGCTTCGTGGGGGTCCCCCAGCACGCGTCCCGAGGGAGGGATATGGGACCGTCTGCTAGCTGGTGGTGTTGGTGCTGCCGCTTGTTGGGTCCCTGCCGCCTGCTGGCAGCCGGCTCCTAGGGCAGGCTACCCTAGGAGGCGGCCCGATGAGCAGACGGCCGCGGTGGACCAGGCGGCTGTTATTTGTCTTGAAATACCAAGGATGGTCGCCGAGGGTACCCATGGTCAATATCTCCGACACAAAGTATTGAAATTCTTTTGTGAATTCACAAACTCTTTAACACTAGTTTCAAATTCAGAGGGCATCTTACCAAAATTTCCATAAGAGTTATTGTAGGAATTACCATAACTATTAGAGGAATTACTAGGAAAAGGCCTAGGATTAAAGTTTCCTCTATAAGCATTATTACCAAAATTATTCCTACCAACAAAATTCACATCCAAAGATTCATTATTATTTTCAATCAACGTGGATAAAGGCATATCATTAGGATCAGAAGAAGCACTCTTAGTAGCAATTAATTTCATAAGTTCATCCATTTTTCCACTCAAAACACTAATCTCTTCAATAGCATGCACTTTTTTACTAGTAGATCTTTCACTGTGCCATTGAGAGTAGTTAACCATAATATTATCAAGGAGTTTGGTAGCTTCTCCTCAGGTAGTTTCCATGAAAGTGCCTCCTGCGTCCGAATCTAAAAGATTTCTAGAAGCAAAATTCAAGCCAGCATAAAAGTTTTGTATAATCATCCATAAGTTCAAACCATGTGTAGGGCAATTACGTATCATTAATTTTATTCTCTCCCAAGCTTGTGCAACATGCTCATGATCTAGTTGCTTAAAATTCATAATGTCAATTCTAAGAGAGATAATCTTAGCAGGAGGAAAATACTTAGAGATAAAAGCATCATTGCACTTATTCCATGAATCAATACTATTTCTAGGCAAAGAGGAAAACCAAATTTTAGCACGATCTCTAAGTGAAAACAGAAATAGCTTCAATTTAACAATATCATTATCCGTATCCCTCTTCTTTTGCATATCACACAAACCAACAAAGTTGTTTAGATGGGTAGCGACATCTTCACTAGGAAGGCCGGAAAATTGATCTTTCATGACAAGATTCAACAAAGCAGCATTGATCTCACAAGATTCAGCATCGGTAATAGGAGCAATAGGAGTGCTAATAAAATCATTATTGTTGGTATTGGAAAAGTCACACTGATGAGGACATGCCTACCTTGGATACGACCAAAAATATTGCATACATGTATATTTGTGAGGTGATTTCTAATGCAAACTATGCAACAATTTATTTATGTCATCCAGGACAAAAATACTTCACAGAATTTTGTGCCATGTCTAATTCCAGGTGTATGGGACATTTGTACAATCCACATATGAAGATAAGGGAAAAAGAGAAGTTTAGGTGATGTTCAAAAAGTTCTCTCACGTCACTTTTGGGCCAAGAGAAGATAGAGTCCAAGTGTCTCACGTTCTGCATCTAGATTCGGACTACACAGACAATCCTGACTCAAAACCGCGAGAACTCCTTCATACGGACTCCGAATTGGGTGATTCTTTCTTTGTTGGAAACTAGATTTCGTACACTTTTCAACCCAATTGGATTCACCTTCAAATTCGTCCGGAGCGTTGAGATATCGATGAAACAATATGACGCTGCAGCAGAATCCGAGTCAAACTACAAGTCCAAAGGTGTTGCATCACCTCCACTTGGGCCCATGAGCCTTGTACGACTTAGGGTTAGTTTTAGGCTGCCTTGGGACGTCCTCCCACCTCCTTGGCCGCCACCCCTTACTCCTATATAAGTAGATCCATCTAGTAGCTTTTTCTTTGGGGATTTGTTTAGTCAAAAGTTAGCCATTGCAACTTTGTGTACTTCATTTGTGTCCAACGACCAGACCAAGACCGCTTATGGATCCCCACCTTTATCAATACATCATTTATATTTGCAATATTCAGATTGCTTTATCATATTCTTGCTTGTTCTTCGATTGCATGCAGGAATAGACCTTCGTGGTCAGGCTGATCGTGCTTCTGGCATTGTCAGTAACCCCTGGAGATTGGTTTAGCGATTGCTAAGGCGCGACGTCGTGCACATTTATAGTCGGATCGTCAAAGTCGTCTCCACCAAATCTATAGTTATCATCTCATCGAAAGATCGGGCCCCTCGCTTCTATCAAGTGGTATCAGTTTTCAGGTCGCTCGGTGAGAATTTCCAGTTATCCATAGATTAGATTTATTTTTTTACCTATTGTCCAAGAAAAAGCCATAAAAAAGTTAGATCTATTCATCCTTTGTCCTAGCCAGTCTGAGCCTTTGCATTTTTGTCATTGTTTGCATTCTTGAATTATCGGTTGCATCGTCGTGTCGAGTTGCTAATCTTACTGTCTAGTTCGTTAGAGTTTCGAGTTCTGTTCACATTAGTCACGTCGCCACTGCATCGTTATCCCTTCCGCTGTCCACCACCTCGTGCTACCCATCGTTCATTGTCACAATCATACTTGAGGTCGTTCGCATCTTTGCTTGATCCAATCTGCATCTTATCTAGTTTGTCTTGGAAAGAGGGAGAAAAAAAAAGATAGAGAAAAAAGTACAAAAAAGGAGAGAAAGAGAAAGAAAAAAAAGTGTGAGAAAAAAAGAGAAAAAGAAAAAAGAAAAAGAAAAAGCGTGAGGAGGAAAAAGAGAGACATAATTCGGATCTATTAGAGTCAATCGCGTAGTTGAATTCGGATTGGAATCTGTTTTCTGAACTGTTCAGTAAAACAGGCATATCTTCCTCATACGAAGTCCGTTTTGGCTCCACAAGTACTCAAATTAAGGCTAGTGACAAGCTGCATCTGAATAGTTGCAGGAGATATTTCAATATTTTGCACCACAAAATCGGCTTCTAAATAGGTCTTTTTGCCCTCCGAAGTTCGCGAACACAGCTTGTTCCAGTTTTCCAGCCAGTTTTAGAATTTTTTGACACCTCATATCAATTCGGAATTGAGCGATTCTTTTTGTGTCTGAAAGCTTGAGTTAATAGCATTCTATAGAAAAACTTATCATAAAATTGGCTCAAAGTTTTCAAGAGGAAAGTTGGAGAGCGAGTTGTTGTATATCCTGCTTGGCGGTTGTTTTTCATCATTATCTTTACTGCCATTGTGATTTTCACTTACATCTTGCTATCGAGAGCTACTTCATATCCTTTCTTGATGCTTGTTGTGTTATGTCGTGACCTCATTAGTGTTCTAGGCTCGCGTCTCTAGTCCGGTCTAGCCTAGGACCAGCACAGTACCGTCGTTGAGCGTTTATTCAACATTGCATCTCTGAATTGATTATTGCTAATCTTTTGCTACCATATATAGCCAACCCAGCTCCATATATTTCTACACCGTGCATATTTACGTTCACCTGGCAATCGCCTTACTCAATCTTTGGAGTTATTTGACATGCTGGTTGCCTATCTCCACCTGCTGCATGGTAAAAACCTATAAGATATTGATATTTGCTTTACTATGAGCGCTTTACCACCACATCCTAGTAGTTCATAGGAACATTATTCTCGAATTTTGTTTCTTGTTTCTACTATTCATGACAGGTACTGGAGACAGAAGTTCTTGGACGACGGATACATCTTCACCATCACGAGATGTGGGACAACGCACACAAGCGCATGGTCAGGTGATTTCTTTACCGTCATTTGAGGGTAGATTTAATCCTGCTATTTATCTAGCTTGGGAGCTTGAAGTAGAAAAAGTTTTTAGTCACCATCATTTTTCTGAACTTGAGAGAGTACGAGCTGCCACTAGAGTATTTACTGGTTTTGCTTCTGTTTGGTGGAGTGTGAATTGTAAGAAAAATATTGATAACCAACCCACAACTTGGAAAGATTTGAAGGCTGTAATGAGAACACATTTTTTTCCTCCTTACTAATCATCGAAAGATCGGGACCCTTGTTCTTGTTTCTACTAATCATGATAGGTACCGGAGACAGAAGTTCTTGGATGACGAATACATCTTCACCGTCACGAGACATGGGACAACACACACAAGCACACGGCCTGGTTATCTCTTTACCTTCATTTGATTGTAGATTTAATCCTGCTATTTATCTTGCTTGGGAGTTTGAGGTAGAACTATTTTTACAAGCCATGTTTTTTCTGAACTTGAGAGAATACGAGCTGTCACTAGAGCATTTACTGGTTTTTCTTCTGTTTGGTGGAGTTTACACTGTAAGAAAAACATGGATAACTAACCCACCACTTGGAAAGATTTGAAAGCTATAATGAGACAACAATTTTTTCCTCCTTACTATCGCCGTGAATTGCTTCGCAAATTGGAACAATTAAAACAAGACAGTAACAGTGTTCATGCTTACTACCAAGAGTTCAAATCTTATATGCATCATTGTGACATAGAAGAATCTGAGGGTGATACAATGAATAGATGTTTTGGTGGTTTGAACCATGATATTCGCGCAAGATTTCAGTATATTCCTCGTTGCATTACTGGTATGTATGTTCGTGCTTGTACCTTTGAGAGAAAAATACAGGAGGATGTATTGTGTGACTACAACAACTACTATTCCAGTTCATGCTCATCACCACAAGTTGGTTCGTCCACCATCGCACCTACTAGAGTAGCCACACCTCCGATTGTGAGCGCGCCATCATCTAAAGTTTATAGTACATTGTCATCGTCTGTACCTACATCAGCTACGTCTTTGCGACAAGGTAACAGTAAAAACAATGATGATATAACTACACATGAGGATGATGCATATCTAGTTAACTTGAATACTTCATGTATTGAATTACCTGTTGATTTGAGCACACCACCTAGTTTAGATAATCATGTTACTGTCATGAATGGGTCATGTGATCAAACAACTGAAATACCAACAATTTTGAGTGCACCCATAGAATTAACTGTTGATGCAAATGAATCATGTGAATTAGAGAATAAATCATATTTGGATAAAATAAATTTGAAAATAATTGTGCAATTGTTTAATCATTTTGATATGACCTCTAATCTTGGTGACATTTCTATGTCAAATGAGTTATTGCATGTTTTCTTATTTAAGCATGTTGTAGCCTGTGAATTTCATGCAAGTAAGGTTTATTCACCAATGTTGGGATGGTTTAATGATGAACATTCTCAATCTTTTGATATGAATAAGAGCTTCACTTATTTGTGCAAACTGAGTTGCAATATTTTCATGCCTTCCACCTCTTGTGATAATATCTTGGCCTTATATTTTATGAATTACGAAAGCTACTCATCTATACAAGTGTCATATGTGTGAAAATTAAGGGAAGTAAAAATGGATGACATATACATATACAACATGTACACCTTGTCTATTTTCTTACCCACATTTCAGATTAAGCAACGCCGAGGACGACTTTATTTTCAAGAAAGGAAGGATGATGAGGACATGACTACTTTGGATACGAACAAAAATATTGCATACATGTATATTTGTGAGGTGATTTCTAATGCAAACTATGAAACAATTTATTTATGTCACGCAGGACAAAAATACTTCACAAACTTTTGTGCCATGTCTAATTCCAGGTGTATGGGACATTTGTACAATCCACATACGAAGATAAGAGAAAAAGAGAAGTTTAGGTGCTGTTCAAAAAGTTCTCTCACGTCACTTTTGGGCCAAGAGAAGATAGAGTCCAAGTCTCTCACATTCTGCATCCAGATTCGGACTGCACAGACATACCTGACTCAAAACGGCAAGAACTCCTTCATACGGACTCCGAATTGGGTGATTCTTTTTTTGTTGGAAACTAGATTTCGTACACTTTCCAACCTAATTGGATTCACCTTCAAATTCGTCCGGAGCATTGAGATATCGACGAAATAATCTGACGCTGCAGCAGAATCCGAGTCAAACTACAAGTCCAAAGGTGTTGCATCACCTCCACTTGGGACCATGAGCCTTGTACGGCCTAGGGTTACTTTTAGGCTGCCTTGGGACATCCTCCCACCTCCTTGGCCGCCATCCCTTGCTCATATATAAGTAGATCCATCTAGTAGCTTTTTCTTTGGGTATTTGTTTAGTCAAAAGTTAGCCATTGCAACTTCGTGTACTTCGTTTGTGTCCAACGACCAGACCAAGGCTGCTTACGGATCCCCACCTTTATCAATACATCATTTATATTTGCAATATTCAGATTGCTTTATCATATTCTTGCTTGTTCTTCGATTGCATGCAGGAATAAACCTTCATGGTCAGACTGATCGTGCTTCTGACATTGTCAGTAACCCCTGTTGATTGGTTTAGCAATTGCTAAGGCGCAACGTCGTGCACGTTTGTAGTCGGATCGTCAAAGTCGTCTCCACCAAATCGATAGTTATCATCTCATCGAAAGATCGGGCCCCTCGCCTCTATCCAAGAACTTCTGTCTCCGGTAACTAAGTGGTATCAAACTAAGTTGCAATATTTTCATGCCTTCTACTTCTTGTGATAATATTTTGGCTTTATATTTTATAAACTACGAAAGTTACTCATCTATACATGTGTCATATGTGCGAAAATTAAGGGAAGTAAAAATGAATGACATATACATATACAACATGTACACCTTGTCTATTTTCTTACCCAAATTTCAGATTAAGCAACGCCGAGGACGACTTTATTTTCAAGAAAGGGAGGATGATGAGGACATGACTACCTTGGATACGACCAAACATATTGCATACATGTATATTTGTGAGGTGATTTCTAATGCAAACTATGCAACAATTTATTTATGTCATCCAGGACAAAAATACTTCACATACTTTTGTGCCATGTCTAATTCCAGGTGTATGAGACATTTGTACAATCCACATATGAAGATAAGGGAAAAAGAGAAGTTTAGGTGCTGTTCAAAAGGTTCTCTCACGTCACTTTTGGGCCAAGAGAAGATAGCGTCCAATTCTCTCACGTTCTGCATCCAGATTTGGACTGCACAGACATACCTGACTCAAAATGGCAAGAACTCCTTCATACAGACTCCAAATTGGGTGATTTTTTTGTTGGAAACTAGATTTCGTACACTTTCCAAACCAATTGGATTCACCTTCAAATTCGTCCAGAGCGTTGAGATATCGACGAAACAATCTGACGCTGCAGCAGAATCTGAGTCAAACTACAAGTCCAAAGGTGTTGCATCACCTCCACTTGGGCCCATGAGCCTTGTATGACTTAGGGTTAGTTTTAGGCTGCCTTGGGACGTCCTCCCACCTCCTTGGCCGCCACCCCTTGCTCCTATATAAGTAGATCCATCTAGTAGCTTTTACTTTGGGGATTTATTTAGTCAAAAGTTAGCCATTGCAACTTCGTGTACTTCGTTTGTGTCCAACGACCAGACCAAGACCGCTTACGGATCCCCACCTTTATCAATACATCCTTTATATTTGCAATATTCAGATTGCTTTATCATATTCTTGCTTGTTCTTTGATTGCATGCAGGAATAGACCTTCATGGTTAGGCTGATCGTGCTTTTGGCATTGTCAGTAACCCCTGGAGATTGGTTTAGCAATTGCTAAGGCGCGATGTCGTGCATGTTTGTAGTTGGATCGTCAAAGTCGTCTCCACCAAATCGATAGTTATCATCTCATCGAAAGATCGGGCCCCTTGCTTCTATCACACACAATTTGGTATTGTTCTGGGCCATAGTGACAAGCAAGCAATCCAACTCACAAGCAAACAAGAAGCAAGCGAAAGGTAAACACACCGAAAGAGAAGGGCGAATAAAACGGCAGGGGTGAAGTGGGGGGGAGAGGAAAATGAGAGGTAAATAATGTAATGCGAACGATAAGGGTTTGTGATAGGTACTTGGTATATGACTTTTGGGTAAGCCTTCCCGGCAACGGCGCCAGGAATTCTTCTTGCTACTTCTCGAGCTTGCGTTGTATTCCCTCGAAGAGGAAAGGGTGATGCAGCACAATAGCGTAAGTATTTCCCTCAGTTTTTGAGAATCAAGGTATCAATCCAGTAGGATACCACGCGCGAGTCCCTCACACCTGCACAAACAAATAAGAACTTCGCAGCCGACGCGATAAGGGGTTGTCAATCCCTTTACGGTCACTTACAAAAGTGAGATCTGATAGATAGGATAGTAATATTTTTGGTATAAGAACATAAAGTAAATAAAGCAAAGTAAAGTAGATGGAAGATTAATATGTTGAGAATAGACCCGGGGGCCATAGGTTTCACTAGTGGCTTCTCTCATGATAGCAGAATTCTACGGTGGGTGAACAAATTACTGTCGAGCAATTGATAGGAAAGCGCATAATTATGAGAATATCTAGGCATGATCATTATATATAGGCATCACGTCCGTGACAAGTAGACCAAAACGATTCTGCATCTACTACTATTACTCCACACATCGACCGCTATCCAGCATGCATCTAGAGTATTAAGTTCATAGGAACAGAGTAATGCATTAAGCAAGATGACATGATGTAGAGGGATAAACTCAAGTAATATGATATAAGCCCCATCTTTTTATCCTCAATGGCAACAACACAATACGTGCCTTGCTGCCCCTGCTGTGACTAGGAAAGGACACCGCAAGATTGAACCCAAAGCCAAGACCTTATCCCATTGCAAGAACTATAGATCTAGTAGGCCAAACCAAACCAATAATTCGAAGAGACTTGCAAGGATATTAGAATCATACATAAAAGATTTCAGAAAAGAATCAAATATTGTTCATAGATAATCTTGATCATAAACCCACAATTCATCGGATCTCGACAAACTCACCGCAAAAAGATTACATCGAATATATCTCCTCGAAGATCGAGGAGAACTTTGTATTGATATCCAAAAAGTGAGAAGAAGCCATCTAGCTAATAACTATGGACCCGAAGATCTATGGTAAACTACTCACAACTCATTGGTGAGGCTATGGTGTTGATGTATAAGCACTCCGTGGAAGATCCCCCCTCCGACGGAGCTCCGGAACAGGCCCCAAGATGGGATCTCACGGGAACAGAAGGTTGCGACGGTGGAATTAGGATTTTCTCTATTGCCTCGATGTTTTCAGGGTATATGGATATATATAGGATGAAGGAGGGCATCGGGGGAGCCAGAGGGGGCCCACGAGGGTGGGGGCGCGCCTAGGGGGAGGGGGCGCACCCTGGACCCTCGTGGCCACCTCCTTCGTTCCCTCGCGTGTACTCTAAGTCTTCTGCGAAGATACAGTTCCAAAAATAACTCTCCCGAAGGTTTCATTCCGTTTGGACTCCGTTTGATATTCCTTTTCTGCGAAACCCTGAAATAGGCAAAAAAACAGCAATCTGCACTGGGCCTTGGGTTAGTAGGTTAGTCCCAAAAATAATATAAAAGTGTATAATAAAGCACATTAAACATCCAAAACAGAATATATAATAGCATGGAACAATCAAAAATTAAAGATACGTTGGAGACGTATCATAGCTATGTGTTTGATCTCTCTCTCTCTCTCTCTCTCTCTCTCGTGTTATTGAGATGGCACGATCTTGATGTATCGCAAGCTTTGCTATTATAGTTGGATCTTATGATTCTTCTCCCCCTCTACTGTCTTGTGATGAATTGAGTTTTCCCTTTGAAGTTATCTTATCGGATTCAGTCTATAAGGATTTGAGAACACTTGATGTATATCTTGCATGTGCTTATCTGTGGTGACAATGTGATATCACGTGATCTACTTGATGTATGCTTTGGTGATCAACTTGCGGGTTTAGTGACCTTGTGAACTTATGCATAGGGGTTGGCACACGTTTTCGTCTTGACTCTCCGGTAGAAACTTTTGGGCACTCTTTGAAGTCCTTTGTGTTGGTTGAATAGATGAATTTGAGATTGTGTGATGCATATCATATAATCATGCCCACGGATACTTGAGGTGACAATGGAGTATCTTGGTGACATTAGGGTTTTTGTTGATTTGTATCTTAAGGTGTTATTCTAGTACGAACTCTAAGATAGATCGAACCGAAAGAATAGCTTCGTGTTATTTTACTACGGACTCTTGAATAGATCAATCAGAAAGAATAACATTGAGGTGGTTTCGTACCCTACCATAATCTCTTCGTTTGTTCTCCGCTATTAGTGACTTTGGAGTGACTCTTTGTTGCATGTTGAGGGATAGTTATATGATCCAGATATGTTATTACTGTTGAGAGAACTTCCACTAGTGAAAGTATGAACCCTAGGCCTTGTTTCCTAGCATTGCAATACCGTTTACGCTCACTTTTATCAATAGTTACCTTGCCGTTTTTATATTTTCATATTACAAAAACCTATATCTACCAACCATATTGCACTTGTATCACCATCTCTTCGCCGAACTAGTGCACCTATACAATTTACCATTGTATTGGGTGTGTTGGGGACACAAGAGACTCTTTGTTATTTTGTTGCAGGGTTGTTTGACAGTGAGCATCTTCATCCTACGCCTCCCACGGATTGATAAACCTTAGGTCATCCACTTGAGGGAAATTTGCTACTGTCCTACAAACCTCTGCACTAGGAGGCCCAACAACGTCTACAAGAAGAAGGTTGCATAGTAGATATCAAGCTCTTTCTTGGCGCCGTTGCCGGGGAGGTGAGTGCTTGAAGGTATATCTTTAGATCTTGCAATCGAATCTTTTAGTTTCTTGTTTTATCACTAGTTTAGTTTATAAAAGAAAACTACAAAAAATGGAATTAAGGTTGCCTCATATGCTTCATCTTTTTAATATCATTCGTGAAAATGATGGGAAGGAAAATTGTGCTCAAGTACTAGAAGAGGAATTACATAGAATGCTTGGCACTAAAAACTTGAATGATGAGCATGATTGCAATGTTGTTAGTGTGAATTCTTCGAATATCCAAAGTACTAATGATGATTGCACTAGTCATGATGAAAATATCTCATATAAGCATGTCAATTTTTGTGGAGTGCATAGAGTTTGCAAGTATATACCAAATAGGGAAGATAGATTTTGCAAGCGACATAAGTATTTGGAAACTAAATGGTTGCAAGAAAGGCTAGATGTTGTTGAAAATTTGAATTGTCTTAGCCGTACTTGTGAACTTTGCAATGAACGTGGTCATTTAAATCTCCAATGCAAATTGTTTCATGATCGAATCGTGTCCAAAAATTGTGATGACTTGATTTCCCTTGCACATCATAATGAACTTAGCTTACTTTTGGGTTATGAAGAAACCAAACGTAGAACTAAGAATCTTCCAGGATTTGCCCATGATAAATTTCTTGATTTTGATCTAGAGGAAATTTATATGTATTGTGTGGTGAATTGCATTGAAAATCCTTATATTGGCAATTACTTAAAGACAAGAAAACAAATAGGAGATGAAGAGAATACTAATGAAAGGGAAGAGATTTACCAATATCCTCCTATTCTTTCCTATGATGGATCAGGTAATGAGGAGGAGCCTTCTATGCAGCCAATCTCATTAATAAGGAGCTCCGAAAAGAGGATTAAACCCATACATGATGTGAAGAAGAAAAAGAAAAGACAGAGAAGCAAATATAAAAAGGTATCCCTTCCAAATGATGTTGCTCCTATTACTCATTGTGATGATGATAATTGCTATACTATCGGTGCTATCCATACTATTAATGATGAGAGTGATTATGCTTATGATATGAAAAGGCCCAAGCTTGGGGATGCTATGTTTGATGAGAATGACATGTTTGAGAATTTATTTTCTGCAAATAATGTTTGTCCCAAGCTTGGGGAGGCTACGTTTGATGCAGATGATATTTTTAGCCTCCCAAGTCTTGATATGCAAATTTATCATGATGATAGCATGCCTCCTATTTATGATGATTACTGTGATGACAGTTATGCTATAAAAAGTAGTGATGATTATATTTACAAAACTTGTCATGATTATGATTACCCTTTTTCTTAACTTTACTATTTTAATGTGGAAACAATCTATAGTATTCAAGTCTCTTATGATACTCCCACTATTCCGAATGAGAAGAATTTTGCTTATGTGGAGAGTAATAAAATTTATATGTTTGGGGTGAAGGAAATATGCCCTAGAGGCAATAATAAAGTTATTATTTATTTCCTTATATCTTTATTATTCATGCTAGAATTGTATTAACTGGAAACTTAGTACATGTGTGACTACATAGACAAAACAAAGTGTCCCTAGTATGCCTCTACTAGACTAGCTCATTGATCAAAGATGGTTATGTTTCCTAGCCATAGACATGAGTTGTCAATTGATCAACGGGATCACATAATTAGGAGAATGATGTGATGGAAAAGACCCATCCCTTAGCTTAGCACTATGATCGTTCAGTTTTACTGCTATTGCTTTCTTCATCACTTATACATGTTCCTATGACTTTGAGATTATGCAACTCCCGAATACCGGAGGAACACCTGGTGTGCTATCAAACGTCACAACGCAACTGAGTGATTATAAAGATGCTCTACAGGTGTCTCCGAAGGTGTTCGTGGTGTTGGCATAGATCAAGAATAGGATTTGTCACTCCAAGTGTCAGAGAGGTATCTCTAGGCCCTCTCGGTAATACACATCATAATAAGCCTTGCAAGCAAATGACTAATGAGTTAGTCAGGAGATGATGTATTACGGAACGAGTAAAGAGACTTGCCGGCAACGAGATTGAACTAGGTATTGAGATACCAACGATCGAATCTCGGGCAAGTAACATACCGATGACAAAGGGAACAACGTATGTTGTTATGCGGTTTAACCGATAAAGATCTTCGTAGAATATGTAGGAGCCAATATGAGCATCCAGGTTCTGCTATTGGTTATTGACCGGAGATGAGTCTAGGTCATGTCTACATAGTTCTCGAACCCGTAGGATCCGCACGCTTAACGTTTGATGACGATCGGTATTATGAGTTTATGTGTTTTTATGTACCGAAGGTAGTTCGGAGTCCCAGATGAGATCGGCGACATGACGAGGAGTCTCGAAATGGTCGAGACATAAAGATCAATATATTGGACGACTATATTCGGACATCGGAAAGGTTTCGAGTGATTCGGGTATTTTTCGGAGTACCGGAGAGTTACGGGAATTCGCCGGGGAGTATATGGGCCTTATTGGGCTTTAGGGGAAAGAGAGAAGAGGAAGGCTGCGCCCCCAAGGCCTAGTCTGAATTGGACTAAGGGGAGGGGCTGCGCCCCCTCCTTCCTTCTCTTCTCTTTTCCCTTTCCTTCTCTCCTACTCCTACTACTTGGAAGGGCTCCTAGTTCTACTAGGAAAAGGGGAATCCTACTCCCGGTGGGAGTAGGACTCCCCTAGGGCGCGCCATAGAGAGGGCCGGCCCTCCCCCTCCTCCACTCCTTTATATACGGGGGTAGAGGCACCCCATAGACACATGTTGATCTGTTTATCTCTCCCAACCGTGTGCGGTGCCCCTCTCCACAGAAACACACCTCGGTCATACCGTTGCAGTGCTTAGGCGAAGCCCTGCGCCGGTAGCTTCATCATATCCGTCACCAAGCCGTCGTGCTGATGAAACTCTCCCACGAGGTTCTACTGGATCAAGAGCTTGTGGGACGTCATCAAGCTGAACGTGTGCTGAATGCGGAGGCTCCGTACGTTCGGTGCTCGATCGGTTGGATCGCAAAGAAAGTCCGACTACATCAACCGCGTCACTAGATGCTTCCTCTTTTGATCTACGAGGGTACATAGACACACTCTCCCCTCTCGTTGCTATGCATCTGGTAGATAGATCTTGCATGATCATAGGAAAATTTTGAAATACTACATTCCCCAACAGTGGCATCATGAGCCAGGTCTATGCGTAGATGATATGCACGAGTAGAACACAAGTGAGTTGTGGACGATACTAGTCATACTGTTTACCAGCATGTCATACTTTGGTTCGGAGGTATTGTGAGATGAAGCGGCCCGGACCGACATTACGCGTACGCTTACGCGAGACTGGTTTCACCGTTATGAGCACTTGTTGCTTAAAGGTGACTGGCGGGTGTCTGTCTCTCTCACTTTAGCTGAATTGAGTGTGGCTACGCCCGGTCCTTGTGAAGGTTAAAACATCACATACTTGACGAAAAATCGTTGAGGTTTTGTATGCGTAGGTAAGAATGATTCTTGCTAAGCCCGTAGCAGCCACGTAAAACTTGCAACAACAAAGTAGAGGACGTCTAACTTGTTTTTGCAGGGCATGTTGTAATGTGATATGGTCAAGACATGATGAGTTATACGTTATTGTATGAGATGATCATGTTTTGTAAAGTTATCGGCAACTGGCAGGAGCCATATGGTTGTAGCTTTATTGTGTGAAATACAGTCGCCATGTAATTGCTTTACTTTATCACTAAGCGGTAGCGATAGTCGTGGAAGCAATAGTTGGCGAGACGAGAACGATGCTACGACGGAGATCAAGGTGTCGCGCCGGTGACGAAGGTGATCATGAAGGTGCTTTGGAGATGGAGATCAAAAGCACAAGATGATGATGGCCATATCATGTCACATATTTTGATTGCATGTGATGTTTATCTTATTATGCTTCTTATTTTGTTTAGTACGGCGGTAGCATTATAAGATGACCCCTTACAAAATCTCAAGGTATAAGTGCTCTCCCTGAGTATGCACCGTTGCGAAAGTTCGTCGTGCCGAGACACCACGTGATGATCGGGTGTGATAAGCTCTACGTTCACATACAACGGGTGTAAGCCAGTTTCGCACACGCAGAATACTCGGGTTAAACTTGATGAGCCTAGCATATGCAGATATGGCCTCGGAACACTGGAGACCGAAAGGTCGAGCGTGAATCATATAGTAGATATGATGAACATAAGATGTTCACCATTGAAAACTACTCCATCTCACGTGATGATCGGACATGGTTTAGTTGATTTGGACCACGTGATCATTTAGATGACTAGAGGGATGTCTATCTAAGTTGGAGTTCTTTAGTAATATGATTAATTGAACTTTAATTTATCATGAACTTAGTCCTGGTAGTATTAGCATATCTATGTTGTAGATCAGTAGCTCGCGATGTAGCTCCCCGTTTATTTTATATGTTCCTAGAGAAAACTAAGTTGAAAGATGTTAGTAGAAATGATGCGGACTTGTTCTGTGATCTGAGGATTTTCCTCATTGCTGCACAGAAGAATTATGTCCTTGATGCACCGCTAGGTGACAGACCTATTGCAGGAGCAGATGCAGACGTTATGAATGTTTTGACAAAAGCTTGGTATGATGACTACTTGATAGTTTAGTGCACCATGCTTTACGACTTAGAACTGGGACTTCAAAACGTTTTGAATGCCACAGAGCATATGAGATGTTCCGAGAGTTAAAATTGGCATTTCATACTCATGCCCGTGTTGATAGGTATGAGACCTCTGACAGTACTTTGCCTACAAGATGGAGGAGAATAGCTCAACCAGTGAGCATGTGCTCAGATTGTCTGGGTACTACAATTGCTTGAATCAAGTGGGAGTTAATCTTCGAGATAAGATAGTAATTGACAAAGTTCTCTAGACACTATCACCAAGTTAGTAGAACTTCGTGATGAACTATAATATGCAAGGGATGACGATAGTAATTCCCGAGCTCTTCGCGATGCTGAAATCGGCGAAGGTAGAAATCAAGAAAGAGCATCAAGTGTTGATGGTTAACAAGACCACTTGTTTCAACTAAAGGGCAAAGGGATAGAAGGGGAACTTCAAGAAGAATGACAAGCAAGTTGTCACTCCCGTGAAGAAACCGAAAGCTAAACTCAAGCCTGAAACTAAGTGCTTCTACTGCAAAGGAAATGGTCACTGGAAGTGAAACTGCCCTAGATACTTGGCGGATAAGAAGGATGGCAAAGTAAACAAAGGTATATTTGATATACAGATTATTGATGTGTACTTTACTAGTGTTCATAGCAACCCCTGGGTATTTGATACCGGTTCAGTTGCTAAAATTAGTAACTCGAAATGGGAGTTGCAGAATGAACAAAGACTAGTTAAAGGTGAAGTGACGATGTGTGCTGGAAGTGGTTCCAAGATTGATATGATCATCATCGCACACTCCCTATACTTTCTGGATTAGTGTAGAACCTAAATAAATGTTATTTGGCATTTGCGTTAAGCATGAATATGATTTGATCATGTTTGTTGCAATACAGTTATTCATTTAAAGTCATAGAATAATTGTTATTCCGTTTACATGAATAAAGCCTTCGATGGTCATACACCCAATGAAAATAGTTTGTTGGATCTCGATCGTAGTGATACACATATTCGTAATATTGAAGCCAAAAGATGCAAGGTTAATAATGATAGTGCAACTTATTTGTGGCACTGCCATTTAGGTCATATTGGTGTAAAGTGCATGAAGAAACTCCATAATGATGGACTTTTGGAATCAATTGATTATGAATCACTTGGTGCTTGTGAACCATGCCTCATGGGCAAGATGACTAAAACTCCATTCTCCGGAACAATGGAGCGAGCCACAGATTTGTCGGAAATCATATATACTGATGTATGTGGACCGATGAGTGTTGAAGCTCGCGGTAGGTATCGTTATTTTCTGACCTTCACTGATGATTTAAGCAGCTATGGGTATATCTACTTGATGAAACACAAGTCTAAAACATTTGAAAAGTTCAAAAATTTCAGAGTGAAGTAGAGAATCATCGTAACAAGAAAATAAAGTTTCTACGATCTGATCATGGAGGTGAATATTTTAGTTACGAGTTTGGTCTTCATTTAAAACAATGTGGAATAGTTTCACAGCTCACGCCACCCAGAACACCACAGCGTAATGGTGTGTCCGAACGTCGTAACCGTACTTTATTAGATATGGTACGATCTATGATGTCTCTTACCGATTTACCACTATCGTTTTGGGTTAAGCATTAGAAACAGCTGCATTCACGTTAAATAAGGGCACCATCTAAATCCGTTGAGACGACGCCTTATGAACTGTGGTTTGGCAAGAAACCAAAGTTGTTGTTTCTTAAAGTTTGGGGCTGCGATGCTTATGTGAAAAAGTTTCAACCTGATAAGCTCGAACCCACGTCGGAGAAATGTGTCTTCATAGGATACCCAAAGGAGACTATTGGGTACACCTTCTATCACAGACCCGAAGGCAAGATATTCGTTGCTAAGAATGGATCCTTTCTAGAGAAGGAGTTTCTCTCGAAAGAAGTGATTGGGAGGAAAGTAGAACTTGATGAGGCAATTGTACCTTCTCCTGAATTGGAAAGTAGTACATCACAGAAACTAGTTCCAGTGATTCCTACACCAATTAGTGAGGAAGCTAATGATGATGATCATGAAACTTCAGATCAAGTTTCTGCTAAACTTCGTAGATCAACCAAAGTTTGTTCCGCACCAGAGTGGTACGTCAACCCAATTCTGGAAGTCATGTTACTAGACCATGATGAACCTACGAACTATGAGGAAGCGGTGATGAGCCCAGATTCCGCAAAATGGCTTGAGGCCATGAAATCCGAGATGGGATCCATGTATGAGAACAAAGTGTGGACTTTGGTTGACTTGCCCGGTGATCGGCAAGCCATCGAAAATAAATGGATCTTCAAGAGGAAGACCGACACTGACGGTAATGTTACTGTTTACAAAGCTCGACTTGTTGCGAAAGGTTTTCGACAAGTTCAAGGAGTTGACTGCGATGAGACTTTCTCACCCGTAGCGATGCTTAAGTCTGTCCGAATCATGTTAGCAATTGCCGCATTTTATGATTATGAAATCTGGCAAATGGATGTCAAAACTGCATTCCTGAATGGATATCTTAAAGAAGAGTTGTATATGATGCAACTAGAAGGTTTTGTCGATCCTAATGGTGCTAACAAAGTGTGCAAGCTCCAGCGATCCATCTATGGACTGGTGCAAGCATCTCAGAGTTGGAATATACGCTTTGATAAGGTGATCAAAGCATATAGTTTTATACAGACTTTTGGATAAGCCTGTATTTACAAGAAAGTGAATAGGAGCACTACATCCTTTTATGATAAGTATATGTGAATGACATATTGTCGATCGGAAATGATGTAGAATTTTCTGGAAAGCATAAAAGAGTGTTTGAAAGAAGTTTTTTCAAAGGAAGACCTCGGTGAAGCTGCTTACATATTGAGCATCAAGATCTATAGAGATAGATTGAGACACTTGATAAGTTTTTCAATAAGTACATACCTTGACAAGTTTTTGAAGTAGTTCAAAATGGATCAGTCAGAGAAGGAGTTCTTGCCTGAGTTGTAAGGTATGAAGTTGAGTAAGACTCAAAGCCCGACCTTGGCAGAAGATAGAGAAAGAATGAAAGTCATTCCCTATGCCTCAGCCATAGGTTCTATAAAGTATGCCATGCTGTGTACCAAACCTGTTGTCTACCTTACCATGAGTTTGGCAAGGATGTACAAAAGTGATCCAGGAGTAGATCACTGGACAGCGGTCAAAATTATCCTTAGTTACTGGATGACTAAGGAAATATTTCTCGGTTATGGATGTGATAAAGAGTTCGTCGTAAAGAGTTACGTCGATGCAAGCTTTGACACCAATCCAGATGACTCTAAGTATCAATCTGGATGCATATTGAAAGTGGGAGCAATTAGCTAAAGTAGCTCAGTGCAGAGCATTGTAGACATAGAAATTTGCAAAATACATACGGATCTGAATGTAACAGACCCGCTGACTAAACTTCTCTCACGAAGCAAAACATGATCACACCTTACTACTCTTTGGGTGTTAATCACATGACGATGTGAACTAGATTGTTGACTCTGGTAAACCCTTTGGGTATTGGTCGCATAGCGATGAGAACTATGGGTCTTAGTCACATGGTGATGTGAACTATTGGTGTTAATCACATGGTGATGTGATCTAGATTATTGACTTTAGTGCAAGTGGGAGACTGAAGGAAATATGCCCTAGGGCAATACTAAGTTATTATTTATTTCCTTATATCATGATAAATGTTTATTATTCATGCTAGAATTGTATTAACTGGAAACTTAGTACATGTGTGAATACATAGACAAAACAGAGTGTCCCTAGTATGCCTCTACTAGACTAGCTCATTGATCAAAGATGGTTATGTTTCCTAGCCATAGACATGAGTTGTCATTTGATCAACGTGATCATATCATTAGGAGAATGATGTGATGGACAAGACCCATCCATTAGCTTAGCACTATTATCATTTTGTTTTATTGCTATTGCTTTCTTCATGACTTATACATGTTCCTATGACTATGAGATTGTGCAACTCCCGAATACCGGAGGAACACCTTGTGTGCTATCAAACGTCACAACGTAACTGGGTGATTATAAAGATGCTCTACAAGTGTCTCCGAAGGTGTTCGTGGTGTTGGCATAGATCAAGAATAGGATTTGTCACTCCGAGTGTCGGAGATGTATCTTTGGGCCCTCTCGGTAATACACATCATAATAAGCCTTGCAAGTAAATGACTAATGAGTTAGTCAGGAGATGATGTATTACGGAACGAGTAAAGAGACTTGCCGGCAACGAGATTGAACTAGGTATTGAGATACCGACGATCAAATCTCGGGCAAGTAACATACCGATGACAAAGGGAACAACGTATGTAATTATGCGATTTGATCAATAAAGATCTTCGTAGAATATGTAGGAGCTAATATGAGCATCCAGGTTCTGCTACTGGTTATTGACCGGAGATGAGTCTCGGTCATGTCTACATAGTTCTCGAACCCGTAGGGTCCGCACGCTTAACGTTTGATGACGATCGGTATTATGAGTTTATGTGTTTTGATGTACCGAAGTTTGTTAGTAGTCCCGGATGAGATCGTGGACATGACGAGGAGTCTCGAAATGGTCGAGACGTAAAGATCGATATATTGGACGACTATGTTCGGACATCGGAAATGTTCCGAGTGATTCGGTTATTTTTCGGAGTACCGAAGAGTTACGAGAATTCGCCGGGGAGTATATGGGCCTTATTGGGCTTTAGGGGGAAGAGAGAAGAGGAAGGCTGCGCCCCCCAAGGCCTAGTCCGAATTGGACTAAGGGGAGGGGCTGCGCCCCCTCCTTCCTTCTCTTCTTTTTTCCCTTTCCTTCTCTCCTACTCCTACTACTTGGAAGGGCTCCTAGTTCTACTAGGAAAAGGGGAATCCTACTCCCGGTGGGAGTAGGACTCTCCTAAGGCGCGCCATAGAGAGGGCCGGCCCTCCCCCTCCTCCACTCCTTTATATACGGTGGTAGAGGCACCCCATAGATACAAGTTGATCTGTTGATCTCTCCCAAACGTGTGCGGTGCCCCTCTCCACAGAAACACACCTCGGTCATACCGTTGCAGTGCTTAGGCAAAGCCCTGCGCCGGTAGCTTCATCATATCCATCACCATGCCGTCGTGCTGACAAAACTCTCCCGCGAGGTTCTACTGGATCAAGAGCTCGTGGGACGTCATCAAGCTGAACGTGTGCTGAATGCGGAGGCTCCGTACGTTCGGTGCTTGATCGGTTGGATCGTGAAGAAAGTTCGACTACATCTACCGCGTCACTAGACGCTTCCGCTTTCGGTCTACGAGGTACGTAGACACACTCTCCCCTCTCGTTGCTATGCATCTGGTAGATAGATCTTGCGTGATCGTAGAAATTTTTGAAATACTACGTTCCCCAACATGGGGATCATTACAAGAATGCTTTATGTGATAGTTATATTGTTGAATTCATTCATGATGCTACTGAAAATAATTATGAGAGAGGATCATATGCTTGTAGGAATTGCAATAGTATCAAGTTTCCTCTCTATATGCTTAAAATCTTGAAGCTATGCTTGTTTTGCTTTCCTATGCTAGTTGATTATTGTTCCCATAAGTTGTTTGCTCACAAAATCCCTATGCATAGGAAGTGGGTTAGACTTAAATGTTCTAGTCATATTCTTCATGATGCTCCCATTATGTTTCAATTCTTATCTTTTATGCACTATTCAAGAAATCTTTCGATTCGGCAATTTATCGTCTGATTTATCGCTAATCTTGGGGTGACCGATAAGATTATGCCTTATCTTCACCATTTATCATTTGGGCCGATTTATCGCTATGACAAGCGATTTATGGGGAATCTACCGATAAATTGGCCCTATTCATAGCACTATGTTCGCAAGAACTATGTTTATTTGTGTTTTGTGGACCTTGTTACGCAATATGTAATGTTTTTCTACTTTGTTTGTCATTATATCAAGATTCAAAGGCTAGGATTCAAGGTAACACTTCTGTCCAATATTATTTTGGTGTTGAATATATCATATTTTAGTGTTGGGAACCTGGGATTTGAAAAAAAAATGGCCGATTAATAGTCGACCGATAAAATCAATTAATCGGTCGATTTCTGATTAATCTCTAATCCCCAGCTGACCAAGACGATAACGATAAGCGATATCCTCAACATTGCTTTTATGCGAGCATCATTGTCATCATCATGCCTAGCTAGGGGAGTTAAATGATAACGCTTGTTGGGAGGCAACCCAATGTTATTTTCTTTGTTTTTGCTTCTGTTTAGGAATAAATATTTCATCTAGCTTATGTTTAGATGTGGTTTTCTGTTTTAATTAGTGTTTGTGCCAAGTAGAACCTTTGGGAAGACTTGTGTGAATTTTATGCGATCATGCTGTAAAAAACAGAAATTTTAGCGCTCACGAGATTAGCTACCATTTTTACTGGAGAGTGATTTTAAGTTGATTCTTTTTGTAGATGATTAATAGACAAATTCCTCAGGTCCACCAATTTATTTCAGAATTTTTAGTGTTACAGAAGTATTCTAAAGATACAGATTACTACAGACTGTTCTATTTTTGACAGACTCTGTTCTCTGTGTGTTGTTTGCTTATTTTGATGAATCTATGGGTAGTATCGGAGGGTATGAACCATAGAGAAGTTAGAATACAGTAGATATTGCACCAATATAAAATTAGAATGAGTTCAGAACACTACCTAAGTGGTGGTTTTATTTTCTTATACTAACGAAGCTTACGAGTTTTCTGTTGAGTTTTGTGCTGTGAAGTTTTCAAGTTTTGGGTAAAGATTCGATGGACTATGGAATAAGGAGTGGCAAGAGCCTAAGCTTGGGATTTCCCAAGGCACCCCAAGGTAAAATTCAAGGACAACCAAGAGCCTAAGCTTGGGGATGCCCCGGGAAGGCATCCCCTCTTTCGTCTTCGTCTATCGGTAACTTTACTCGATGCTATATTTTATTCACCACATGATATGTGTTTTGCTTGGAGCGTTATTTTGTTTTATTTTGTTTTGCTTGCTGTTTGAATAATATCCCAAGATCTTAAATTCTTAAATGTTAGAGAGTCTTCACATATTTACATAATTATTCAACTACTCATTGATCTTCACTTATATCGTTTGAAGTAGTTTGTCTTTTGCTCTAGTGCATCACTTATATCTTTTTAGAGCACGACGGTGGTCTTATTTGAAGAAATAGATGAACTCTCATGCTTCACTTATATTATTTTGAGAGTCTTTTAGAACATCATGGTAATTGGCTTTGGTTATGAATTTAGTCCTAAATATGATGGGCATCCAAGAGGGATATAATAAAAACTTTCATATAAAGTGCGTTGAATACTATGAGAAGTTTGATACTTGATGATTGTTTTGAGATATGAAGATGGTGATATTAGAGTCATGCTAGTGGAGTAATTGTGAATTTGTGGAACACTTGTGTTAAAGTTTGTGATTCTTGTAGCATGCATGTATGGTGAACCGCTATGTGACGAAGTTAGAGCACGATGTATTTATTTATTGTCATCCTTTGTGTGGAGGTCGGGATCGCGCGATGGTTAACTTCTACCAACCCTTCCCCTAGGAGCATGCGTTAAATATTCTGTTTTGATGACTCTTTGATTTTTTGCAATAAGTATATGAGTTCTTTATGACTAATGTTGAGTCCATGGATTATACGCACTCTCACCCTTCCACCATTGCTAGCCTCTCTTGTACCGCACAACTTTCACCGGTACCATACACCCACCTTATACTTTCCTCAAAACAGCCACCATACCTACCTATCATGGCATTTCCATAGCCATTCCGAGATATATTTCCATGCAACTTTCCACCGTTCCGTTATTATGACACGCTTCATATTCTCATATTGCCATGCATGATCATGTAGTTGACGTCGTATTTTTGGAAAAGCCACCATTCGCAAATTCATTCATACATGTCACACTTGATTCATTGCACATCCTGGTACACCGCCGGAGGCATTCACTTAGAGTCATATTTTGTTCTAGCTTCGAGTTGTAATCTTTGAGTTGTAAGTAAATAAAACTGTGATGATCTTTATTACTACAACATTGTCCCGTGTGAGGAAACAAAAAAAGAGAGAAAGGCAAAAAAAAGAGAAGGCCCAAAAAAAAGAGAGAGAGGGGGGCTAAAAAAAGAAAAGCCCCTTAAAAAAGAGAGAAAAAGAGAGAAGGGACAATGCTACTATCCTTTTCCACACTTGTGATTCAAAGTAGCACCATAATCTTCATGATAGAGAGTCTCTTGTTTTATCACTTTCATATACTAGTGGGAATTTGTTGGGGAACGTAGTATTTTAAAATTTTCCTACGATCACGCAAGATCTATCTACCAGATGTATAGCAACGAGCGGGAAGAGTGTGTCTACGTACCCTCGTAGACCGGAAGCGGAAGCGTCAAGTGACGCGGTTGATGTAGTCGAACTTCTTCGCGATCCAACCGATCAAGCACCGAACGTACGGCACCTCCGCGTTCCGCACACGTTCAGCTTGATGACGTCCCACGAGCTCTTGATCCAGTTGAGCTTCACGGGAGAGTTTTGTCAGCACGATGGCGTGGTGACGGACATGATGTATCTACCGGCGCAGGGCTTCGCCTAAGCACTGCGACGGTATGACTGAGGTGTGTTTCTGTGGAGGGGGGCACCGCACACGGCTAGAACAATTCAACTTGTGTCTTTGGGTGCCTCCCTGCCCCCGTATATAAAGGAGCAAGGGGGGAGGCTGGCCGGCCCTCCTATGGTGTGGCTAGGGCTGCAATCCTACTAGGAATAGGATTGCAATCCTATTCCTAGTAGGAATCTACCAAAGAAGGAAAAGGGGGGAAGGAAAGAGAAGGAGAGGGAGAGGGAAAGAGGGGCCGCGCCCCCTTCCCCTAGTACTATTCGGACTCCTCCTAGGGAGGGGGCGCGCCACTTCCTGGCTGCTGCCCTCTCTCTCCCCTATGGCCCACCAGGGCCCATCATTCCCCCGGGGGGTTCCGGTAACCCCCCCGGCACTCTGGTAAATTCCGAAACTTTCCAGAACACTTCCGGTGTCCGAATATAGTCGTCCAATATATCAATCTTTACGTCTCGGACATTCCGAGACTCCTTGTCATGTCCGTGATCTCATCCGGGACTCTGAACTACCTTCGGTACATCAAAACTCATAAACTCATAATACCGATCGTCATCAAACGTTAAGCGTGCGGACCCTACGGGTTCGAGAACTATGTAGACATGACCGAGACTCATCTCCGGTCAATAACCAATAGCGGAACCTGGATGCTCATATTGGCTCCTACATATTCTACGAAGATCTTTATCGGTCAAACCGCATAACAACATACGTTGTTCCTTTTGTCATCGGTATGTTACTTGCCCGAGATTCGATCGTCGGTATCTCTATACATAGTTCAATCTCGTTACCGGCAAGTCTCTTTACTCGTTCCGTAATACATCATCTCGTGACTAACTCATTAGTCTTTTTTGCTTGCAAGGCTTATTATGATGTGCATTACAGAGAGGGCCCAGAGATACCTCTCCGATAATCGGAGTGACAAATCCTAATCTCGAAATACTCCAGCCCAACAAGTACCTTCGGAGACACCTGTAGAGCACCTTTATAATCACCCAGTTACGTTGTGACGTTTGGTAGCACACAAAGTGTTCCTCCGGTATTCGGGAGTTGCATAATCTCATAGTCATAGGAACATGTATAAGTCATGAAGAAAGCAACAGCAATAAAACTAAACGATCAAGTTGCTAAGCTAACGGATGGGTCTTGTCCATCACATCATTCTCCTAATGATGTGATCCCGTTGATCAAATGACAACTCATGTCTATGGCTAGGAAACATAACCATCTTTGATCAATGAGCTAGTCTAGTAGAGGCATACTAGGGACACTCTGTTTTGTCTATGTATTCACACATGTACTAAGTTTCCGGTTAATACAATTCTAGCATGAATAATAAACATTTATCATGATATAAGGAAATATAAATAACAACTTTATTATTGCCTCTAGGGCATATTTCCTTCAGAATTTTCATTATAGAACTTGGCTTGTACTCCCTCCGTCCCAAAATAAGTGACTCAAAAATGACTCAACTTTGTACCAACTTTAGTACAAAATTGAGTCACTTTTGAGTCATTTATTTTGGGACGGAGGGAGTATATTCCAACGATGGGCTTCCTCAAAATGCCCCAGGTCTTCATGAGCAAGCAAGTTGGATGCATACCCACTTAGTTTCTTTTGTTGAGCTTTCATACATTTATAGCTCTAGTGCATCCGTTGCATGGCAATCCCTACCCACTCACATTGATATCTATTGATGGGCATCTCCATAGCCCATTGATACGCCTAGTTGATGTGAGACTATCTTTCTCTTTTGTCTTCTCCACAACCACCACTCCATTCCACCTATAGTGCTATATCCATGGCTCACACTCATATATTGCGTGAAAGTTGAGAAGTTTGAATTTTTTGAGTATAAGATAATTACTTGGCTGAAACCGGGGTTGTGCATGATATGAATATTTTGTGTGATGAAGAGGGAGCATAGCCACACTATATGATTTTGTAGGGATAACTTTCTTTGGCCATGTTATTTTGAGAAGAGATGATTGCTTTGTTAGTATGCTTGAAGTATTATTATTCTTATGTCAATATAAACTTTTGTCTTGAATCGGATCTGAATATTCATGCCACAAAAAAGAAAATTGCATTGATAATTATGTTGGTTAGCATTCCACATCATTTTTTTTATCATTTACCTACTCGAGGACGAGCAGGAGTTAAGCTTGTGGATGCTTGATACGTCTTCAACGTATCTATAATTTTTTATTGTTTCATGCTATTATATTATCCTCCTAGGATGTTTTATGGGCTTTTATATACACTTTTATATGATTTTTGGGACTAACCTATTAACCCAAAGCCCAGTGCCAGTTTCTGTTTTCCCCTTGTTTTAGAGTATAGCAGAAAAGGAATATCAAACGGAGCCCAATTGACCTGAAACTCAACGGAGGACGTTTTTGGACCAGAAGAAGCCCCAGGAGTACTGGAGGAGGACCAAGAGATTCTTGGGCTGCCCACGAGGGTGGAGAGCGCACCCCCTGGGCGCGCCCCCTGCCTCGTGGACAGCCCGAAGACCCCCTCTTACTTGTTCCCGACTCCAACAACCCCTATATATACAGAAACCTCCAGAAAATAACCTAGATCGGGAGTTCCACCGCCGAAAGCCTCTGTTGCCACCGAAAACCAATCTAGACCCATTCCGGCACCCTGCCGGAGGGGGGGACCCCTCTCCGGTGGCCATCTTCATCATCCCGGCGCTCTCCATGACGAGGGAGGATTAGTTCACCCTCGAGACTGAGGGTATCTACCAGTATCCTTCATGTGTGAACCACATCCACTTCTTGTGCCAGTGGACCCACATAGGGCTATGATTCTCGAGCCAATCTGCCCCAATAAGGAGATCATAGCAGCCCAGAGGAAGAAATTTCATGTCCTGGCAGAAGGTGTGACCCTGTGTCCACCATGACAGTTGAGGCACCATCGTCGAGCTTGTCAAGGTCTCTCCACCGGCAACTACATAAGAGGCCGACGACATAGGTTGAGTGGGCAGTTGCAGCTCTTCTGTCAGTTTGGTATCCACAAACGAATAATTTTCTCCTGAATCAATTCTAATGAGAACGTTGCGCTTGCCGATCATGCCTTGCAAGCGCATCGTCTGGCGTTTGACTGGTGGTGCCGGTGAGCGTGCATTGGAGAGCAACATGACCTTCTCTTCCTAGCTAGAATCAGACATATGCTGAGGATCAGGGGGGTCGTCCAACTGCAAAACCTCCAGTAACTCCTCCATGATATGCAGAGGTACTTTGTCTAGGCACTTGTGGCCTCTCGCCCACGGCTCGCCGCATTTGAAGCACAAGCTCTTGGCCTTGCGATAAGCACGTAGGGCCTCCAGTTTCTATGCTACTTTCCTAGTATCATCTGCCATGACTGGCTGCTTGCCCTTCTCTGTAGTGGCATGTTTGGTTCCTGAACTCTGGCTGTATTTCGAGTTCCCACCAGACTTGTCGCTCTCTAATTCTGCTTCCTGCAACAAGGTCAAACAGCTAGCAGTATCCACGTCCTCAGGTTGATGCGAAATAACAGTAGTTCGAATTTCAAAACGTAGACCCGCTACATATTTTTCAACAAAGAAACTTCAATAGAATGAGGATCTGCTAACAGAATTTGGTGGCGCAGATTGTCAAATTTGGTGGTGTATTCATCCACAGACCCTGACTGACTAAGCAACAATAATCGACGCATGTGAAATTTGTGTCTATTCCTCCCCCATTTCTCCTGCACCGCAGTGCATAGTACGTGCCAGTGCACAAATTGCCGGCGTTTCTGGGCCATTTTGAGCCACAATGCCGCGTTCCCTAACACAATTGAGAGAAGCAAATTTAACTTTCATTTGCTCCGAAACCTCATAGATCTCGAAGTATAGTTCACAATTGTCCAACCACACCCGGTGATCTTCCCCATCGAACTTGGGAAAATCCATTTTGGGCGTGCTGCCCATGTGCGGACGAGGGAAATGATGCGAAGGTGCAAACAGGGGCATATCGTTGCCCGGAGGCAGATCAAGGAATCGAGGATCTCCCAGAACTGGCCCCGTGGTTGGTGATGCCCGCCGTGCCCATTTGGGCGGTCCCCGCCTTGCGTGTGCACCACCACAGATGGTAGCGTCGAGCTCGCCGCGGCCGGACCTTGGGGTTGTGTCGGAGGTGCCTCGAGCGCCTCCAGTCGGGCTGTCGTGTCCTCGGCATGGAGCTAGAGAAGCGCCGTGGAGTAGGAGAGGCTCTTAGTCGTGGAGTCCATGGATTTCATCCATCATGGATTTCTTCCATGCCGCCATGCCTTTCAGCTGCTCGGCGATGTCGGCGAGCTTGGCGTTGGTCTCCGTGTTTTGTTGCTCCACCGACCCCATCGCCGTCGAGATCTGTTGCTCGACCGCCGAAGGGCCACGCTTCTTCGGCGCCAGATCCGACTCCCAATCGACAAAACCAGATCAACGGTTCCTGCCGAGCGATTGGAATTACAACGGTGGACGAATCCTCCGCTTACCGCACTACGGACTAATGGATCGCACGTCACTGTGATGGATCGAACGACATCTGATACCAATTGTTATGCATCTGCTTACAATCTCTGCTTACAATCTCGAATTCCAGAGGAAGTAGCTAGGGTTACAGGAGGAAGAGGAAAGTGGGGAATTGCTTCTGCTAATCGACCACCTTTCCCGTCTTCAACTGCTGCTCTTTATCTCTCGATGCTGTGTTGCCACACTGGGCTCCTCCTGCCCCGGTACGGCAGGCGTGAGCGGCGACAGGCCTTGGGCCTCCTTCCTGGGTTGGGCCGTGGCATAACAGGTCGGGAGGTCTTTTTTTAGACAAAAATTCGCTGATTTCATCAGACAGAAAAAGGAAATCGCATGGGTTGCTCTCTCCATCCTGCATCGATCTCAGTTCCCCCTTTTCAACTTCCGAACCGAATTCTATCCCAAATCACATCACATGGAACATCTTGTGGCCGATCCATCGATAAACATGTGTACTGTATCTTTGTATTTATTGTACATACATGTATGCGTTACTTCTTTTCGCTGTGTCGTTTCCAGGGACGGACGGAGCCAGAGCCATAGCGGGGAGCCAGCAACGTCAATTTGGTTGTGCGTACGTGATGGGCCAACGTGTGTTGCATGCAAAGGAAAAATGCTGTGGCAACGCACGCCAGTCTCTGGCTACGCATACACATGGCAACAGCTATGCTCACGCCATTCTCCTGTCTTTAATTTCACTCCCGAGTTGAAACGTATATGCACCCCGCAAAAAAGAAGAAACGCGGTCTATGCACCACCCCCGGCCCGGCTTATATATCTCTCTCTCGCCCGCTCCAAAGTCTCATTCTCAAGTCGTATTACTTTGAACCAGATAAAAATCCTCTTTTTTTTTGAATTTTGATAAAAATCCTCTTGAAGTTTGAACCACAGAAGAGCCTCTACTGCTTGCTGTATACTCCTCCGGGCTCTCCTTTAACTTCAAGCAAGGCAAGAAATACATTTATATCTCGTGCATCTTGACTAGATCGATCCGTTCATGCCCGATGCCTCTGGTGTTTTCAGCGATGGATCTGATTTTATTCTCTTGTCTCTATATTTTCTAGTGCTAGATCTGATTTTATTTTCAGTCGCTGTATACTCATACGGCTTTGGCCCATCTTTATTAACTTCGTGTACATGTTCAAAAATTCACACCTGCGTTCCTTTGAATCAGCCTAAGTTCGCCACGCAAGTGTAAGATCAGATCTTGGGCTACTTAATTTTATATTCGCTGATTAGAACTCCCTTACGTGATATAGCAAATATTTTATCTAGATCTATCATGTTTTGTTGGACTTGTTGTTTTGGAGATAGTTAGATCTGATTTTCATACTTCTATCAACCAAAAATTGGATCTGATTGACGTACTATATATATACGTGCTGATTAAATTTCTTTACACACATGTTTCTTTCTCTTGTTTCTACCTACTACACCGGTAGGAGGACTAGACTGAACATGTTCGTGTAGTTTTCTTGTGAGAAATAAAAATCAACTTTTATGGTTTGTTGATGTGTAAACATTTGCAGGGCGATGGATCAGAAGGGAAAGTCCAAGGTTGTTGAAGAGTTCGTGCAAACGACATCTGGTTGCGTCAGGACGTACAATGACAAAGAGGCGTTGGAGGACGATACTGCCTCCACTCATCTTGACGTGTTGCAATCACAGGTAATTAATTAATTCTTCATGCCAGCCCCGTATATCATTGATAATATCATAAGTATCATGGGCCATATTTAAAATACAGTAGGTTAATTAATTTATTGCTATGCATGCGTATTGCCTAGTAACTGCCCCGTTGGTACCACATTAATGCTGCCACTTTATACATACTGTCCAGTTGGTACCACATTAATGCTGCCACACCAATGATATATACTCAATGAGAGATTTGTTTTGCATCTAGATGTGCTTTAGCAAAACTGTTTTGTTTTCCGCCCCTCCCCAAACGACATGTTTCTTTCTCTTTGCTTCTACTACATGAACATGTTAAAACTAGTCCTCCTATGCATGCGTATCTACTAGACTGAACATGTTCATGTAGCTTTCTGAGAAATAAAAATCCTTTTTTAGGGGTTGTTGATGTGTAAAAAATTGCAGGAGATGGATCAGAAAGGAAAGTCCAAGGTTATTGAAGAGTCCGTGCAAAAGACATCTCATGGCGTCACGACGTACAAGGGCAAAGATGCATGGGAGGACGATACTGCCTCCACTCATCTTGACGTGTTGCAATCACAGGTAATTAATTATTTTTTCATGCCAACCCCATATATCATTGAGTATATCATAAATATTGTGGATTATATTTAAAATCGGTAATAATTTTTTGCTATGCATGCGTATTTCCTAGTATCTGCCTAGTTGGCACCACATTAATGCTACCACTTTATACATATACTCAACGAGAGATTAGTTTTCCACCTTAGCTTGTACTGTACTTTTCACTGGATTGCTACTATGGTGGGATGCTTTTTTTTAAGGGACGGAGCGATGCTTATTAGTTACTACTATAGATACGAAGACTGGCGTGGAGAGCTAGTGAATCATATTATTTTGTTAACTAATTTTACATTTATAACAATATTTTATACACATTATAGGTGTTTTGAGACCGGCAGTGCCATCGAGAGATGACACATTTGCTCGGAGTTGGTTGTGTGGGGAGGATCAAGATGGTACAACATGAGACCGTGGATTTACCCTAGTTCAAGCCCTCCGATAGGAGGTAAGATTCTACTCCTCGCTTGGTGGTTTGTACGCTCGAGTGCTCGCCAGTGATCGGGAGGATCGCCAGACAGAGTGATTTCTTGGGTTGCAATCTCTCAATCTGGCGGCGAAGAGGAAACATGAAGGGATAGGTGAGAAACCCTAGCTCATGTGGATTCTAGAATGCCTTGGATCCCCAAGAAAGTCCCTAGCCTGCCTTTTAAATCTAGCTGGAATGGTGTTACATGGCTCGGGTTGGATTGTCGGTGGCTCGCGCCCTTCGGTCCCGCCAGACTGCACCACACCTTGGTGTCCTCCAACTTGCATGCCTTCATGTGAGTGCTGCTGACTCCTAGCCCCGAGTGACTGATTGGTGCTACGCTCGACTAGGCGAGGATGGCATTGCTCATTTAAATATGACTACGTGGCACATCATTGTAAGTAGCCCCCGAGCACCAAGTGTCCTGCTTGCCTAGGGGAGTGCACGTGGCCTCCTTAACCCCCCTTGCTCTCACACAAAGGAGAAATCCAGGGGTCGAGACTTCCAGGAATCAACCTCCTCGAGTCTTGTATCCCGGTGATAACGCGCGGGGTCGGCGGCAGCCTCACCAAAGCCCCGTCTGGTTGCACTGATGCTGACATATTGCTTCCCGAACGGGATGCCACAGGTTCTCCGTTGCTTATAAGCTAGGTTGGGGAGGGGTGTGGTAAGTTCACCGAGCCCTTATCGCCCTCGTCTTCTCGGTGCGCTCCTCCTTTCTCTATCTCCCGACGGTTTGTCCACACTATTAAACTCCTCATCTTTGTGTTGTCCCTGTTATCCAACATAGATGGCATCCCCATCAACTCCCACCATGGATCCCATGGCCACAGATCTATTACTGTCTCCCATTTCGGACATCGAGCTAGGGGTCGTTGGGTAGTGGAGTTGGTGGTGCCTACTTACGTGGCCGAAAGGGTGATGGAGATGCTGGGTATAATAGAGATTCAAATGCCAGAGGAGGAAGATCTATCGATATGGCGTCCTCTGAAGATGATGGCTCCAAGCATACATAAGCTGGCGATGGCGGGTGACGTCTCTTCTCATCTCAATGGAAGGTTCCCGAAGGTAAAGATGTTCAAGAGAGGGAGGTTGTGGTATTCAACCTTTTCTTTGAGAGGGGCTTCTCCCTGCCTATCCACCCTTCCTCCCAGGCTACTCTACTATTACAGACTAGAGCTTCACCACTTGAACCTGAATGGGATACTCTAGGTGGTGAGCTTTATCACTTATCGTGAGGTTTCTTAGGTAATAAAGCCCCATTTTCCTTATGGAAGACATATTTCTAGAAGCCATACACATCTCAAAACGATATTCAACAAGATGGATGCGCCGGCATCTTGGAATGTCCGAATCATTCCGAGGCAGAGGTACCTAAAGTCTTCACCTTGTCCTCCAACAAAGGGTGTCATATATCATGACTGGTTCCATTGTTGTAATCTTGCCCTGTGTTACCAGTTTTCAATGACCGATATCCACAATCAAGCGATGTCTGGGCAGCTCGACCCAAACCCCTAAGAACATGTTAAATCAAAGATGCTCGTGAAACACGTAGTCACACTGCATGTGGCATATATTCTATGGGAGACCGTTGTTGCGATGTTCATCAAGTGGCGAGTCCATCCCATCAAGCTTTGGTTATGCCTAATGTGATCATACGCGGGGTTGGGGATTTGACCCAGGAAGTGTCCGAGGAGATCGGGAGGAAGGAGGTCCGTAGGAGGACGGTGAAACTGGTGACGTCCAAATTGGTCGACCTCATTGGATAGCCTGCTGCACTAACACATCGTCATTATACGGATGAGGCTAGTGCGCTATGCTTTAGGCTAGCCAAGCTCCTTTATCCTTTCGCACCTTATTTGTTGTTTTTGGTGGATTTGCAGAAGATGGCCTCCTTTATCTCTGGACCTTCCCTCCTGAGAGATTAGGTAGGTAGTGGGAGTTTGCCCCCTCCTAGGTCCCTGCGTCCGCCCTTGGTTGCACTAAATCCCCAAGCGTCGATGACTTGAGCTCGACAGGGGGGTGGGTGGGGGCATTAGGTGTCCAACAACTCTCGTTCCAATCAGGAAAGAGGAAATCACCGAAATCCACCCTTTCTATGGGTGGTTTTAGCAGCCAAGTGTCTAGGAAGCGGAATCTGCTAGCGTCCTTCAAGGAGGGGCTCCGGAGGGACCGTCGAGAAGAGAAGGAGGAAGTCCTCCCTGCGACCATTGAGGAGGTAGCGGTTAGCTTGGTGTCCAAACTGTCCTCTTTTCTTCCTTGGTCAGATGTGTGAGTGTCGAGTCCATCCTTTGTGCTAGACTTCTAACTAGTTCATTTTATCTTACGTTAGTCTAGTTCATGCATGGCACCAACCATGGAGGGTTTGCATGGAAGTCCCAATGTGAGGATGCATGTCAAGGTGTATTCAAGAGGAATTATCGATCTCCCGACCCGGGAGCCCCAAGGATAGTGCGTGGATTCTCGGGTGGTCCCTAGGAAATTCCCATGCCACCTATCGACCAAGAAGAGGGCAGACCAGGGATGACGCGTAAGGGCTGTGCTTTTGGTACTCCCCGGCTAACTTAGTTGATAGTTGTGGCTCAGAACTTGGGCCATGACTCGAACATGGAGATGGAGGTGGAGTTGTAGGCGTAGGTTGAAGCGTCGCTCGACTCCCTGGTTTGCTGGATACGACGAAGAATCTTTAGCTAGAGGGGGCTTGCATTCCTTCTCTATCTGACATAAGTTTCTCCTTTTTTTTGCTAATTTTCTTGTGACACTATTACTCGGTGTATCCCCCGAGCCGGTGGTTCACCCAACAAGGGCGAGTGTAGGGTCTTTAAGACTCTTGTGGGTGATGTATTTGTAGAAGATATCTTTGGATCAGTAAAGGAGGATAGCCTAGATTGAGGAGGCCACTCGAGAAATTTCCCTTCTATGAGATGAGGTTGATGCTATGAAGGCTTGTACCTTCAGATAGGAGCATCAGCATGTGGATGCCAATAAGATCCACAAGGAGTTGGAGCTCGAGAAGAACCTCGAAGCATTAACGAAGTGCAACAAAGTTCTTGAGCCAGAGACGAATACCGCTCTTTCGAACTCAAAATGGCTGACATCTCTTGTAAGGGTGATGTACTTCTCCTCATGTGACTTTTCTGTAGATCCGACCTATCTATCAACTCATGCACATTTGGCTTTCATAGTTTCCTGTGGCATGGAGAAACTCTTCCACCAAATTGCCAGGGAGTCTTTCCCCTTCAACTTTGGTGAAATTTTGTCGGAAGAGGTGAGTGAGGTGGAGTAGCTTGTTTGGCGCCTACAGATGGCCCTTGCTGAGATGGCATAGTTGCTAGGGGAGGTGCTTGTGCCCGCGAGGCACTTTGGTGAGGCGGTTTCATGTCCCCGAGCCTGTCGTTCTTGCACCTACGATGGAGGCTGATACAAACGGTGTTGAGGTAGTGATCACCATCGCCATGTCTGTTTACATGAGGGTTGATATATATATGGTTGGATGGGGTTCACCGAAGGGACTCTCGAAGACGAGGTGGTGACCCTGAACAACCAAGCATGTGGGTTGACGGTCAGCCTGTCGGGGCCATTGTCGCTACGATGAAGGCAGAGGAAGATGCCCCTATCCCATAGGAAATAAGGATAATGGGAAAGGATGGTATCTTATTGGTATTATTGTCATTATAGCACTGGTGGTGCCAAGTTATGTTTTCCAAATATGAATTGAATAAAAATCAAAGCTAATTCCCTTAGTATCCATTGCATGTTTTTCATTGCATTTTACCTTTGTAAATTGTACCTTCCGTGTGCACTCTTGCCAACTCGCAGTAGCTTCGAGGCGTAGAATTTTGGTTGGGACCAGGGGTAGACACTTTGAGTACCTTACATGCTCCTAGGAGAGATTACAATGAGGTGGGAATGGAATGAAGGTGGTGAGGGGAGGTAGGTGAATCTCGTGAATGCTTGTTGGACATGCGCCATGGCTATCGTAGCAAAGCATTCAAGCATTGTGGCTCAGGAGAGAGCAATGACCATAATTTAGGATAAACTGGTTTTTATTCATGTAGTGAATATGAGAACACGTACCTTAACTAAAGTACACGAATACATAAATTAAGTAGAAAGTGTGCGAACACATAACTTTACTTGGAAAAAGAGGATGTCATCGCCGACCTTTGTAATATCCTCAACAAGCACTCCATCCTAGATTCCACTCCGGGTGGAGTAGGAATTAGGGGCACGTCGGACCTTAGGGTCTCAGAATGTGGTACGATGGCCTAGGCTTTCACCAGTTATGACGCCCAGGGGGTGACCTCGGATCGTGGGATCTCCCACTTTGCAAAGATCAAAGCATCAACAAGGATCACACTCTCTTATTCATACTTGTATGCCTTCTAAAATGTTGTTGCGCATGGCTATGACTCCCATGAGGCCTGACATCCTTGGCTTCAAGTAGATGTAGTCAGGGATCACCATGAATTTGGTGTGACAGATATGTGATATGATCATGTAGTAGTAGCCCAAGAGGTCCACCACCCCGAAGAGAAAGCACTCCATCCTGAAGTTATCATGGTTGCCGAAGGTCAGAATGAGGTCAATCTGCCCGAGGGGTACTGCCTCATACCCCATGATGATCCTTTGGAAGGGCACTCCATTGGGATTTGTCAGAGTGTGTAATCAAGACAGCAGGGATCAAGGATACCCTGCATTTTTGAGTTCGGCCAGGGGCTAAAACACTGTTTCAAACCATCAGTAGGATCATGCACACACACCAAGGGATTTTATATAAGTTAAAGCCGCTATCTGATCATAAAATCCCACTTCCTGTTGGTATTGATATGAATGGGAAGGATATAAGTACTTTTGTGTTATAAAGATGGTGGTGGGGGTCCTAGCTAGAGTTCCCAAGCATTCCTATCTCTAGTCTTCTCCGAAGTGAACTAACTGGTGGGTGCTTGGTCTACTAGTGTATGGGTACTTCTTCCCGCCTCTACTAAACATGGTCCTCCCTTTATACAGGCCCAAGGAGCACCACATTGGCCATCTACTTACATGTGAACTTGGATATAGAACAGTAGGCAGGGTGTGCAACTAGCTCTCTACACGTCCAGAAGATGACCTGACACTGTGAAGCGTCAGGTTCTTGAGTGCTTTTGCTCGACGCGATGCGCCGCACCATCCATCTTCAGTCTTGGGTTGTGCCAGAGTCTTCTCAAATAGCTCGCCCCTGGACGTCGTGTTGATGGCCCTCTTTCGTAGGCTAGCGACCATAGCCTACTGGGCCATTAAATGCCCGGTCGGTAGAGTGTGCCGCAAGGGCTGCTCGCCCTAGCGACGCGTGGCTGGTATCTTCGTGGTTTCAGCCTCCGGGTTCATCACTACTGGCGTCATCAACCTCATTGAGGATCTTCTGTGACGAGCGTGCTCGTGGTAGTTGTTATTCATGTGCTTTTATGGGTCAATAATACATCAATGATGAATAAATAGTATCGCAACATCTAATCTGATATGGTTATCACAAGGGGGGCATTTACTGAGAAAAAGGATACCCTGGTTTCTAATGTTCTGTTAGGATTGATCCGGGAGAGATATTTTCATTCCCTTGAGGCTCTTTAGGTAGAGGATGTTGAGTCCACTCCCACCATCCATGAGCATATTGCAAAGTTTGACTCCCTCGACGATGGGATACACCACTAGTGGGAATTTCCTGACCTTGGACGCGATCGGGGTGATCCCGACGGTCAAACAAGATTGACTGCTCTGAACTTAATAGCAAAGAAGTTGCAAGTTGTTTCCTAGCTCCCGTGCTTGGAATCATAGAGTCCGTGCCAACAAATATCAAAATGATTGCCTTATCCTCTTGGGTACCTCTGCACCTTGTCACCCTTATACGATGGCGTGACCTTGTTCCTCGTCATCTTGTTGCAATAGTTGTACATCCTTATGTTAATGCTGAATTTTGGTCTGTGGAAGATGTAGGGGATGTCCATGATTTCGTCAAAGGTGATGGTGGCATAGGAATTATGATGCACCGGGGCGCACTTCATGGTAGTGGCCTAGTCGTCCCCTCCTCCACTCTTTCGCTTGTAGTAATTGTTGTACTCCTGCTGCTATTGATCACCACATCCTTTTTCACGTAGATATTGGCGAGGCTGGGGGGAGAGTCTCACACTATTCGGGTAGCCATGTTCCCAATCTTATGGATTAACCTTGGGCACCAAATGTTGGTTGTTAGGGAAGTTGTGACCTCTGCATCAGTCACCTCAACAAGTGAGTTTTTGACTTGGGAGAAACACTTGATGTGTTCGCTGAGAGTTTCACCCTCACAATGGATGCATTGTCTCTGGGATCAGTGGTTGTGTAGCATGTAGCTGGTGCAGTGCAATTACCTTCTATGAGTCTCTTCTATCCTTAGGGGAGGCATATGATGGTGAAGTTTTGCATGTCCTGGGACCAATCAGATCTGGACTTGATCGAAGCCCCCGGGCGGTGAGCAAAAGGGCCTGAGGCCTACAGGTTCTTCATGCACCTAGCTTAGATCTCGCCATAATCGAACATGCTTCAGCCTTGGAGAATTCATCTTATAGGATAATAGCCTCCTCAAGTGGAATGCGGATTTTCTGGAGCTTATCATGCCATGAAGCCCTTGGGGTATCTAGATCATGTCCATGTCCATCACGGGCACAAGAAGATTATACTTCCAAGGGGAGAAGATGAGGATACCCTTGTTCTTCAGGAGGGCAAACTTAGAATTAACCCACCTGGTGAGATTGCACATCTCTTGCGCCCTCTCGCTACATTGCGCGAGGATCTCTTCCATTTGGCGCTTGAGTTTGTCCCGTTTGTTCGCGAGTTGGATGGGCATTAATTTGAGTTGTTGCCCCCTCCAGGCTATTCTCGGTGATGCATCAAAGTTGGCAATCGTACTGCGCCAACCTCCATGATGAAGACTTTGTGAGCAGGATTGTAGCTTGTCAATCCATCAATCCTATCGGGACCGAGGTCGCAGGAACACAATTTGTCGAAGTTGTCTGTGCCAAAATTAAGGCCTCCAAAATGAGAAACCTAGTCCTTGGCGAAGGGGATTGCGAGGATCTAGGAATAAATGCTCATGGTGGAGAAGCAAAGAGTACCAAGGACAAGATATTGTCCCGGAGAGCGCCCATCGATCTTGGCCGAGAGAGCCATCCCGATCCGATTAAAGGACCTCTGCTCACCAGCCCTACTTGGCACACTAACTGCCAGTGTTTTGAGACCAACAATGCCATCGGTCGATGAAGTATTTGTTTGGAGGCGGGTACGAGAGACAGATCAGTTTGGTAAGACACAAGACAGGGGCTTTACCTGGGCTCTGGCCCATTAGGAGGAAGACAAGACCCTAATCCCGCCTTTGGTGGTTTGTATTGTTCAATTGCTGACCAAAAATTGGGTGGACCATCAAAGAGAGTGGTTGCTTGGGTTACTACTGGTGGATAGTATAAAGGAGGGTGTAGGTCAGAAACACTAGCTCATGTGTGTTCCTGAATGCTTGGATCCCCCGAGGTGGTCCCTAGCCCTCCTTATATATCTGGATGGGCTAGGGTTGCATTGCTTTGGCCAGTTTTTGGTGGGCACGCCCTTCGCACCTGATGGATTGCGACGTGTGTTGCTGTCCTCCAACTTCCATGCCTTCTATGTGGGTGCCACTTAGGCTAACAACCTTGCCTAAGTGATTGACACAACGTTATGCTTGACCAAGTGACGTGGTTTTTTCCCATTTAGATAGGTCGACGTGGCACATACTCATCACATGCACAAGAACATATTGGTTGTGCCTATTTCTACTTTTCTTTGTAAATTTTTGCAACCAAATATGTGTCGAGTGCTCTCTCCTAAGTGAAGGATAATGGGGATATCTAATAAAAAAGATAAGAAATCAATAAAGGAGTCTCGGTTGGCAAAGATCTTTACCTTTTCTTTTCACATAATTGTTGTTGGATCTTTTGTATTATTCCTTAATGGGCTACTTCATAGCCTGCTCGATGAAATGAAATATATTATATTCGTGTTAGTGCTATAGAATATTAAAACACATTTAGTTTGTGTCATAAGGTAAAAAACTTTCGAAGCAACAATAGTGGTGGTGGTGATTATTGCTTCTAGTAGCACCCCTAGGGCTTAAAACAGATAAATAAAATATTTTGATTGATACCTTTCATTCAAATATGTAAAGTTGAAGTACATAAAGGCCTCAACAATGGCACTCCACAATAGGTCCACGACCAATGCCTCCAAGACATGCTTCAATGCCCAAGGTCTACTCAATTGGTAATATATTGGACGAGCTAATGACGTTTCCAAGGGTTGAATTATCCCTAGAAAGAAATGAAATTTAATTATTTTAAGGTTAAATTTTATTTTGGAAAAATGGTATATTGTCGCTCACTTTCTCCCTTGACGGGTAGTAAATAACCTCCTTGGTAACACACGAATAAAAGTCTATCTGCATTAGTGCTTTATAGTAGTAAAATCCACTTAAGTATGTGTTAGGTGACAAATAAGCCTCTGAAAATTGATGTCATGCAAGTTGTAGCAGAAAGTTGACAATGGGATTGTTCCATCGCAGTTGACGGGGCTGGAAATGAATGTACTATACACGCCACATATATGGGGGCTGTGACCGGGCAATCAGCCGATGGTGGTTCTGTGGAAGGCCTTGTCCATGATGCGAGGGTCGGGGGAGATAAGCGGAGAAGAACCATAGATCCTCCAAACATAACTCATTTGTTGTGTCATACAAACTCTAGCCGAAGCCAAGCTGGCACCAGAGGCAATACACTCCCTGGCAGAAAGACAAGATTTCCCTTGTTTTAGGTAGGCATTGCAAATGAAGCACCCGTTCCCACAATGCATCCAACCAATGCTGGAATATATTTTTTATCTTATACTTTGATAAAAGTCTTCCATTTTTATCCTATTGATGTCATGTATGAATTTTGAGGGGGGGGGGTTGGTATCAACCAACACATTATGGAAGACTATCATTCTATATTTCCATAGGCACCTGCTTATCATGAAAACCACTGAGTCATAGGTGTTGTGTGTGTCTTTCAAGATGTGTGGATGGCTTCCTTGACACCAATCATTAAATGAACATGAAGCTTAGGGTGTGAGACAACCAAGGTTAGCCGATTCATTCTTAATGGATCTGTTCTCTAGAAGCACCCCAGCTGATCAAAGGGGGTAAATAAGCTACTTAGATCCACACACTTCCTCCAAGTATGTAAGTTGAACGAGAAAATGCGTCAAAAGTGGAACTCCTCAATAGGTTTGCAGCCAATGCCTCAAATGTGTGCTTCAATACCAGGATACTTACCTTTGGGGTGTTTTTCATACAAGGCATGATTTGGTTCTTTAAGTCTTATATCCCAGCATGCTCAAAGGATGATGCAACCTCAAAGTCGTACTTCAATTCCCAAAGACTACTTATTGGAGCGAAAAGTGATTCTACCTTCAATGGTTAGATGTTTAACCAACCCAATTGTAATGATTACCTATTCAGTAATGTGCTCTATGAAAGATATGAGTTGTAGTATTGTAGTGATTGCAGCTCCCGCGATCAAAGTTTGGGTGAATACACCACATATCCATGCCATATTTTTTTAGTAAGATAACACATGTATCCAGATGCTTTGACTGATATCAATTATAGCCGAGTGTACGTGATTGAATATCTTGTATGGTTATATTGGCTAAGTTGGTTGCATATGGGATCATGAATTCTCAAAAAATGATCTAATTGCTTGTTTTGCATCTGTAAGATCCGATCCATGCTAGTTTCAGCTGGCACATTATGGCTAGTACATGGAAGCACCTTCGAAGTCACACTCATTCCATTATCAACTAATGAAGATGCAAGCCTTGTTCTATGATGTGAGTGTTGATGAATAATGCTTCGCCGATCTTATGATTTGAAGGTTGTCGTGGAAGAATATAGATAGAGGGATGGTGCCCGAAGGGTTCTTAATAGTGATGGTGATGACATAATGGTTTTCCCTTGGTTCAGGACCACATATGCCTAACAGCCTACATCAAGCCTATCTATGCTTATTGATGAACATAGATTATTACAATGACACTTTCCTATCTACTGAGTTAGGGTTGGTATGATCTCACGTCGCCCTTTGGTGGGGGCTAGTACCGCCCTTACATAGCCAGTCCCAAGTTGATAGCTTGGTACTAATCTTAAAGGGTTACGATACGATCAAACGATTTTGCTACTATGAGATGCACATTCGCCGCGACCATAGAACCCTAAAGTAGGTATCCTAACCCTTATCCCACACATGCGCCTACTCGATTGTAGCGCAATACATTGAAGTACTTATATACCGGGTCCCGTAATAAGGTCCAGGTGTATCGTCTCTGTCTACCCCTCTCTCCCTATCTCCGCCCCTCTTAGAGTGGGTATCCTTCCTCACCGACAATGAGAGCCATCTATTACCATTGATCACGAGATTAACTTGGCAAGCTCACGCCAGAAGATCCAAATTTGGGTCTCTTTGTAGAAGATTCACATCGGTCGGTAACCTATGTGACATTTATAAACGTTGTGTTGTAATATTTAATAACTTATTATGTTGGTTAACTATGTTTATTTGTGTGATTAAAATGATAAGATATTTGAAGATCTAATTATGTTGTCAATAGGAGAGTTTTTCCAAGAAATAAACTAAATATAATTGATTTTAAGCATATGTATGACCTAGTTTAAATCAAGGGGAAATTGAATTCTATGTCATGCACGAGCGTCCTTCATTGTAATCTGTGTGAAGAAAGGTTTTGTACTTTATTTGTATTAACACCGAAGAAATACTTTCACATAAACTTTCCACTTAAGACAATAGCATAAATGCCGTTAATAAAATGTCAAGGTAGAAAAAATTGCTTAGTTAAGATGACAAGGACCCAATCCAATGATATCCTCCCTGAATGGTAGTGAATTTCACCAGGTTTTAATTGTTTTCTATATAACAAAGGAAAAGTTTTTATTTTGTGTTTCTTTGTAACTGTTACAAAATGCAAGACACGATCGTGGCTTTGCTTCTATGGAAGTGTCTTAGAAAAACTTTGACAAATTATAATACGAATACCATGTATGGAAGATATCATTTATGGAACGAACATCTTCCGGCATCATCATACAATTATGTCCTAAAAATTTCAAGCTATTAACCATTCACGTTGGAAGTACTCAAGTGAACAAAAGCTAATGTAATATGCTAACCATTCCATACCTACCATGATGGAATGGAACCCCAACTCACTATAGATTTTTTTCCACCCACCAATAGAAAATTTATATCGATGTTAGCATCACAAGCCTCTTCGTGGCCATGCCTTGTTAATGGTCATGACATGGAAATTTCAACCTTCCTCAACTATAAGTGTAGTATCAAAATTACATCATGATTTAGTGCTACGATCATACACATAAATATACATAAGAGGACGTTGTGATTAGGCTTCTATTGAGCTCATGATCCCCGAGGACACTTTTTCAGGATGATCCCGGAGGACCCTAATAATAGGGCCTATGTGGAGACCTAGTTCCTCCTTGCATTGTTAGATTAAAAATCTGTCAAACTATGGGAGCGAGATAACAAGCACCATTGCCATTTCATAAAAAAACTACTCGGAATATTTGTGTATTTTGGGATTTGAACTCAGGTTGCACTTATGATGGCAGAGCCACTCATATCATATAATCAAGCTTCCAACATGGGTTTATTGCCTAGCACCTACAAAAGGATATATGAGTACATCAAATCTATGATAGTACTACCAGGGACTCTAAAATATTTCTAATGACAACATTAAGGTTATCATAGATTTTTTCCCCCTTATATCATTTATTACACTAAACTTGAAGCTATGTAACGTTATACTAAATGAACAACTATTCATGGATAAATTTATAAAATTTGCAATTCTATAGTACCATTATTGTTAATATATGGATAAAACCAAATTCTTAGTAATTGATTGCAATACGTAATGACAAACAAATGTACTATATGTGTTTGAAGTGTTGTCGTACATGTCTTAATTTTGCGGAAAGTGATTAAGTTGTTCCCTTTTGTATGATTTGAGTCCTTTCTATGTGAATTTGTGGTTTCATCCCCAACTGACCCGATCTAGTCTTAGAAGCGAGATTTGGCTCATTGGATTCTAGATCAGGGATTGTTGTTGAGTTAGAGCGAGACATGATTGTGTTAGATATATTTGCATGACTTAGGGATTTCAAAACTTTGCAAGGCGAATTTCTCACCTATGATTATATTTAGTTATTTACAATGTATTAGACAATGAGGGTAAATATGTATATGACATGATTGTTACAAAACAATATGATCTATTTAGTACATCACATACACTTCCCTCCAAGTGTTCGGAGGCTGGATTCGATCATGCCCCAAACTGAGCACAAATTTAGTGTCAATAGCTATCCCGAGAAGTACCATAACAAGGCATAACAAATTACCATAAAAATACGTCAATATGCCCCCCACATCATAGTGAGATAATCAACTAAATGGAGGAGAGAAAATAGTAATCCTACCAACCTACTACCGGGGTTGTAAATTTTACTAAGCTACATGTGAGGCTGAAACCCTTCTAGTCTCTTGAACTAGAGTGTTGGTTCTTGGTTCCGTAAATATCGGTGTCATGACTTGTGCACCATCAGGATGAAGGATGCACCTAGACGGTAAAGCTACCCAGGAACAGAGCAAATTTGCAACAATGTAGTATGCTCGAGGAGCAAGTTAGGGTTCGGCATAGGCAATACCAAGCCAATGAGCTCTATTATTTAAATAGTTGTTGATATAGATTGTTGATGTGATAGGTTTGTTTGCTTAGTGCATTATGATGATTGTAGAGGCGGAGGAATATGTATGCGCTAAAAATCCTAGATTTAGAACCAAGTCTCATACCAACTATAGGCATTCAAAATTTCGAAGGCCCAACCAATGGTATGGGTGACTGGTGCCAACCACCCTTGTTATCTCATATTTATTTGCATCTCGCTTAGCCAATCATTTCCCTAGACCGTCCTCCTCATCGTTGTTGCAGCTTGGTAACCCCTCCGACGTCATCTTCCTTGCCAACCACAAGACACGTCCCTCCAAACACTTGGTACATGGTTGCTTCATGTTGAGTGACCACATTCCACTTCTCATTACCCAACGATTGGCGATATCTGCACGATCTTCCCGCTCCTCGTTTGGAAACTATCGATTGGAGATATATTGAAGCTTAATTAGTGTTTGGTGAACATGTAAGGTGTCCTGACTACATGTATGGAGTAGGTGAATTAATTTTTCCTTAAAATGTTTTAGTTAGTAGTAGGCATAGTTATAAACTAGGGGAGAACTAATTTTAGGATGTCTTCTCTCAAAAGATACAACGGTCGGTGTAGTGGGAAATTTTCCAAGTGGGGGAGACGATTTGTGTAGGTTTGAGTTGAATTTCATGTCGTTTAGCGATATTTTCACGAGCATTGCATGTCGGTTGCTAACGTGACGTGTGTAGGCTCCCTAGCCACTATATTATGGTTGATGACAGTGATTGTGGAACAAAACGGGAACATAAGACTAAGATATATAAACATACATTATTTATAGGGTAATTCCTTATAGTTTGAGTTACTTGTAATTGCGTAAAATTATTATTTGGCTCTTTCTTCTTAGAATTAACAAAATTAAATTCTACGCATGTTCATATATTAAAGAACTCAAGAAGTAAGAACATTTATATCGTCTGGTATAGCTTGTAGGTACAAATAATCTGAAAGTATATTTTTTTATGTAGCACAAAATATTCGTACTACTATGACACTCTTACATATTTATTCAGTGTACACATAACTTGACAAAAGAACTAACATAGACCCTCTGCTAAATGTGTAAAATAGATCTTTGATGTCCGATATGTGATGCATGTTCGTGTTCCAGCGTATGTAGCTCTTCAATTTTGATATTTTTTAGATAATGCTTTCCACTTGACAGCTATACAAAGCATATGAATTTACCAATTATGTGATTCATAATATGAAAAATGCACATAATATCGGATTCGCAGTGTCGAGTTCTTAAATTTATGCACACTAAGCGCGTTCGAATTTTAATCTCTTGAATTTCACAAAATAAATTCTTCCTCAATTTTACATTGTATATCTAACAATGTTAATATCACATAAATAAATATAGTTTAACAAACTTAAGTTTTTATATGGCATCACTAACATATTTATGCATGTAAATGTTTGAAGTTATGCTGCCCGACATGCAAGAATGACCGTGGGAATTGCAGTAATGATGGAACAAGAAAACGTTCTGTTGAAGTAACTTTGCAGCAGGAATTTTATAAAAGTGTGGTATGTAATAAAACTGTCTATATTTGAAACGAAATTTATTATATTCTATTTTCAGCGTTATAATTCATTTATTTTCAATTCCAGAATGTTACATGTGACATGAGAGAAGTCGAAACAATATCTCGGGAAATAAAGTTGTCCTATGTACGCCTGAAGGTTTTCACTATAAGGTTAACGTGACTAAGAAGATTGATGTCACGAGTATTCATGGTGATAGATGGAGCGAGTTTCTATTTGACTACAATCTATTGGAGGGAGAAAAAGTTCTATTTATAGTTACAATATATGGTTTGCTTGTTGCTGCCATAAGTAAGGAACATGTTTTTAAAAGCAGGTCACTGACAGCAGGTTCGTGAGTTTGCACACTGTAAATGTTTTTCTGTTTTGAATAGTAAATTGAGAAACTGATTACTTTTCCTTATGTTTTAGTTGCACTGAGTGTTGAAGATGATATCAAATACATTATAGATGATGTTGTGATCACGAGAGGTTGTCGTCTTACGGTGGATGAAGATGATAATTTGGTTAAATGCGTAAGAACTTATGGTGCTTTTGCGGTTTCATCATTTGTGCATAGGATAACACAAAGCGACATAGGAAAAATGGTAATATTTTTTGCTCTGATATGCTAATCAAGTAAGGATGTTTATCTTATATTTGTATGATGTTCCTAACGTTCATTACTAATTGTTAAACACATAATTGCAGAAAATACCCCAAAAAGTTGCTAATGAGTTAGATGTTGGCAATGAAGGAATGACGTTGTTAGTAATGAACAAGACTTTCAATATTGAAATTGATGGAACATACAAGAGATCACCACACAAAGATGGAAGAATTGTGCTAGTGACTGGATGGAAGGCTTTCTGTGAGCAAGCAGGGATTATGAAGAATAAAGCCATGATGATGTTGTTCTTCAAGAAAAATGATGACCTGGTTATAGTAACCACTTTATTATAGATTGTATACTATGTGGATGGTATGAAATATATAGCATAGTGTTCTATGCTAATATTTCTGTAATGCCTAATTTGTGTGTTCTCTCCTTGACTTGTAAACGGTAACATCCGTTGTCATGGATATTTTATATGTTTCTATGGCGAACTAAGTACTCGATAATAAGATTGGATGCTGAGAAGTAAGTTTCTGTGTTATGTAACTAATTTGGTGCTTAATATATTTTGAGTACCGATTGTTGCAATTCTGGTTGTTTATCTAAAAATATGTACTATCTCGTTGTAAAATAATTGGCTGTGCGGTTCATAATAAAAAATTACCTATGTTTGCTTCATGTATAAAATCTAACTCATTCGATTTGCCAAAAGCACTAATATTATTCAATTGCGTGATATTGCGTACAGAATGGTGGATAGAATACAGTGTAAGTTTTGAAATTGATAAGAAAGGAAGAACATGATTGCAACTTTAGGAAGTATATTATATATAATAATAAGAATTGCTTACAATTGCCTCATATGGAAATATATCAGCACATATTAACATGAGGACGACTAACTTCATCTCATGATAAAGATAGTTTCATGGCATCTGCCTCAGACAGTATAAGATTTTAATACAGATGCTCGACACACCTTTAATGTATCTATAATTTTTTGCATTGCTCATACCATATTTCCACCATTTATGAAAAGTATAATTTAGTTGGACTATCCTATAAATATAGTGCCTTGTCCCAGTTTCTTTTTTTCTTTCATTTTTTACATTTCCAAGGAAAAGCATTTCAAACCTTGAAAAAAATCCATACAAACATGAGGATGATTTTTGCACCAAGGAGCATCTAGGAGACCTGGACTTGGGCCATAAGGGCCCACAGGGTGCCTAGGATCCCACAACCAAGGGGGGATAGGAGGCCACCTCGGCAGACGAAGAAGCTTCTGGAGCCATCCGCTGGCCGAAACTTGCCCCCAATGAAATCATGCTTCATGTCTACACACTAGTCATTGACGTCTTTGCTAATTACGTCATCCATAAAGTTAATTTTTCCAATACCCACGTCTTTTGTAGCTTAAGGCTCTAGGATGATGGGCTTACTTAATTCAAATAAAATAAAATTCTTACCATTTTTTCAAAAACTTCTAGAGCATGGACCACCGATCTATAGAAGGAAACTTATTGTTATTATAATCGGGCAGGTGCTGGATTTAAGCCTTCATCTCTATGGTTGTCGAGTTATCCAGAAGTTAAACCGAACACTATATGTTTCAAACATTTCACGATGAAAAGAAATAAGAAATTTAACTGTTGTGTTATGTTCATGTAAGCTACAATGTAATTTAGCCAAGATATTGACTATCTCTTATTCTCTCGTTGAGGTGTTCTTCTATGTTAGATAGCTTATGCTATAAATATCAAATTGTGTGAAATTCACAATTTTTAAAAATGTTTTGTTTCGTTCTTCTTTAGTGTGTACATTGATATGCCATATCATTTTGCAATGAGATTTGTCACTAATCCGGTGTTTGTTTCTATAGAAGGATCTTGATATGCGTTTGTGATAAACATGCAAACATTGTCGTTCAGAAATGTATATCGTGTGTGCCTCCATAATATATTCTATTCATCCATAGACGCATATAGGGGGAGGCTAAAATGATATCTTCCCACCCTTTTGGATGCCATGTCGTTCAGGTTTTTGGTTTGGCCATTGCAATTTTGCTTGATTTCTATCTTTTGATATTTGGTTTTAGTTTTGGCATTGCACTTTTGACTAATTATTCTTCCCATCTACATTTTCCTAGAAAATAGCCGAGTTCTGGAAGGATCCATAAATTATGCATGCATTTGTAGCGAATATTCTTTTTTAAACAAATGAGCTAACTATGTTGTGCAGGTAAAGTATGGAGCGGTTTGTAATTTGTGAAATAATATCTCAGCTAAACAAAAAACGTTACATGTTTGAATATGGTGGCGTAGTGGCTAAATTTCATGTTTTGACCCTTTTTGGAACTTGTTCGAGATCTGACCGTGCTTTGCAAAAATTTCGAGATCTAACCCTTTTCTTACCGCCAAGGCCCCTGCCGGTAGGGTATAACAGCCTACCTCCAAGGCCCCTGGCGGTAGGGTATAATAACCTACCTCCAAGGCCCTGGCGGTAGGGTTGCATTTTTTTTCTAAGTATGGAACACAGTGCATGCTCGCACCTACCGTCGGGCACCTTGGCGGTAGGGTTGTACAGGTTACCGCCAGACTGTTTGGCGGTAGGGGTGTTTCCTACCGCCAGGGGCCTCGGCGGTAGGCTCCTATACCCTATCGCCAGGGGCCTTGGCGGTAGGCTTCTATACCCTACCGCCAGGGGCCTTGGCGGTAAGAAAGGGCCAGATCCCGATTTTTTTTGCAAAACAGGGTCAGATCTCGAACAAGTTTCACAAAAGGGTCAAAACACACAATTTTGCCTGGCGTAGCACACTGTGTAGCATGGAGGGCCTCGTCACAGAGAAATCACCGTACTAAAAATTGCCGCTATGAGCCACCAAAATCACTCTTCCAAAGTCATTAAGAAGTGCCTAATCTACGACAACTACGACGATCGCAAGCTAGTCATAGATGAGATCCTCTGTGCAGGTGGTGATCAAACTACCAATCATCTCTTGGTCTCTGGCTCTTAAGATCTTACTTATGTTAGTCTACATGCCTAGCAAGTTGTACATGACTAATCTTGTGTGGTTGCTTGGTCATGTAGGATCTGATGATCCACCGATAATCCAACTATTTGGTGCAATAGATGATTGACATGGTGAATGAGTGGTAGTTCAATGTGTTCTTGGACATGGTGAGGCACAACATTTGTCTCCTAGTTAAGTATACCCACGGGTGACACATCATCACACGGGCCGAGAGGCTCTTCAACGCTAGGGAATGGTTCTTTGGCTCCCTTGCACCAACACCACTGAGTTCATCTAGCTTGTGTTAATTTGTTTTCAGCATAGTTCGATCTGTATGGGTCTCTTCTTCCTTCCTTGAGAAGTATCGATTTGCAATAATTGATCTATGGTGAAATCAGTTACTTTTGTTCTCCACATTAGGTGAACCTATATATTTCTATAAGAGACATAACTCCTCTTATCTAAAGACTTGTCAGTCACTTAGGCTATTCATTGTGTACGTCTTAAGTTGTGTCTCTGGCATACCCACTCCGTTAGAGTTGGTTGGCTTCAACATGCATTCATATTATACCCATTATTCGTCCACGTTTTGGATTTTGTAATATATAATGTGTTGGATAGTGATGCATCAATCAGGTTGTGGTGGGCAAAATGAGAATTGACGCATCGGTTGAGGCATGAGACACCGCGAAAGGCGTAGCCATAGGCCCTGGGGTAGATGGCCTTGAACAAGTGCAAGAACATGGTGCACATGTGGATGTTGCAACCCGTACTCCATGGCGCAACAACACTTCTCACAGTAGATTGCCCAACACATGCACCCGCAACATGACACCCTGGGTTCTGGGTCTCTCAATTCCAGCATCAATTGGTAGTTGATATTAGTAAGTTGTTCCTTAAGCGACTTGGAAGACTAATTTTCAAGCGGTTGCTTACATCGTGGTCCCCTTCTGTTTCTACTAGACTCTACTCTGGCGGGCATGGTTCATTCCCTATAAGAACCTTGGCATTCAAAATGATAATTTAGAGAAGCGCCCGAGTTAGTGATCCGAAAACTTATCCTACCATGGGTGTTTGTTCTTAAGTAATTTGCCGAGTAGTCTCCCAATCTTTGTGATGTCCTTTTTTAGATCCAAATGGGGTCTGGAAGAGGTTAGATTTTTGTTGTTCTTACTTATTATGGCAGTCAAATCAGCATAAAAATATATCATTTAGCACACCGGAGATTTTGTGTGTTCCTAAATACCAGGGTGGCCTTAGTGTTCAAGATTTGGAAGTAAACAAGGTACCCAGTGAGTGCCCAAGTTGGTCAGTAATTTAGTAGACTGGAACGAGATTGTCCCACAAGGTTATGGACGCGCAACTAACTTCAAGAGCAGGACTTGTTTAAGTAGGATGCTCTTCATACCACTTGCTTCATACCACAAGATGTTTTTTCTATGCACTCAATGTATTCGACATTATTGGATACATTAGTTGAATTTACTTCTAAATGGTTATAATGTAAATTACCTCTACACAACACGATATTCGTTTATTTTCCATGTTGAAAATTCGTCTTTACTAAGGACGACTTGATTAAACACAAATGGCCGGGGCACACAATGTAGATTCTATTATGAGCATGAAATCCAACATTTTTTATTGCACGGCTCGCTACGTACTTAGCTTTTGATATCACCAACGGGGTAATAATTTTGGTCATGGCTACGATGCGTTTTAGACTGTTGAGTCCACTATTTTGGTTGATGCGGCAACATTTTTTTTCTATTTGGCTATGCAGAAATGTCATTGTCTTCGGAAAAAAGAATCTGATCTTGTATGTAGGTGCTACTTTTACCAGTTGGTGGCGGTCATCGGTGTTCTTACAAAAGGTACGATAGAAGGAGGCAATGTAACTTGAAACCAAACATCTTCGCGTTATCCACAGGAGCCCTCGATTCTGAGCAAGGAAATTTTTAGATGTTCTTGCACTCATTTCGAGTCGTGATATGTACCCCGTTTCCTCTTTACTATCTGGTTCGTAGAGCTTTAACGTTGTGGTTACTTGGCCACTCTTGACTTTATTAAATTAAAGTCGGACGCTTCTTGTTCATGTTCTCTAAAAAATGGTTATGTTTTATATGCATCTCTACGTACTAAAAAGTATGTGATTGTTGCTAGCACTGAACACATCGTTCCTTAATAAAAGATTTCATTATCTGAAAAACTACTGATTGTCGTCGTGTTGAACAGTTGCTCTACACTAATTTGAGAGAGTGGTTTTACTACACCGAACTCGGTGCATGCACCCACGCAAAAATAATAATTTAAGAAAACATTAAAAAAATCTGAAACTTTATGAAAATGATTATGAAAAAATGTTAATTGCATGTAAAGTTTGGTGGTCAAATAACATTCGACGAGCTCTGTAATTCTTTTACTCAAAATGTACATGCATGGTTTACGAATAATTTGTAATTTGTTTTTGTTCAGAGCTCCTCGGATGTCATTTAACCACACCAATCTTTGCAAACATCTATAACATTCGTTCATAATCATTTTCAGAAAGTTCTAGATTTTTATTGATTTTTAAAAATATATTTTCTTGCATGGGATCACCAAGCTAGGGTTCAGCCACTACTTCCCCATAATTTGATGTTACGAAAACCAACCAAGTAGTTGTGACCGTGATACAGTCTTGTTTTTGGATGCGACCTGAACCCCAAAAGTTCAGTATCCCAGTCCACCAGGATTCAAATTTCGGTGCTCGCATTGTTCCTAGATTTATTTCAGGATTTCCGGTGATGCGCTCTCAGTGGGAGGAGACGTTTCCGTCGACAACGAGGCAGCTACGATGACTTCGTAAATCTCAAGATGATATGTGGCTCAATCTGTCGAAGATACTCATAGGGGTAGGGTGTGCGCAGGGGCAGAGCTACGTGAGGACAAACACGTGCTCCGGCCCGCCCAGCTTAGCAGTATTTTGGTATGTGGAACGGCAATCAAGGGGTAATCTCTATAGATTCGCCTGGATGGCCCCCCAACCATTTGCCTGGAGCTCCACCACTGGGTGTGTGTGTGTTCATAGAGGTGAGTGTATGCGTGTATGTATGAGCGCTTGTGTCTGAACTGTGTTAAAAAAAGTTCTGACATAATAATCTTGAGGCAAATAGTGTAAAAATCCGAATAAATTGTTGAGATAAATCATTACAACATGCACCCGTATTATCTTGTTTGGCCAACTCCACCGTCAAACAAGCAAACCAGAAGTCCAGAACTGCCCTTCACTACCTCCCTCTCCTTGGCGAGAGATACACGTAGAGGGGATGGAGCTTGTAGCCCATGAGCTGGACGGTGTCCACCTTGTCCTCGTCGCCCTCCCTGAGCGTCCAGGCGAACTCCTGCACGAACCTCGCCATGGCGGTACACGAAATGCCCGTGGCCTGCGCGCTCCCGGCGCAGACCCTCCTCCCGGCGCCGAATGCAATGGTCTTGTACATGTCCGCGACGTCGAACCTGCCGTTGTTCAGGAACCTCTCCGGCCTCCACTCCTCGGGCTCCTCCCACTCTTTCTTGTCCATGTTGCACGCGTACACATTGACGATCACCTGACAAATGCCAAAACATATAAGCCATTTTTGTGAGCAGACTACGCCTTCCGTTATGATGAGTAGTGTCATTGTTTTTAGAAAAGATTACCTCTGTTCCGGTTGGGACCTCGTAGCCGGCCAATGTGGTGGTCTCATGGACGAACCTTGGAGGCAGTAGCGAGACAGGGGAGTGGCGCCGCAGCGTCTCGTGGAACACGGCATTCAGGTACGGTAGCCGAGGAAGATGGTCCTCTGTGACCATGTCCTCACCGCACACCTCCTCGATCTCCCGGTAGAGACGATCCTGCGATAACGTGCCATGAGGAATCAGGTGTTAAAAATGCATCCCCGAGAGCAACAAGTTACTTAGAAGGGTATAAGCTCATCTTGCCTGTTTTTCAGGGTTTTTGGCAAGCTCGTACATAGCCCACTCGGTCGTTACCAAAGTAGTATCTGCACCCTCTATGATTGCCTCCCACACCAGCATCATTACTTGGTCATCCGTCAATGTGTTCTCTGCCAACAAAAAGTCCAGATAGGACGCCCTTGCCTGCATATCACAAATTGATTGCGTTATCATCACTTCAGCAATGAACAAACACGCGTCCGCTAAATGCTACTCCCTATTGTATACTAATGTAAGCGTTTTTGCCGTTCAAATTGAACTGCAAAAAACGTCTTTTATTAGTGTACAGAGGTAGTATATAGGTAGATTGCTGCCACCTTGCCGCGCGCAATTCTTTCCTTCTGTTGATCGATCAAGGCTCGCATCACCGTGGTTCGCCTGGATTCCGTGGTAGCAACTGCTGTATCAAAGCTCTTGTTTGGAATCCAGCTGAGGTACGGGAAGAAATCCCTCCAATCAATCTCAATGACGCACATCATCATGTCAGCCACAATGATCTGGTAGATTTCATCCTTTGATATGTCCCGCCCAAACTCCTTCACATAAACTGAACTCACGTCCTCACCTAAACCCTGAAAGTGCAGCATGCATGAACGCCAATCCATATCATCCTCACTGTTTAAATTAATAGTGTGGTAATATCGTGTAGGCAGATTAATTAAATCATTGTGTTTGTAGAAAGACCAAGGTTTTGGATTCCGAACGATGATTTTATGGGGCAGCGAAATATTTGATTACCATGGTAACCAAAAATACTGCAATCTGCTGCTTTTTCGTCAAAAAAAATACCGAACAACTTTTGGACGAAATTTAAAGTAAAATTTTGAATTCAAATAATTTTACCTAGATATATATACATATTGAACCACAGTTTAACCAAAATGACCTCCTGGCCTAGTGTATAACATTCCCTCAACCTCCCCGTTAGTGCAGACGTCGCAAGTTCGATTCTCTGAGAGACCAACCTGGATCAAGGATAAACGGAATAGCTCCTCTTTGAAAACTTCTCGAAAGTTCCGAGGAGCAAGTGGGTCATCGGTCACCAATGTATGAAAGGTGGTTAACATGTTATCCATCATCATGTTTCTCGTCTCCCGAAATTGTCTCTGCAAGCATCTCATTGTTAAACCTTAGTTAACTGAGCTCGCAAGCGTATTTGAGAGGTGGTATAATACATTGTATAGTTTTGAAACTGTTTAGACTCATACCTGAGCAGAAGAACCCAATAAACCCGCCATAACAAAGCGCTTCACCATTTTGTGGAAGTCACCATAGTCACATGTAGCAACCATTGTTTTATCACGACATAACACTGATAATGCTTTAGGTAGCTTTCGGGTAGATATGGATGAGAATTTCGCAACCATTGCCTGCAAAACACAGAGTCAATTGTGAGATATTTCTGCCATGCTGCTATAAATTTTTACTTTTACATTGCTTAGTTTTGGCTATATGTATTGCAAATTTGCAATGATTGTGTTTTTAAAGGACGAAAGTTCCTGATGTTGTACATGTTATATTCAAGGATACCGGTTGGATCCGTCTACGGGAGGAGGACTGAACGTCCATGGATTCTCGGTCAAATCTACGATAGACGGTAGCTAGGGTGTATTCAACCGATATGGATGACGGTTCGTTAATATAATTAGTGAAACAGGAGGCATCATGTAATATTTTTATTGCGGTTGTTGTAAACATGTTTTGGCCTTGGCCTTTCGTATCCCGTTTGAGATGTTAGATGTTAAGGCCTCGCAATAATAGAAGGCTGTGTGCATCAATCGATGCATAGGATGCAGTTTTTTACCCTCCTTTTGTAAAAAAAATGTTATCAAGAAAACAAAATATGCATGTTCGGTGTTTTAGTGTGTGCTGCCTTTTATCTGGGTAGTTGTTTTAGAAAGGAGGTAAAGTAACAAACCGCTTGTATTAGTTTCATGTGATAATACTTGTTATAATCCTTATTTATCACCCAAATGAAGAAGTGAGAGAGATCAAAATAACCTTCATATTAGCTGTAAACTTCAAGTACTGGGGAGAAAAGGAACTCTTGTAGCAATATTTAAATTTTTATATTGTTATTTAAGAACAAGATACGCTAAGATAATATGGACTTGGTAATTAATGTTACAAAATTAATAGAGAGATAACTAAAATGCCAAACTGTACCAATTACCTAGAAAAGCAAAAAGGATTTTATGTTTCTACAAATAAAAATATATTATCAATTGAATTTAGGAGATATGAAAATTACAATTTCAATTACCTCCTTGGCTACTTCAGTTGAGTTGACCACAGCAACAGATGAAGCCCCGGTTCTTATTGTGTATATTGGCCCATAAATATCAGACCATTTTGCAAATGTTTTATGCGGCTTCTTTTCCGTCAATTGAAGCAGGTTTCCAATTATAGGTAAACCAGGAACAACTGCATGTCAGTGAAATGGAAAAAAGAGGATTAGCTTCTTCTTTTTTCTTGATGTAGAATTGGTATTAATATTTTTGAAGGCAAGGTTTGTTATTTGAGATAAGTCGGTCCGGCAATTAGTCAACATAGATGATAACAGGCTGGATTCACGGAGACAACATAACCATGCACGCAACATATTTTTTCTTCTTCTTTTCTCAAGTATTTTCAAACAATTGTTGTTACACGAGGATACGATCATACAATTATAAAGCATACATAAATGGTTTGGAGTATACATTGATCTTTCAAAAGAAAAATTTAAGTTATTTCTAGGAAATGTATTGTAATTACGCGAAGTATTCATGAATGATAAGAAGTACTACTTATGTTGGTCCATTAAATCTTCACAATTTAATTGAGATTGACCTTGAAATCTTACCGTCCTGCTGCAAATAGTACTACAACTTTGTAATGTTTTAAACTTCTAAATGTACATGATTCCTTGGGTTGAGGATTAGCATTTATTGTTCACAATACAAAGAATGGAAGATGGAATAAAGAGAAGTTATTATGCGTGTGAGAGGTCCTAATTGATTTTGAGAGCATGAAATAAAAATTTGTTGAGAATTCACTAGGATATTATATATTTTATAACTTGTGCAGGTGCATTCTTTATGAAGGTTAGGATTAGTAACTATTGTCATATTTAGAGAATTCACATTCCTAGCGTGTATGAGACACAAAGGTGGATACATCAATTTTATCTCTTCAACCCAATCCTAAGATTGTATTGCTATATCCCTTATTGACACCAATAAATGTTCAGGGCATCTCCAACGCCGACCCGCAAATTCCTTCGGTATATGTCCGGACGTGGTTCGCGGACATGGTACGGGAGGGAGCAATCCAACGCTAATTGCAAAGTATCATGCTGGGAGGAGAAAAAGTAGGTGGGGACCATGCATGCGGTGAAATTCTTAATGGATTATCCTCGTTCACCATCAATTAGTCGTGTGATTAGTAGGGCCTGCGCCCGTGCATGTTTTTCCTAGTCACAAAAAGGTTCCAAGCAATTTCACAGTGAAAAAGTAGTGGCTACACCTAAGTTCATTGCACCTACGATAAACAGTACAAAAATTGTTACTTCGTGCCGTTGATTATGAACAAATATTTTAGCTATTTGTAAGCTTTGGTGGCCAAATAATAGCAAATGATCTGATACAAACGAAATACAAATTATGCTTAAACAGTGCAGACATGCTCCAGCATTGTTTTTTGGTAAACACCTCGGTTGTCATCTGGCAACCAAATTTTGCAAGCACCTAAAACATTTGATCATAACCGCGCCACAAAGTTTCAGATTTATTTTATTTTATATTACTTGCTACGTTTCAATCGTGGGTGCAATGTCCCGAGCGTAGAAAAAACACTCTCACACTATCACAGCGAAATAAGCAGCGCATTGACAAATAACAACAACAGCGCACGAAAGGATTGAGTGAGATCATGGCTACCTGGGGGCGTGTTGGCCCGTTCCTTGTTCCCCATCCGGACTCCGGCGACCGCGGCGACTGCGGCCAGCCCTCCAACGGCAGCAGCCACCGCTCCCCCGCCGCCCGCTGGGAGTGCAGCCAGAAGCGACTCCATAGGTCCGCTGGACGTGTTACTAGACGGTGCGGAGTGGAGGAATTAGAGGCAGTGGCGGTGCACCGTACGTGCGCCGGTCCAGTCTTTATATTGAGCTCGCGCTGTCAGCACAGCAGGGGTCGAGGCGTACGTCCAGGGAGGCATCTGATCCCCGAGCTATGCCGCTCGATTCCCGTCGTGGCGGACGTGTTCGTCGGGACGTTGCTCCGCTGCGGGTGTGCTAGCGACTGAGCGCGTACGGCCGTGGTTGACGAAATCTGCGCCGGCCGCCATGGTCGATCAAGCCAAAGTACCAGCCGACGAGCTCTGTGACGCGCGCAGATCACCGTGTGTTGCATCGCTCCAAACCAGCACGCGGTTCAGTTTGGCTGCCACGCTGGGTTGTGGGTTCGTATACCGGTATACGCAGAGTAAACTAACATACAGATGGACAGTAGCGGAGACAGGCCTCGGGCAGCCAGGGCTATAACCCAGGCCTAGTAACAAGTTTCCTTTTACTCAAAAAAAGTAACAAGTTTCCATGTAATTTCATAGCACATCCCCAGGCATGACCTGCTTCTAGCTCCGCCACTACAGTTGGCGACATATGTGTCTCTGCCGAACTTGCCGCGCCGCAAGTCATCCAACACCGATCCATATCTATCCGTGGAGTTGTTGACTACATTTTTTTGTAAAGTCGAAACCAATTGAGAACCTTTGCGGAAGTCCGGACACGAGCAGCGTATTACTATGTCACCACCCGACTCACCAAAAACTGAGGCGGAGACCATGCTTTTGTAACTGCCGCGGTGTTTTCGTGGCAAAATCTCCCACTCTTTTCTTTCATCTCATCGCTCTTCACCAAATTCTTGCCATTTTTTCTCACTCTCTTCTTCCCTCCCGCCGCCAACGCAAGGACCCAAAGGAGACCGTGCCGGAGAGGGAGTGGTGGAGGATCCAAGCCTCATACTCACCCAGAAGATCAACTCGACAACATGGCAAAATCGCCGCGTCAAAACCAAGGCAAAAGCGGAAACGCAGAAATAAGAAGGCCGGCGGAGGGCGTGCTGGTGGTGGACGAGGCGGTGGGTGTGTTGTTCGCGGACGTGATGGAGGAAAAATTTCTAGTTTTTTCCACGGACTGCCGGATCGATATTCTTTTGTGATCGGGCATGTATTGACTTTAGAGCATCTCCAGCCGCGCCCCCAGGAAGGCCTCCCCAGGTGATTTTTTCGCGCCGGCGCCGAAAAAATGGCCCAGTCACGCCCCCAGGAGCTCGATTTTCGCCGGCCTGGGCCGAAAACAGCGCCGGCGGACCCAAGCCGAACCCGGCGCGCTGGAGGGCGCCCGGGGGCGCCGGGGCGAACTAATTTGGCGCGAAAAAGCCGCGGGCCAGCCGCGTCAGCGACACGGCGGCTCGTCTTCCCCCAACTGCCTCGGTTCCCGCGGGGAATCAATGGCAAGGCTGCCGCCGGCCAGCCTTGCCATTGATTCCTCACGGACGGCGCGTCACGGGACGGCGCGCCGACGCCTCCCCTCCCTGGCACGCGTACACACGGGCGCGGAGCGGCTATATAGTCGGTGGCCTCACTCGCCTATGCCCACAGCAGCCTCGCCCCTCGCCGCCGCCCAGCCCCTCCCTCTTCGTCTACCTCTCTCGAGCGCCGCCGCCCAGCCCCTCGCTCTCCCTCTCTACCTCTCCCGAGCCCGTCGCCATGGCGGAGCGTTTCCCCGGAGACGAGGCGGCGGCCAACGGCTTCGGCCGCCGTTTGCTCCGCGAAAAGGAGTCCTGGCTCCTGTTCCAGGCGAACATCCCGGCGCCGCCGGACATGCGCGCCGGGCCGACGGGGTGGAGACTCAGCGACTGGGGAGTGCCCATTCCCCCGTTGCCCAACGCCGTGGCGAAGCCCAAATACTTCGCCGAGTAGCTCGAGGCCGTACGCGCCTCCCTCACCGACGCCGAACTCTCCCTCCCCCAGTACGCCGCCGACAACCACGCGGCTTGGGCGGCGTACTTGGAGCGCTGCCAGCAGCAGCGCTTGGCGTCCACCAACGGCGCGCAGGGGTCGGCGGCGTAAAGAACAGCGAGGGGCGCCACCTGTGGTGGGGCGTCCGTGGCCGCACACTCGAGGGCGTGCTGACATACCTCGACGGCGGCAATGACCCGCCGTTGGCGTACCCGGCGCGGGTGGCCGCCCCGGCGCAGCACCGACGCGCTGGGCCATGGGCGCCACGTAGGTTCAGGTCCTCCTCTTCTTCCTCCTCGTGATCTTCATCGCACTCCTCCGGCACTCCGGCCCTGCTCGGCGTCAAGGCCGAGCCCGCGGGGGAGACGCCGCTCGGCCGGAGCACTCGCAGCGCCGGCATCGTCATCAACGAGGGCGGCCGGCGCGCCTCCTCGTTGGCTCCTCCTCCGCGCTTCGTCATGCCAAAAACGGAGCCGGGGCTCGCGCCAGTGAAGATGGAGCCGGGGCTCGCGCCGGTTAAGAAGGAGCCGGCCGCGCCGGTGAAGACGGAGCTCGACGACGACGACGCGGAGCCGGGGCACGCAGGGACTCTATAGCGATGGAGAAGGAGCGACGAGAGAAAGAGAAGGAGCGCCAGTGCGCCGCCCTGTGCCGCTTCGAGGAGCGCCGACACGGCGCGACGAAGGCGGAGTCGTCGTCATCTACGACAGCGACGACGCCGACGACGACGCGCCACCACCAATCCGCCATGGCGACACCGGGCAGGGGTCCAGCAGGGGCGCCCACGTCAAGGAGGAGAAGGGAGACGACGACGGCGGCGACTTCAGCCAGTTTTGTTAATTAGTTTAATGAAAATCCGCGAACTTCGCCGAACTGTGCCGAAATTTATCGTGTTTGGCCGAAATTTATCGTGTTTTTAGCCAAACTTCGCCGAACTGTGCTATACTTTTTTTAAACGTGTCTGGGGGCGGCCCTGGGGCCGGCGGCTGGGGACCAACTCGCCCCCAGGCCCAATTTTTGCGCCGGCTCACCCCCAGGCGGCGATTTTAGGCGCCCCCTGGGGGGCCAATGGCTGGAGATGCTCTTAGAAACAACACTCCGCCCCATCCCATCCGTAAGCTAACCCTCCATCGACCCCTGTGCGGCGGCGCGGCACCGCACCCAGGATTCCCCTTCCAGCACTCGAGGCCCTCTCCCCTCACCCGCTCCCCTCTCTCCGTCGCTGCCAGAGGCACCGCCGGGTAAGCCCGTGCGATGTGGCAGCAGCGGGGCTCCTGCAGGTCATGGCCGGGCGTGGCGATGGCGGCGCCCGTTCCCACTCCTCCTGCAGTGGTGCATGGAGGCGGTGGCCAAAGGCGCGACGACGGCATGCAGTTGGTAACGGCGGCGGGGCAGGCTCGATCTAGTCCTGCATGGGCCTAGCAGGCCCCAATCCCGCACCCTGTTGCTTCCTATGCGTGGCAGCGATGGTCTGCGGCTCTACCCGCATCACTTGGCTGCCTGCGCGGCGACCCCAGACATGGCGGCGGCGGCCTCCTCCTTCCTCCAGAGGTGGGCATCGTGATATGGCTGATCTTGGGATCTCATGTCTCGCAAAATAATCAGCCAGGCGGTGGCCCTAGTGGTATTCACGCGAAGTCATCGTTCTACCTGTGATGAGTCCTCTTTGATCTGGCATCGGTGATTTCCGGACTTTTCCTTCGATGAAAAACAAGGACTGATGTATACGGCGCTCTTTTACTACTAGGAGAAAGCCTACTAGTAGGGCTGGAAATAATCATAGCAGTAGCGTTGGGGAAGCGCTACAACTAAGTTGTAACAGTAGTGCTGCTTCGACCAGCGCTACTGGTAAGTATGGTTAGTAGTAGTGTTGCTTCAACCATCGCTAGTACTAACTATCTGTAGTGTTGCACAAGGACAAACGCTGCTGCTAAGAGCATCTCCAGTCGCGCCCCCAACAGGCCCCCCCAGGCCACTTTTTCGGCGCCGACGCCGAAATAATGGCCCAGTCGCGCCCCCAAGAACCCATTTTTCACCAGATTGGGACGAAACTGGCGCCGGCGGACCCAACCCGAACCCGGGGCGCTGGGGGTCGCCTGGGGGCGCCGGACGGGTCTTTTTTGCGTGAACTGTGATTGGCCCGCCCTGGCAGCGACGCGCTGCTTCGTCATCCGCATCACCTCGGTTCCCGTGGGAATCAATGCCAAAGTTGCCGCACTGCCGCGTCGTCGCCTCCATTGATGCCCCACGCTGCCGAGATGCAACGCTGGTCAGCCTGCCCATTGATGCCGCGCAGCAAACCGTCGCGTCGCCCGGCGCCACGGGAGCCCGCCACGCGTCGCCCGGCATGCGCCCCTCGCCGCGCGAGCTCCGGCTATAAAAGCCGCCCACCTCGCCGGTGAACACCACACCGCAGCATCACC
>LR738710.1:788417288-788437082 GCA_902687465.1 Secale cereale | reverse complement strand
CCCCCCCCGCACTCTCCCACACGGCCACGCGCGATTCACCGCTTCCTCCCCCGCTCGCTGCTTCGTCGCCGCCACGCACTGCGCCCCCATGCCGCCACGTCGCCGGGGAGCTGCGGGCTACTACGGCGTCCGCGTTCGTCCGTCCGGCACCTACTCCGCCGAGATTCGATCGGGCGACGTGTGCCTCAGACTCGGAACCTTCGACACCGCTCAGGAGGGCGCCCGCGCGTACGACGCTGCGGCGTGGCGCCTCCGGCGTTCCCGTTGGGACATGAACTTCACGGACGTGCCGACGCGGGAGCGGGCACAGGAGTTGGCGCCTCCCCCGCGGCTTACCACGGACGACGATCATCGGAAGAACCGTAGGCGGGCGCACCATCTCAACCTGGCCGAGATGGAAGAGGAAGCCATGGCGATGTGGCGCCAAAACTTCCCGCAAGACATCATCAACAAGCACCAGTTCTTGGCCGAGAAGAGGTCAGAGAGGAAGAAGAGGAGCGAGGAGCGAGCGGCCTATCGCGAGGACAAGCGACCGCGGAAGGCGGTCGCTAAATTCAACATCGATTTAGGAGATGCATCCTCCTGGGACTCCACCGACGAGCGGTTCCTTGATGCCTACGCTGAGACGTCGGAGGAGGACATCACCGAGGCAGAGTTCGAGTCGGAGAATGACGAGTAGTAGTAGTTCGTAGGAGAAGATTATGTGAACTATCTACCTATCTTCGTATGTGAAACTGTGATTTTATTTGCGACTATGTGATTCTATTTCAATAGCCGCCGAAACATGTCGAGCTTGGGCCGTTTTGCGCCGGAAATGGGCCGAAAATGGGCTGAAAGCGCCGAAACTGGGCCGATATCGGCGCCTGGGGGCGACCTGGGGGGCGGAGACTGGGAACGCATTGGCACCCAAGCCGAAACTAGCGCTTGATCGCCCCCAGACGGCGGTTTTTGGCGCGTCTTGGGGGCGCAACGGCTGGAGATGCTCTAAACCAGCGCTGCCGCTAGACGCCTACCAGAGATTTTGAAAGATCGTGGATGTCGCCTAGAGGGGGGGTGAATAGGCGCTTTTAAAATAACTACTGTTTAGGCTTGAACAAATGCGGAATAAACCTAGCGGTTAATTTGTCAAGCACAAAACCTACAACAAGTAGGCTCACCTATGTGCACCAACAACTTATGCTAAGCAAGATAAACAACTACGTGATAGTAAGATATATGACAAGAAACAATATGGCTACCACAAAGTAAAGTGCATAAGTAAAGGGCTCAGATAAGAGATAACCAAGGCACGCGGAGACGATGATATCTATCCCTAAGTTCAAACCCTTGCGGATGCTAATCTCCGTTTGGAGCGGTGTGGAGGCACAATGCTCCCAAAGAAGCCACTAGGGCCACCGTAATCTCCTCACGCCCTCGCACAATGCAAGATGCCGTGATTCCACTAAGGGACCCTTGAGGGCGGTCACCGAACCCGTACAAATGGCAACCCTTGGGGGCGGTCACCGAACCCGTGCACTTTGGCAACCCTTGGGGCGGTCACCAGAACCCGTCAAATTGCTCGGGGCGATCACCATAGCCTAATTGGAGACCCCGACGCTTGCCCGAAGCTTTACACCACAATGATTGAGCTCCGAACACCACAAAGGTTGGGGCTATCTCCCCAACGACACCACGAAGCTTCACCACAATGGAATATGGCTTCGAGGTGACCTCAACCGTCTAGGGTGCCCAAGCACCCAAGAGGAACAAGCTCAAGGGTACCAAGCACCCAAGAGTAATAAGCTTCTCAACTTGTAACATCCATGTACCGCTGTGGAGAACTCAAACCGATGCACCAAATGCAATGGCAAGGGCACACGGAGTGCCGAAGTCCTTCTCTCCCAAATCCCACCAAAGCAACTAGTGCTAGGGAGGAAAATGAGAGGAAGAACGGACAAGAGAACACGAAGAACTCCAAGATCTAGATCCAAGGGGTTCCCCTCACATAGAGGATAAAGTGATTGGCGGAAACATGGATCTAGATCTCCTCTCTCTTTTCCCCCCAAAACTAGCAAGAATCCATGGTGGGATTGAGAGATAGCAAGCTCGAAGAAGGTTAACAATGGGGGAAGAACACGAGCTGAAAGCACAAAGTTCATTGGGGAAGAAGACCCCCTTTTATAGGTGAAAAAATCCAACCGTTATGCTCACAGCCCACGCCGAGCGGTACTACCGCTCGTCCTCACGGTACTACCGCTAGGGGTAGCGATACTACTGCTAAGGGTAGCGGTACTACTGCTTGTGAGCGGTACTAAAAAAATATATCCGTGACTACCACCGCTGAACTTATGACGATTTTTTGGTCCGGAGCGGAAGTAAGCCACGGAAGTAAAAAATTACATCCCCTCCAAGCGGCAGTACCGCTCCCATTTGCGGTAGTACCGCTGAAGCCCTTTTGAGGACACCAACACAACTTTTGCAAACGGACTCTGAATTCAATGAAACCAAGTTTGTTGGAAAGCTAACGACATGGCCTAACACAATATTGATAGAAATAACAATAAGAAGCAAATGTGAAAAGGCCCATAAGAAAATGGAGAGAACCCTTCCTCGAAAGAGATCGGTAAAACCTCCAACACCAAAAACGCAATAGAAGAAGCATGTGAACTCCGTTTTCATTGAACTCAAGCTTGTCAAGAAGATGACGATAAGCTCCAAATCTCACAAGAAGAAAACCAAAAAAGAATCAAGAAATATGATGCAAGCATTCAATGGTTTGAGCTCTCTACGAACAATACGATCAAGCTACCCACTTGAGAGCCCCCCTTGACAGTATGGCAATCAATCCTATAACCCGGTCTCCGAACTACCACCATGAGACCGTTAAAATAGAGAACCTATCAAGGGCAAACATTTGCCTTGCAAAAAGTCCACTTGAGCTAGATGTAGACGATCTTGACTTCCTCAAGTTAGACCACCTTTCTTGATTTCGTTGGCTCGGTGAAGACTAGTAGGTTGCTCCCCCATACTCCACTATGGGTGAGCCACTCTTCGGCACATTTTAACAAATCCGTTGTCACCACAATGAGCGGCAAGCTTCAAGGACATGATCTCTTCATGATGCATCACTTGAACTTGCACACCACAACCTTGATTTGATCTTATCCTCCATGGGTCGTATGTGATCTACCTCTTGACGCAAGCCCATGAAAGATAACCTAACCCCACATAGAACTCTCACAAAGATCATGGGTTAGTACACAAAGCGTAATTGACAATGCTTACCATACCATGGGATCACTTGATCCCTCTCGGTACATCTTCTACACTTTATGTGTTGATCAACTTGAAACACTATTTGTACTTAGTCTTTATCAACCTTGAATCTTTCCAACTATATTCATTTGGATGATGTCTTGAAGGTAAACATGAATGATCACACACTTTTCTTATTCAAGACATGCTTGCAATAAACTCAACACTCACAAGAGCAATCTTTGGATAATTCCTTAATAGCACCTTGGTCATCACAAGCTCTCCTTGAAACCAACAAATGGACTCCAAGAAAAGCCTATGGACAAACCCTTCAAATATAACTCAAGGAAACCATTAGTCCATAGAGATTTTCATCAATTACCAAAACCAAACATGAGGGCACAACATGTTCTTTCAATCTCCCCCGTTTTGCTAATTGATGACAAACACTTTCAAGAGAGTTTATATAAGGAATTATGAATCACCATACCATGCAACAATAATGTATTCGCATGAGATGCAAAAGCTTAGGAACAAAACCAAAGCAAGAACAGATGACTCCCTAAACTTCTCCACAAAACTCTCTAAAACTTCTCCCCCATTGGCATCGATTGCCAAAATGGGTGAAAGGCTTAGAAGGCCAATATAACTTGTGTTCCTCCATAAATTGTGTATTTCTCAACTAGAGAGTGGAATGCAACACACATATCCAATGGTAAATACTTGCAGGAAGACAAGCTATATTGAGGCCCAAATATTGACAAAAGAATGATATGCCACAATGGCATAACAAAGAGAGAAACACGCACTCAAGCAATCAAACGACACCAATTGAAGCAAGCTATCAAAAGATACCAATTGAACCAACTAGACTAATGATCCTATGTGCCACATGAATAAAAGATATTATGATATGCGCAAAGGAGTGTTCTAGAGAAACTAGAGAAGATCGCCTTGTTTTGTGCACAATTTAGTTTTGCAATTGGATACAACGAGCACAAAATAGGATCGTCACTCCCCCAAGATCAATAGAACCTCATGACAAGTGCAAGAAACCAACGGAGCGTTATAAAAGACACTAGTGAAGCTCCCCATGATTTGTGCATTTCTTAGAATATTTGCATTAGGATACCAAGTGCACAAAATAGGATCATCACTCCCCCAAAATCAATAGAAACCCACAACAAGTGCAAGTGAGCATGTAGGAAACAAAGTCTAGCACTTGCAATAAACAAATGGTTGAGCAACATATAAAAGAGGCAACTTGGAAATAGGTTCAACCAAAAAGATGTGTGTGAGTCATGGCAAAGCACTTGAGAAGACTAATATAAGGATGAGCATTAAGCATCAACATAGTCTTTAATAGTTGAGATACAAGGTGCATGGCATGTCCTTCTCACACACACCAAGCAAATGGATTCACAAGCTCACTAAAAAGAGAAATATTAACCAAGCTTGTGTCAACCCATGGTGAAGATAGAAAATGAAAACAACATCAAGAATTCAAGACGAGGGATACCAATTAAATGGCAAGCTTTGTCAAGACAAGCATGAGGACAATGATCTTCACCACAAAAGAGTGCATCAAGATGCAACGATATAAGATCCGCACTGAAGACACACACCTTCATGGAGCCACCAAAGAAATAATACAAGAAAGAAAAGGTGGACGTGAAAGAAGGGGATATCAATTAGATATGCAACTTCTCTCAAGTGTATATGATTCTAGGTAGATGAAGGTCATGATGATATCAATCCACAAAGAAGGATGCACACACGAAATTGTTGCAAAAAGGAAAGAATAAGATATCCACAAGGAAGTCATAAATATACCAATAAGATATTTGCTTGAAGGCATATCACATGGCTAGATATGGTCTTATTGTATATAAATGAGTTCCAACCACACGAGCATCAAAGACATCACAACAAGCAACAAGAGATCATTGTTGGGATGCTTTGAGAAAGAAAACCAGTATCACAAGAAAGAATGAATTACATGCCATGATACACCCTACACAAGGTTGACGCAAGAAATGTGTGCATGAAGTAGATGATGATACTTGTTACCGAGATAGCGTTGGAATGATGTAGAAGATACCAATTGAAGGTAGATAGTAGTTCATTGATCATCCTAGCTAGACTCCAATAAGCACATGGTGACAACACCTTCCTTGTGAGTGAGCCGAGCATCCAATGCATCTCCAATTGTTCCTAGAAAAGCCACACAAACAAAATGGTACCCAAACTCATTGGGACCAAAGAGTTAGAAACACCAATACATAGGACAAACTCCACATACATATGTGCATATATATATATATGAAAATGAATTTCATGCACATCTCATCCAAATTGAGACTAGATGGACTTTCCCCTATATATTGGGTCAAAGAAAGAAAGCATGCCAAAGAAACTACATGAAGTAAGTATGCATGCTCAAGACTTTCAAGAAACGATACCAAAAGAAAAATAAATACCAAGAGAAAATAGGACACCAAATAGAGAAATCATCACTTGGAAGATATCATTAAAAGATACATCAAGGAATGAGATATCCATTGACACACTCAAAAACAAAGATATTGAACTCCCCAAAGAGAGGATGGTTCCAAACAAACCAATCCCTCTATAAAGTTTCATGATGGCACAAAGTACCAAAAAGAAATGGCTTGCCTTCCACCAACACACACTTGAAATGGATCACAAGATGAGTGTTTCATAGAAAATAGGATAGCTCCCACAAGGGTTGTGCATTATAGAGAATTTGCATTTAAATACAAAATGCACAAGATGGGATCACCACTTTCACTATATCTATAAAACACTGGACAAGACCAAGAAAACAATCATATCCACAAGTGGCACGGAAGGCAATTGGAGTTGACACGATCTTGGCAAGAAATAAGACAAATGAAAGCAAAAACCAAGGTAAAGATGATCAATAATTTCTACCACATAAATGATTGCCCATTGTCAAGAGACAAGAAGTATTTGGGAATAATTCCCAATGGTAGATTGCAAAGATATCCAACATCATCTTCACACCAAACACACAAACAAATTTGCAACTTGCAGAGCTAACATGTCACCTAGGCACAAGATAATTTACAATATCAACTCTAGGTGACAATATCTCAAATGTACACATTTTCTAGGCTTGTAATATACACATAACATATTAATCCCCCATAATGCGATACCAATGAAAAAATTAATAAGATGCAAAAGAGAACCAACAAGAGATAATTAATGGACCAAATAGAATTTGGATTTCTCATGAGAAGACATACCACATAGAGACTAGATAATCTTGTAATATCAATACTAGATAGTATTCCTCATGTACACACGTTTATAGGATTGTGAGGTGCACATCACTCCCCCAAAATGGGATGTTCCATTAATCTCTCACAAGAGCCAACTAAGATACAAACAAGATGCACAAAGTCTCAACACACTACACACACGTACATGATGTTCTAACCAACATACACATACTTGATTTCTCAAGATAAGCAAATTGGAAGAACAACATATACATGCACATGCAAGGTACAAAACCACAACATGCTAAGGGGAAAGTAACTTTCAATGTAAACAATTTAAGCACAAGTTGCCGCAAGGAGGAACATTGGATATAAGATAGAAACTTGATAATCCGAATGACTTGGATTGAGACAATATGAGTGATGAAGACTCCTTAATTCTTCATAATGTAAACAAGTCTCCAATGCCCTCCAACAACACCTATTGATCAAGTTTTAGCTTGTTGGTCCCCAACCAAGTTGGGTCCTAAGAGGTTAGTCACAATAGGCTTGTCCACCCAAATGGTTCTTTTCTTGACACCACTTTGAGTCCCAAGAAACTTGGCAAACACATTGCCAACCTTATACTTCCCAAGAGAATAGATATCATCAATAATAATTGGGTTGGATAAGTTACCACTAGTGCATGAAGAAGCGACATGACCTTTCTCACGACATAAGTTGCAACGTCTACTCTTCATTTTCTTCTCCCTTGATTTCTCAACAAGAGAAGCATGAACTTGAGTATTCTTGGGAAGTGGTCTTTCTTCAACTTGTGGTTGAGCATGTGATTGAACTTGTGGCCTCTTCCCTTGTTGCTTGTCATTAATGGGCTTCTTCTTCAATGGGCAAGATCTAACATGATGCCCTTCAATTTTGCACTTGTAGCAAATAATCTTGGCCGAATTCTTGAGTTGTTCTTGGCCCTTCTTCTTGTTAATGATCTTGGACTTTTTATTCTTCTTGGAGTTGAATCCAAGTCCCCCTTTGTCATCGGGGGATTTTTGCACACTCAAGATATTGTTGAGTGTGGACTTCCCTTCATGACACTTTTCCAAGTCTTTCTTCAAAGAAGTGACTTGGGCCTTGAGCTCTTTGATTTCCTCTACATGGTTAGTATCAACACAAGTACTAGAGGAAGTATATGCTTCATCATTACAGCAACAAGTAAAGAAAAGTAATTCATCACAAGAAGAAGCAACATTATGAGTAGATGAATTACGAGGACTAGCAAATGGCAATATAGCATTTTGACTTGTAGTGATGCTAGTATCCATGTGAGGCTCACTAGATGTTACCTTGATACTCATAGCCTCATGAGCTATATTTAGCACATTATGGGATACTAGAAAATCATCGTGAGAGCTTGTGAGCTTTACATGACTTTCTTTCAATTTCCCATAATTGCTAGATAGCAACTCAAGTTGAGCCCTTAACTCAACATTCTCCTTGAAAATGGATGCTTCACTAGAAATAGAGTTAGTAGCACGAGCACCATCAATAATAGCAAGAGAAGAAGGCAACTTGGCAAGCTCTTTAGTATATGAAGCTTTAAGATGGGCATGAGACTCGGTGAGTTTGATGAGCTCACTCTTAATGACCCTTGAGCCATTTTTGAGGTGCTCAAAATCCTCAAGGAGTTTAGCATGTGCAACTTCAAGCTTCTCATTTTTAGTTTCAAAATCATTAGCCACCTCGAGAGCTCTATTACGAGATTCCTTTATTCTAGATAGTTCTAGAGCAAAAGTCTCCTCAAGATATTCGGTGGTGGTTTGTTCAAGTTCAAGAGCTTGCGAGAGGTCGGCGATCTCATTAGCGTAATCACGCTCATGACCTTCCATTTTCTCAATGGTGACCTCGTGCTCCTCTAGACGATATTCCAACTCATCAATATATTTCTTGCCCTCAATGGCAATACACATGATTTCCATGAAGTTGGAACGAGCAATCTTATTCTTATGAAGAGCTTTAAAAATCATTTTCCCCTTGATTTTTAAAGAGGCAACATTATCACTCTCTTCATCACTATCAACATCATCATCATTCTTGTCATCATCACTATCATCACAAGATATATTGGGATTCAAAGTGGGAGATACCTTTAAAGCCTTAGCCATAAGGCAATATGCAATAGATGATGATGTTGGATCCCTCGAAGCACCATTCAAGGCCACATCTTGTTCCATGGGGTGTTAGATTTCCTCTGCATTGTTAGCAGACCAATTCGAGGAAATATATGCATTTTTATCATGGCAACGAGACATAGCAAGAATATCATCATGAGATTTAGTCAAGCAATTTCTACATGATATACAAGAACTTTTAACACAAGCATGTGAAACATTTAGCGTGCTCGAAGTGTCAAAGTCCAAAGGTGAAGCATTGCAATACTAAAGTGATGAAGGATCATCAATAATAAGCTCACTATAATCATTGCAATGAACACCACTACACACCATATCATTACCTTGTGGCAAACCACATGTAGGTGAAGTAGAATAAGTTGAGAATACTATACGACCGGAGGTGGAAGGAGGACAATCAAGCCAAGTACTACCAGCCGACGAGCTCTGTGACGCGCACAGATCACCGTGTGTTGCATCGCTCCAAACCAGCATGTGGTTCAGTTTGGCTGCCACGTTGGGTTGTGGGTTCGTATACGGGTATACACAGAGTAAACTAACATACCGATGGCTAGTAGTGGAGAAAGGCCTCGGGGCAGCTAGGGCTATAACCCAGGCCTAGTAACAAGTTTCCTTTTACTCAAAAAAAAGTAACAAGTTTCCATGTAATTTCATAGCACAGCCCCAGGCATGACCTGCTTCTAGCTCCGCCACTACAGTTGGCGACATATGTGTCTCTGCCGAACTTGCTGCGCACTAACGGCATCTCTGACGCACACCTCAAACGGTCGCACTCAGCTGTCCGGACACCGCATGTCATCCAACACCGATCCATATCTATCTGTGGAGTTGTTGACTACATTTTTTTTGTAAAGTAGAAACCAATTGAGAACCTTTGCGGAAGTCCGGACACGAGCATCGTATTACTATGTCACCACCCGACTCACCAAAAACTGAGGCGGATACCATGCTTTTGGAACTGGGCGCAGTGTTTTCGTGGCAAAATCTCCCACTCTCTTCTTTCATCTTATCCCTCTTCACCAAATTCTTGCCATTTTTTCTCACTCTCTTCTTCCCTCCCGCCACCAACGCAAGGACCCAAAGGAGACCCTGCCAGAGAGGGAGTGGTGGAGGATCCAAGCCTCATGCTCACCCAGAAGAACAACTCGGCAACACGGCGAAATCGCCGTGTCAAAACCAAGGCAAAAGTGGAAACGCTTAGAAATAAGAAGGCCTGCGGAGGGCGTGCTGGTGGTGGACGAGGCGGTGGGTGTGTTGTTCATGGACGTGATGGAGGAAAAAATTCTACATTTTTCCACAGACTGCCGGACCGATATTATTTTGTGATCGGGCATGTATTGACTTTAGAACAACACTCCGCCCCGTCCCGTCCGTAAGCTAACCCCTCCATCGACCCATGTGCGGCGGCGCGGCGCCACACCCAGGATTCCCCTTCCAACACTCGAGGCCCTCTCCCTCACCCCCTCCCCCTTTCTCCGTCGCTGCCAGAGGCACCGCCAGGCAAGCCCGCGCGATGTGGCACCAGCGGGGCTCCTGGAGGTCATGGCTGGGCATGGAGACGGCGGCGCCCGTTCCCACTACTCCTGCAGTGGTGCGTGGAGGCGGGGGCCAAAGGCGCAACGACGGCATGCGGTTGGTAACGGCGGTGGGGCAGGCTCGATCTAGTCCCGCATGGGCCTAGCAGGCCCCAATCTCGCACCCCGTTGCTTCCTATGCGTGGCAGTGATGGTCTGCGGCTCTGCCCGCATCACTTGGATGCCTGTGCGGCGACCCCAGACATGGCGGCGGCGGCCTCCTTCTTCCTCCAGAGGTGGGCATCGAGATATGGCTGATCTTGAGACCTCATGTCTCGCAAAATAATCAGCCAGGCGGTGGCCCTAGTGGTATTCGCGCGAAGTCATCGTTCTACCTGTGATGAGTCCTCTTTGATCTGGCATCGGTGAGTTCCAGACTTCTCCTTCGATGAAAAACAAGGACTGGCATATATGACGCTCTTTCACTACTAGGAGAAAGCCTACTAGTAGGGATGGAAATAATCATAGGAGTAGCGCTGGGGAAGCGCTACTTCTAAGGCGCTACAGCTAAGTTGTAGCAGTAGTGCTACTTCGACCAGCGCTACTGGTAAGTATGGTTAGCAGTAGCGTTGCTTCAACCATCGCTAGTACTAACTATTTGTAGTGTTGCACAAGGACAAACGATGCTGCTAAACCAGCACTGCCGCTAGACGCCTACCAGAGATATTGAAAGATCGTGGATGTCGCCTAGAGGGGGGGTGAATAGGCGCTTTTAAAATAATTATGGGTTAGGCTTGAACAAATGCGGAATAAACCTAGCAGTTAATTTGTCAAGCACAAAACCTACAACAACTAGGCTCACCTATGTGCACCAACAACTTATTCTAAGCAAGATAAAAACTACGTGATAGCAAGATATATGACAAGAAACAATATGGCTATCACAAAGTAAAGTGCATAAGTAAAGGGCTCGGGTAAGAGATAACCGATGCACGCGAAGACGATGATGTATCCCGAAGTTCAAACCCTTGCGGATGCTAATCTCCGTTTGGAGCGGTGTGAAGGCACAATGCTCCCCAAGAAGCCACTAGGGCCACCGTAATCTCCTCACGCCTTTGCACAATGCAAGATGCCGTGATTCCACTAAGGGACCCTTGAGGGCGGTCACTGAACCCGTACAAATGGCAACCCTTGGGGGCGGTCACCGAACCCGTACACTTTGGCAACCCTTGGGGCGGTCACCAGAACTCGTCAAATTGCTCGGGGCGATCTCCACAACCTAATTGGACACCCCGCCGCTTGCCCGGAGCTTTACACCACAATGATTGAGCTCCGAACACCACAAAGGTTGGGGCTATCTCCCCGACGACACCACAAAGCTTCACCACAATGGAATATGGCTCCGAGGTGACCTCAACCGTCTAGGGCGCCCAAGAACACAAGAGGAACAAGCTCAAGGGTACCAAGCACCCAAGAGTAATAAGCTTCTCAACTTGTAACATCCAGGTATCGTCGTGGAGAACTCAAACCGATACACCAAATGCAATGGCAAGTGCAGACGGAGTGCCCAAGTCCTTCTCTCCCAAATCCCACCAAAGCAACTAATGCTAGGGAGGAAAATGAGAGAAAGAACGGAAAAGAGAACACGAAGAACTCCAAGATCTAGATCGAAGGGGTTCCCCTCACATAGACGAGAAAGTGATTGGTGGAAATGTGGATCTAGATCTCCTCTCTCTTCCCCCCCCCCAAATCTAGCAAGAATCCAGGTGGGATTGAGAGATAGCAAGCTCGAAGAAGGCAACAATGGGGGTAGAACACGAGCTGAAAGGGTAAAGTTCATTGGGTAAGAAGACCCCCTGTTATAGGTGGGGGAAATCCAACCGTTATGCTCACATCCCGCACCGAGCGGTACTACCGCTCCAAGGAGCGATACTCCCGCTCGTCCTCACGGTACTACCGCTAGGGGTAGTCATACTACTGCTAAGGGTAGAGGTAAAACTACTTGCGAGCGGTACTAAAAAACTACATCCGTGACTACCACAGCTGGTGTCAGGGATATTACTAGCAGGTATAAACCAGCTAGGGAGATCCGGATTACGGTAATGTAGATGTGTTGTTATAAGCTCAATAGGGATTATGGCCCATAAAGGCTAAGGGCCCATGGTAATGTTTACGGTTTATAAACCGTCCTATTATGTAACTTGAGGTACAAGGAAGAAAGAATAGAGACCGAGGTGGACACGATTATGAGCCGGCCTCGGGACTCTGTAAACCGGACCGGGCGTTGCCTCCTATATAAAGGAACGGCCCGTCGACGGTTCAAGGACAGGCAAGAATCCGTCGAGAAGCAGGCAAGCAATCTCCTCCCTGTTCATCGACGCCCAAGCAATACCAAACCAAACTAGACGTAGGCTTTTACCTTCATCAAAGGGGCCGAACTAGTATAAACCCTCTGTGTCCTTTGTGTGCTTTTAACCTCTTCAAGCTAACCTGCACGATGGTTCCACACCTAAGTCCTTTAAACCAGACATCTGCCGTGCTAATTCCACGACAGTTGGCGCCCACCGTGGGGCTATCGCACGATGGTTTCGAGTTCTTGAAGGGCAGCTTTGAAGGACTCAAGGGCTACGCGGTCGGCCGGATGACCAAGAGTCGCCGCTGCCGGATCTACATCGACGACGCAGGCTGGGGCCTGGAGGCCGATTCAATCGAATACGGGTACCGGGTTCCCTTCGGCGGCATCCACGTCTTCATCGGCAAGATTGGTGAACCGGGACCTGAGCCGGACATCTTCCCCAACATTGAGCTGGCTCAGCGTGTGAGATCGGCCCGGATTCAGCCTGCCATGAAGCGCGTTTTCGTTGGAGCAATACATGGAGTCCAAGCCGAGGACGGATCAGATTCTGGTGGCGAGACAATTGTCTATTCCGACAATGAATCCTCATCCGCAGAGACTGAATCCTTGTATCTGTTGCGGGATGGCCGATCCGAGGGTGTGTCCGATGGTGATAGTATTCCAGACCCTTTTTATCCGCCAAACCGGGTGGCTGTCCTTATGGCCGGATCGCAATCTGCGCCGCAGCCCACGGTGACCGGGGCGTTCACAGCAGAGGCTGGTGCAGGGGGGAGCGGCCAAGCCCCCTCGCCCTCTGACGCTCTATCCGCCTTAGTGGAGGAGTTGACAACCCGGGCAGTAGCAGTGGTGGCTCCTGCTGACAAGGCGCAACACGATGCAGAAATCCTTGAGCTGAAGGGCCGGATCGAACAAGCCAGACAGGATCTAAATGCAGAAAAAGCTACGATAGCAACAAGGCAGGCAGAGCTGGATTCTCAGGCTTTCCGGCTCAGGATGGATCAGGTCTCTGCGCAGGGAGTAAGGAACAGAAGGTATTAGACTCGTCTATCGCCGGTCTATGAGGCGATGAATCTCTTTGGCACGCCAGGAGCGGGAGCCAGCAATAATCTAGAAGTAAACCGGAGGGGAGCCCCAGCGACAGGTGCACCGGTTCAACAACCCACTGCGGAGCAAGATCGTCGGGTTATGCCCACGCCGCACGTCCCCACTCCTCCTGGCCATTACTCAAACCCCCTGGATAACATTATCGCCGCCGCTTCACGCCTGGCCGCTTTACCCATTGAGGGAACATCCCCCGTGGCTATGGAAGCACGCAGGGTCAAGGATCTGCTCGACACGGCATTGACACAGCAGCAGGCGTACTCCTACAGCAGGGAGAGACTTCATTCAACACCCCGCCACAGCCGGAGTTATACTAGGCATTGGGATGAACCGAAGGTGTCCAGTAGTGAACGGAGGCGTCACCGTCACAGACAGGATAATCCGGCAGGAGCGGAGGCGCAAGCCCAGGAGGCGGTATACCGGGCTAGACCTACGGCCCGCGAGGACATCCGCCAAACGACGCCGGTTCACTCAACCATAGCAGAGACGGGAGTCACGGCGAGTTCCTTTGGAGTGCAGTGTCTCATTCCCGCTTTACGAAGCGTAAGGTTACCCAAGGACTTCAAAGGTCCACGTAAGGTGAGTTGCGCCGCCAGTTTATCAAAAATTTCAAGGACATGGTTAAAGGGCTTACCACCTAACTCCATCGGATCATGGGGTGAGTTGCGCCGCCAGTTTATCAAAAATTTCAAGGACACGTGCAACCAGCCAATGTCAGTAGTAGACCTAGCGGCATGTGTACAAGGAGAGCAGGAGCCTACGAGCGCATGGGTGCAGCGAGTGTCAGAAATCTTACACTCTTCGAACGGTATCAGTCCCAGTACGGCGATAGTAACACTGGAAAACAATTGCCGGTTCGAGTTTCTGAAACTGAAGCTGGGACGGCTCAAGCGGGATTGTAATGACATGGGAACACTCATGAGCGCTCTAGTGAAGTATGGGGACTCTGACACCACTAAATACCCAGAAGCGGACGAGGATAAGTCCAGAAAAGCAAATAAACCTGGTAAACCGGCGCAGGCTAGTCCGGTCGGAACAAGCTTCAACGGTAAGCGAAAAGCAGAGGGCAGCTCTCATTTTGTGGCCAATACCAACGTTCAAGGAAATTTTCAACGCAACAATGATAGACCGCCTCCATGGAGCGGCAGAGGATTCATTAATCTGGAGCGACAGTTGAACGAGCCTTGCCCCTAGCACGGCACGGAGGAACGCCCAGCTAAGCATACATGGGGGCAATGCCGGGTCATGATGGTGGTTGTAAACCGGGCCAAATTCAACAACGGACCACCGGGCGGCGGTTCAGGTCCCGGGTTTCATGGTCCGGGTCACCAGGGTAATGGCTCCGGATCAGGATACCAGGGTGGCAATAATGGCTACAACCAGGGCAATTATCAATATGGTCAGGACGGTTACAATAACCAAGGCAACCATCAGTATGGTCAGGGCGGTTATAATAACCAAGGCAACCATCAGCCTGGTCAGGGCAGTTATAATAACCAAGGCAACCAACAGCATGGCCAGGGTAATCACAATAACCAAGGCAATCAGCAGCGTCAGCAGCAGCAACAATCCGGATATCAGAGTAATCCGAAGGAGCTGAGTAGTGGACAGTATCATGTGTTCACTACGAGTTTGTGCAAACGAGATCAAAAAATCCTAAAGCGGGCGGTACACACAGTTGAACCGGCGACACCACGATTCCTACGCTGGTCGGAACAACCTATTGTGTGGAGCAGAGAGGATCACCCGCCGCGGGTTGATAATCCGGGTCAGTTGGCCTTAGTAGTGGCACCACAGGTGGGTGGCTACAAATTCACTAAGGTACTCATGGACGGCGGCAGCAGTATCAACATCTTATATTATGAGACTTTCCGTCGCATGGGATTAACGGACAAGAAGTTAAGGCACTCAAATACGGTGTTTCATGGAGTGGTGCCAGGTAAATCAGCTTACCCAGTTGGGAAAATTGATCTAGAAGTTACCTTTGGAGATGAACAGGATTCCAGGTCAGAGACGATAACCTTTGAAGTTGTAAATATTCGGAGCCCCTATCATGCCCTGTTTGGACGGCCGGTTTACGCCAAGTTTATGGCTAGATCGTGCTATGTTTATCTACAGCTCAAGATGCCAGGTCACAAGGGAACCATCACGGTTCATGGAAGTCGCAAGATCGCATTGGAGTGCGAGGAAGGAGACGCTGCTTATGCAGAAGCAGTATGTTCTACGGAGGAGTTGAAGTTCTATAAAGACAACGTGGATCCGGCAGCCATGTCCCCGTTGAAAAAGCCAACTACAGAGCATGATCCGGCGTGGAAGTTTAAATCGGCAGAGGAAACCAAGCAAGTCGACTTTGTACCGGGCGACTCATCCAAGCAATTCACTATCAGCGCTAACCTTGACCCCAAATAGGAAAGCGCGCTCATCGAGTTCATCCGTGAAAACCGGGATATCTTTGCATGGAAACCCTCTGACATGCCAGGTATATCGAGGGAACTCGCTGAGCACAGTCTTAATATTGATCCGAAGTTCAAACCGGTCAAGCAGTATCTGCGCCGCTTCAATGAAGAAAGGCGCAAGGCTATAGGTGAAGAAGTGGCCAGGCTTTTGGCCGTGGGGTTCATAGTTGAGGTGTTCCACCCAGAGTGGTTGGCTAATCCGGTTCTGGTGTTAAAGAAAAATGGAAAGTGGAGGATGTGTGTGGATTACACAGACTTGAACAAAGCTTGTCCAACGGATCCTTTTGCTCTCCCCCGTATTGATCAGATCATTGACGCTACGGCGGGATGTGAGTGGCTAAGTTTTTTGGATGCATATTCAGGGTATCACCAGATCAAGATGGCAGTTAAGGACCAGGAGAAGACAGCCTTCATAACTCCTTTTGGTGCTTTTTGCTATGTATCTATGCCTTTTGGGCTCAAGAGTGCCCAAGCAACTTACCAGCATTGCGTACAGAACTGTCTTAAGGGGCAGATAGGGAAGAATGTCCATGCCTATGTGGATGACATCGTGGTAAAGTCAAGGAAGGAGGAGACATTGATAGAAGACCTCAAGGAAACCTTTGATAACCTTCGGGCCTATAAAATGATGCTTAATCCGGAGAAATGCGCTTTTGGTGTTCCAGCTGGCAAGCTCCTTGGATTCTTGGTGTCAAACAGAGGAATAGAAGCCAATCCGGAGAAGATCAAGGCAATCACATCCCTGACTAAACCAGCTTGCATCAATGATGTCCAGCGTATCGCCGGCCGGATTACAACGTTAAGACGATTCATCAGTCGTCTGGGAGAGAAGGCAATTCCGCTTTATCAGATGCTAAAAAAGACAGACCGGTTTATATGGAGCGATGAAGCAAACGCCGCGTTTGAGGACTTAAAGCGGCAACTGGCGGAACCACCGGTCCTCGCTGCTCCCGTTGATAAGGAGCCGCTGCTGTTATATGTGGCCGCCAATGCACGGGCAGTTAGCGTGGCAATCGTGGTCGAGCGCAAAGAAGCAGGCAAGGAATATCCGGTTCAACGTCCAGTTTATTATGTCAGCGAGTTTCTCATTGAATCCAAACAAAGGTACCCACATTGGCAGAAGCTGGTGTATGGCGTGTTCATGGCAAACCGGAAGTTGAAGCATTATTTCCAAGGCCACCCAATAACTGTTGTCAGTTCAGCTCCGTTGGGGGATATAATCCAGAACAGAGAAGCCACTGGCAGAGTCGCAAAGTGGGCCATTGAGCTTAGCCCGCACGGATTGAAGTATGTGCCACATACCGCTATCAAATCGCAAGCATTGGTGGATTTTATCAATGATTGGACAGAGTTGCAAGCACCAGAGGAAAAGCCGGATCATACATACTGGACTATTCACTTTGACGGTTCAAGACAATTAGAAGGCTCGGGGGCTGGAGTTGTGTTAACTTCCCCGCGAGGTGACAAATTTTGTTATGTCCTCCGTCTAATGTTTCCTTGTACTAATAATGCAGCAGAATATGAAGCATTACTTCATGGCCTGCGGATGGCTAAGGAGATGAACTTGAGCCGGGTCAAGTGTTTTGGTGATTCAGACTTAGTAGCACAGCAAGTATCCGGCAAGTGGGATTCTAAAGACCCTCTCATGGCAGCCTACAGACGAGAAGTTGAAGCAGTCGCAGGATATTTTAAAGGATATCAGGTGGATCACATAGACCGGCGGAAAAATGAAGCGGACGATGCTCTAAGCCGGTTGGGTTCTCAGCATAAACCGGTGCCACCGAATACCTTTTTGGATGAGCTACACAGTCCATCAGTTCAGGTACCATCGAAGGAGGATTTGGCTGTTCCTGATCCAGAAGCGCAGTTGGTTGCGGCACTTCATGTTATTCCGGATTGGACGCTCCCTTACTTGGCATATCTAAGCCGTGGAGAGTTGCCGGATGATGAGATTGAAGCAAGGCAGATAATCCGGCGATCCAAATCCATGACAATTGTAAACGGGGAACTTCACCATCGCAGTGTTTCTGGAGCGTTTCAGCGGTGTGTATCATCCGAGGAAGGCTGTGACATCCTACGAGAGATTCATGAAGGGGATTGTGGTCATCATGCCGGTTCAAAATCCTTTGTAGCTAAAACTTTCCGTTATGGGTTCTATTGGCTGACAGCCCATGCTGATGCGGAGGATCTAGTCCGGAAGTGCGATGCTTGTCAGAAATTTTCACGACGTGCTCTAGTTCCGGCACAAGAGCTGCGGATGATTCCAATTACTTGGCCATTTGCGACTTGGGGGCTTGATATGGTTGGGCCTTTTAAACGATCCCAAGATCAAAAAACTCATCTACTGGTTGCTGTGGATAAGTTTACAAAGTGGATTGAGGCAGAACCTGTGAGCAAGTGTGATGCGGCAACAGCGGTTAAATTCATCAAAAAGGTAATTGTCCGGTTTGGCTTTCCACACAGCATCATCACTAACAATGGCACCAATTTGTCTAAAAGAGAGATGGAAGAGTTTTGTCAAAGGGAGCATATCCGCCTAGATGTGCCTTCTGTAGCTCACACTCAATCCAATGGTCAAGTTGAAAGGGCCAATCAAAAAAATTTGCGAGGTATCAAGCCCCGGCTTATGACTCCTTTGCAAAGAACACCAGGATCCTGGGTTGAGGAATTGCCATCTGTCCTCTGGAGCATCAATACTACGCCGAACAGGTCCACAGGCTACACACCTTTCTTCATGGTGTACGGTGCTGAAGCGGTTCTTCCAAGCGATATCCGCCATGATTCACCACGGGTGGCGGCTTATGTTGAAACAACCAATGAGCAAGCAAGACAGAATAGTTTAGACCGGCTAGATGAAGAGCGTGACATAGCAGCAGCAAGATCTGCAATTTATCAGCAGGACCTGCACAGATATCACAGCCGCCGGGTTAAAACCAGGACGTTCCAAGAGGGGGACTTGGTACTCCGGCTCATCCAGGACCAGACTGTGACGCCCGGATAGTTAAGCTACAGTAACCCCCTACTAATGACGACACGTCACCACACTTACTGTTGATAATCTCGTGTTAGTTCGAAAACGATCCAAATTAAAATTTGAATTAAAAGAAAACACAAAAGTTTTCAAACATTAAAACTAAAATGTTCGGGATGTATCAAATAAATCGCAAGGAATTATGGAGGAGAATCCTTATTTTAATAAAATAATTAAAGGCACTATACTGATTTAAACAGTAGCAAAAACAATTATTTAATGCCTTTGGTATTTTGTAAAATAATAAATTGTTTTAGTTCGGGGGTAAAACTATTATGACAGTGGGTTATCGTGGAACATTATTTTAGAAGCTACTGTCATATTTCCTTAAACTAAAAATAATGTGTAACTAAAATAAAACAAAAAAAAGGAAAATGAGAAAAGAAAAACAAACAAAAAATGGGGGGAAGGAAAACCTCCCCCGCCCTGCTGGACCGTGGCCCAGCTGGCCATCCGGGCCAACCAGGCCGGCCCAGCCGCCCCTCCTTAACCTCCACCGACGGAAACCGCACCCCCCCCACTCGTCACCTCTTTCCCTCTCGTCCCCCCACCCTGCCCCGATTGGATCTGAATCGGGGGCACCGAGCCAGCCGCCCCGTCGCGCCCCCCTCGACCCCGCCTCTGCCCCGACGGCAGTTGGCGCCCCATCG
>LR738710.1:788350334-788408981 GCA_902687465.1 Secale cereale | reverse complement strand
GGCCGCCGGCGCCTAGTGCGGCCGTGCGAGCCCAGCAGCGCCCCTGTGGCCTCGGCGCTCGCCGCACACGGGCGCCCGCACCCGTTAGGCCACATCCAGTAAACCCGCCATGAGCCACTTACTCATGGGGCCCAGCCCCAGAAAGAAAATAAAAACATTAATAATGATAATAATAAATATATATATATATATATATATATATATATATAATAAGTAGATAAAAATGTTAATTAATTAATTATTTAATTTTTAACTAACTTAATTAATCCTGTTTAATTAAACTAATTAAACATTAGTTACCTAATTAACTAATTAAACTGTTTAATAGGTTTATTAGGTTTTAGTTCATATGACAACCGGGACCCACACATTTTAATTAGAACTAACAGAAACAGTTAGTTTTTAGCTCACTGTCACATGGGTCCCACTGGACCCGTTGACCAGTCAAACATGCTGACTGGGTCAGTCCAGTCACTGGCAGGTGGGTCTAGTGGACCCCCTTGACCGGTCAACGGTCCCAGTTGACTGCTGACTAGGCAGTCAACTGGACCCCACCTGTCAGCCTCATGCACACTATTGGGTACACTTCTCTGTGTACCTGTAGCAGTTTAGGTATTTTAATTTTCGAATTAAAACAATTTATAAATTAATAAAAACTTTAGAAAATCATATCTTTTAATCCGTAACTCGGATGAAAATAATTTATATATGAAAGTTGCTCAGAACGACGAGACGAATCCGAATACGCGGACCGTTCGTCCGCCACACATCTCTATCATACAGAACATGCAACATTCCCCTCCGTTTCATCTGCCCGAAAATGCCTAACACTGGAAATACCTTCCCGGATGTTTTCCATCCTTTCTAGTATCACTCAGTACCGCGTTAGGTCACACGTAGCACCGCGTATTTCCATGTTATGCTTTGTGATGCTATTGTTTGCTCTGTTATTTATTTGTTTCCCCTTCGTTGCTTATTTTCGGTAGACTCCGATACTGTGATAGACCCCGAGACCGTTGATGCTTTGGTGTTCGACTACGGCTACGATTCCGAAGATTCCTTTCGTCTGCAAAGCTTCCAGGCAAGCCCCCCCCCCTTTGATCACCAGATATCGCCTACTCTTCTCTCTACTGCTTGCATTAAAGTAGTGTAGCATGTTACTGCTTTCGATACTCCTATTCTGCTGCATAGCCTGTCATTGTTGCTACCACTGTTGATACCTTACCTGCAATACTAAATGCTTAGTATAGGATGCTAGTACTCCATCAGTGGCCCTACACCCTTGTCCGTCTGCCCTGCTATTCTAACGGGCCGTGATCACTTGGGTGGTGATCACGGGTATATACTATATACATACTTTACATACACATGTTGATGGTTCGGATATGGGGGCTGAAGGGGCAGGTGGTTCCACACAGGTAGTGGTGGGCCTGGGTTCCTGACAGTCCCCTGATGGTTACTTGTGGCGGAGCGACAGGGCAGGTTGCGACCACCTAGGAGACAGGTGGGCCTGGCCCTGGTCGTTGTCCGCGGTTATTTCATAATAACACGTTTAACGGGATCTTGGTATTTGATCTGAGTCTGGCCATTTGGTCTATACGCACTAACCAGCTACGTGGGAATAGTTATGGGTACTCGACGTCGTGGTATCAGCCGAAGCCTTCTTGACGTCAGCGACTTAGCGGCGCGTGCCGGATTGGACTGGAAAGCCTACTCTGGTATTAGGAGAGGCTAGGTCTGCTTACCGGCCGCGTACGCAACGTGCAGGTGTGCGTTGGGCGATGGGCCCGGACCCCTGCGCGCCTAGGACTTAGACCGGCGTGCTGACCTCTCTGCTGTGCTTAGGTAGGGCTGCGACGTGTTGATCTTCCGAGGCCGGGCATGACCCTGGAAAGTGTGTCCGGCCAAATGGGATCAAGCGTGCTGGGTTATGTGGTGCACCCCTGCAGGGAAGTTAATCTATTCGAATAGCCGTGTCCCTCGGTAAAAGGACGACCCGGAGTTGTACTCTGACCTCATGACAACTAGAACTGGATACTTAATAAAACACACCCTTACAAGTGCCAGAGATAACTCGGTGGTTGCTCTCTCACAGGGTGATGTGCGGGAGGATCGCCGGGTAGTTTTATGCTATACGATGTTACTTGGTGAACTTATCATCTATTTCCCTTCTACTGCTTCAAGACGAAGGCTGCGAGAAGCGAGGATACTTGTTACTTTCCAGCTACCCTCATCTTTTGCTGCAAGATGGAGGTTACGAGAAGCGTAGTCTTTGTTCGGATTAGCTATCCCCCTCTTATTCCCGCTTGCTGCAGTTCAGTCCACCGATATTACCCATATCATTGTTACCATTGCATATGTAGTATAGATCCTTGCTTGCGAGTACTTTGGATGAGTACTCACGGTTGCTTTGCTCCCCCTTTTTCCCCTTTCTTCCTTTCTTCTCGGATGATGCAACCAGGTGGTGGAGTCCAGGAGCCAGATGATCCCGAGGATGTTTCTACATGGAGTTCGGCTTCGAGGAGTAGTTAGGAGGTCCCAGGCAGGAGGCCTTGCCTTTTCGATCGTTGATATATTTGTGCTAGCCTTCTTAAGGCAAACTTGTTTACCTTATGTCTGTACTCAGATATTATTGCTTCCGCTAACTCTTGAGTTTTCGAGCTTATGTATTCGAGCTCTCGAGGCCCCTGGCTTGTAATATAAAGCTTGTATTATCTTTAATTTGTGTCTAGAGTTGTGTTGTGATATCTTCCAGTGAGTCCCTGATCTTGGTCGTACACATTTGCGTGCATGATTAGTGTACGGACAAATCGGGGGCGTCACACAGACAGACATGCACAAGCTATCCCCACCTTGGGAAGGGCCCTTTGTGGTCAGCAAGAACCTACGCAACGGTTCATACTACCTGGTGGACGTTCGAGAGCACAAAGACTCACGGACATCAAAAGAAGAGACAAAGAGGCCGTGGAACATTGCCCTCCTGCGGCCTTACTACACCTGAGCCATGAGCTCCGCCTTATGTATCCTATATATGTTATGATTAATAAATAAACCGGCACCCTCAGTAAACCGGAGGATCAGCCTTTTTTTCTTCTAAATATATGTCCTGTGAAAATTATTACAGATATTTCGAACAAACTATTTTATGCAGAAGGGACCAAACTAGGGGGCTACGGATCACATATGAATCCTCGCTAAAGTCTTTTCTGGTCCGGTCTACATGATTATCTTCACATCAGCGCCCTTTGGATAAACTCCATCGATTGGCAAAAAACTATTCTTGTCCCTAGGGAACCTTCCTTTGATGGCAAATGCAAAATTTCTTGCCCCTTGGTTGATCACTCCCTTTGATGGCAAAAGAAAAAACTATTCTTGTCCCTAGGGAACCTTCCTTTGATGGCAAATGCAAAATTTCTTGCCCCTTGGTTGATCACTCCCTTTGATGCCAAAAGAAAAAACTGTTCTTGTCCCTAGGGAACCTTCCTTTGGTGGCAAATGCAAAATTTCTTGCCCCTTGGTTGATCACTCCCTTTGATGGCAAAAGAAAAAACTGTTCTTGTCCCTAGGGAACCTTCCTTTGATGGCAAATGCAAAATTTCTTGCCCCTTGGTTGATCACTCCCTTTGATGGCAAAATAAAAAACTGTTCTTGTCCCTAGGGTAATTCCTTTGATGGCAAATGCAAAATTTCTTGCCCCTTGGAAGATACATCCCTTTGATGGCAAAAGAAAAAGTTCTTGTCCCTTGAAGTACATCCTTTGACGGCAAAAGAAACAGTTCTTGCCCCTTGGAGTACATCCTTTGATGGCAAAAGAAAAGAGTCATAGCCCTTTGGGTCGCACCCATTGATTGGCACATATGGAGCCTGGCAGCTCATAAAAAGCCTCGACTACATGGTCTTATTTGCAAACTGTGTTTTGTGTTTTGTGATTTTTTTCAGTATTTTCTATGGTTTTTTTATCCAGAGCTGGACAACTTCAAAGTTGACCACATATTTTCAAAAGACTGGCCATAGAACTCCAGAATTATTTAAACCGGTAGTTATTATAACCCGGAATAATCACTGGGCAAATACCAACAGAGCCAAGAGCCTCCTCAGCATCTACAATGTTCGCCGGATTAAGGATGTCAAGCACACTTAATCAATGGTACGAAATCATTTTTGGTATAAAACAGATACTCGTTCGATATATATAAACATATGAGAGCACTTTAATCGGTCCGGTGGTAAACCGCCAGGGCATTTTTTCAGTGTTATCTATGCAGATACAGATAAACCATAGCAGACAAAGGATTCAAATTGGCAGACGCCAAATCAAAGCTGTGACATCCGGATTAAGACGGAAAATGTTTCGAGCTATCTTATTACAAGGCACTGCAAGCCTGAACGGATTAAAGTTTTTCTCGACAAAAGATTACAGCAGCTAAGAGTTAAACTGAGCGGCTTATGCTTCTTCTTCCTGCTGCGAAGGCTGAGGATCGACTTGTCCCAGAGCTTCTTCATCTTCTTGACGCGGTTGAAAAGTAGGAACGCGCCAGTCGATCTTTTATAAAGCACGGAAGTACATCTCCTCAGTAATGAGATCAGACGGATCAATATCTGGGGCGAAAGTATGGGGGCGCACTGGTGGGATTAGATTTTCGGTGTCATAACCGGACGATCCACCCGCTCATTCTTTAAGTCGTACGCCGGATGATACCTGGTCAAGTCCGATTCATCAGCAAGCTTGCTGGCAAGAGGACGCATTTCTTTAGTCAAAGCATGAAGGTCTTTGCCACAGAAGGCCGATCCATCCTCCTTGGTGCTGGGGTACCCGTTCATAGCTTCTTCCGTATCAAAGTCCGGAACCCACGCTTTGGCTCTGGTCAGTGCTACAAGAGAACCGGCCCGTGCAGCAGATTTCTTCACCTCTTCCAAGCGTACAGGCAATATAGAAAGCTTCTCCAAAGTACCTTGGATAGTGGTGGGGGCCGCTTTGTAATGAGACATCGCGCTTATAATCCTTTGAGCGCCGGAATACAGCTGCTCAACCAGAGTATAAGAGGCCTTGAGTTTCTTCCGGAGGTCATCCCCAAGATGGGTGACGCGTTGCCCTGTATATGATTATTACAATTCAACCGAAGCGAGATAAAGATTGCAGAGATGAAAGCATATGCACGTTAAGTACTTACCAAAGACAGCAGAGGTCATAAGCTCTATTTGCTGCCTTAAACCGGTCAGCTCTTGCGTCACCGGGTTAAGGGCCTCTTCAGCATCCTTTGCTCTTTTTTCAAGAGCATTCCTCTGTACTTCCCAAGCTGTCCGCTCTGCTTCAAAATCCTTCTTTAATTGTTCAGCATTGGTTAAGCTCAACGCCAGCTCATCTTTGGCCTTGGCAGAAGCAGTTTCAGTCACAGCGAGTCTATTCTGGAGCTCAGTTATTTCTGCAGCTCTCCGGGTCAAGTCAGCCTACAGGAAAATCAAGTGGAATAAATGACAGTTCAGACAAGTTTCAAGCACATAACCAAGTTATCCACTTGACACTTGGGGGCTAATGGGCAGTTGAAGTATCAAAAAGTGACAATTAAAGACAAGTCCCAGGCACATAAAACAAGTTATGCCCCTGGCACTTGGGGGCTAATGTAAGATCATTTTCATACATTTGGAAGTATCAGTTCACCTCCAACAAAGCTAAACCGGAACTTGGGGGCTACCATGATATAGGCAGAAATACAAAGAAGGCAAAAGCAAAGACAAGTAAGGTACCTCGTATTTGTCCTTCATCATATTAACCAAGCCCAATTCATGGTCGCGGCTGGTATGAAGCCGGTTCAAGTACCCGGAATAAAGTTCCTGGGCACTCAGTTCGGCATAATTGGACAAATATGTACTCCATTTGCCCTTCTCTTGCTGAAGCTTCTCCGCTTTAGTAGTGTGCTTGGCTAAGACGGTAGGCTCAGCAGGAGCGGAAAAACCCGTCCCGGTTACTTGAACATCCGGAGAGGAAGCAGTGGTTGGCTGCGAAGGGGCAGCAGTACGAGCCGGACTAGTTGGAGCCGGGCTAGTCCGAGGAGGGCTAGCCCGGACAGGACTCGCCGGTTCAAGGACATCTTCTACATTGGTATCTTCAGGAGCAGCAATGTAGTCATGGTCCATGGGAGCAGGATCATCAAGCTGAATTGCAGGCTCGCCCTCTGGAGGGATGACTTCATCCGGATCAGCCACCGAATCAGCAGCAGTAGTCTCGGCAGCCATTTTGCTGGCTTTTGCCTTTTTGCTAGGTTTAGGCTTGCTGAAAGAAAGTGAAGAGGCAATCAGAGTTATAAAGGGCAAATACAAAGGTAAACCGGATGAGGTAAAGGACTTACCCAGGGTCAGTTTTCAGTACTGGGACCTGTGTGGCAGTCAATTCACCGGAAGATGATAAAGGCGTCTCCTGATAGTTAGGATCAGACGGTTTAAGCGGTTTGCGTATAAGTCCGGCCTTGGGATGAAGAAGAGTTGGAAAAAGTAAAACCTCAGAGCGGCGCCTCCGAGCCGGAGTGAGAGATATTCCGGAAGACTCTACTACATGGCCACTATGGCGTGTACTCCGGTGGGCTTCATGTTGCTGCTTCTTCAAAAGAAATTTAGGGTCCAGTTGAGGGTAAGGATGAGAAAAAAGGGTACTTCCGAGATGCCCGGCGAGTTTTGGGCACCGGCGGTTCAGAATCTAAAGAAAGAGTGATTACCTCAGTTTCTGCCGCTTTATCAGCTTCAGCCAAATCCTGTGAAAAGACACTGTTAACATAAATCTGGATAAAAGAGATCAAAACATATCAGGATCAACTCATACCTCAGAATCCGGATCATCCTCCTCAAGATGTGAACTGGAACCAGCAGCTGCCTTTTTCTTCTTGACAGCGAATGTTTTCCGGCGTGGATGTTTACCTGACTTGTCCTGAGATTTTCTTTTCCAAAACGGATCGTCGGCCTATGCAGAAAAGGAAAAATAAATACAAGGGGTAATTGATATGAACGGATTAGAAACCAGCTGAAAAGATTAACTTACGGCTGGCAGTTTGTTCTTCTTATAATATGGAGCCAATCCGGTTTGGCTGCATTCTTCAAGAGAGATGTTGAGCAGTTTCTTGGCAGATTCAGTAACTTCCTTCTCATGAAGTATTATGTCAATGTGGCGTTGAGGGTCATCTGCCTTTCCGGTATACTGATACATCAGGCCGGAGCGCCGGCTCAGAGGAAGGATACTCCAGGCAAGCCAACAATGAACGAAGTCGACTCCAGTCAAACCATTGGCCATAAAATCTTTGAGCTTGGCAAGCTGAGGGGAAACCCGGGCTCGCTCTGTGGAGCTAAGACGCTGTGGCAAGGGATGATCTTCCGGAAGACGATGTTCGCGGTAACTCGGCAGTGGGTTTTCTCCCTCAGGCGAGGTATCTTTGCAATAAAACCAAGATTGGTTCCGGTCCTTGGGGTGTGTATGGAGTGCAGCATGAGGAAAGACCACATCTCTTCTCTTCTGAATACTAACACCGCCCAGCTCTTGATGTGGTCCGGCAGTAAATTCTGTCCGCCGGTTTAAGTGAAAAAAATCCCGGAACAAGTCCACTATCGGTTCTTCTTTAAGGTACACCTCGGAGAAGACTTGGAAATTGCAGATGTTTGCTATGGAATTTGGACCTGTGTCCTGAGGGTGAAGTTGAAAGGCGGCCAGCACATCCCGGAAATTTTTTGAACCGGGCGGGCTAAAACCCCGGGCCAGATGATCAAAGAAAATGATAACTTCTCCTTCCTTAGGGGCAGGAGGACACTCATCCCCTGGGGCCCGCTATTTAAGAGTTGCTTGGGAACCAAGAACACCAATCGAAGCAGCGTTGATTAAATCCTCTTCCGTAATACGGGAAGGGACCCAGTTGCAAGAAACAAACTGTTTGGCAGTCATTTGAGCAAAAGGAAAAGCTGAAAAAAGTAAAGTACAAAATCCGGATTATACAAGTGCTGAAGCATAAACCGGATTGTATTATCAACTTACATCGACGGTTTATAGGGGACTAATGGCATTGTCAACCCAGAAGCAGATGGGAGACGAGCTACTACCGGTTTATGATAACAAAAAAGAGGAGGCTAAACCGTCGTGTTAATGGTTAAATGTTTTACAAGAAGAGCATATAATTGGTTAAACCGGTGAGTAACTTGCAGATCTACCAAGACAAAGAAACAGATTTTTACAGAAGGATAAAATAAAATGGATCTAAGCGGTAAGGAAAAGATGAAATATACGCAAGTCTATCACAGGAAGAACTACGAAGGATTTTTCGCAGATTCACAGATCAAATGAATCTAAGGGGCGAATTTAAAGGTTCGAATCTAAGTTCAAACTACAGAGCAGGCAAGCATTTGAAACAAATCTAGGGTTGGAGTCAACTTCAGACATATAAGATGAACAGCAGAGTTCTCATGGCGGAAGCAATGCAGGAACCCTAGATTGAAGATCTACAGCAAGAAGGGAGGAATACCTGAGACGGAAGGAGACGGTGGCAAAGTGGCTCTGGACGCGTTTCAGGGTGATGCAGCGGCCTGGTTGACGACGGCGACGAGCTCGAAGGCAGCAGCGGAGCTTCAGGCGACGGAGGAAGAAGAAGAGCGGAAGGAAGAAAGATAACAAGGCGCGGCGGTATTTATAAACGCTGAGAGATGAAACGGCAGGCGCGGGATTTGAGGAGGTCAGATCAGATAAAGATTTCATTATCGCCTCGATTTTCGGGATAGCCTTTAAACAAAGGTAACACACAGCTGTGAGCAATAAATGCGGAGGTGATGTCACGACCAAATAAAATGATTTCCAGAGATGACGTCATAGCCGGTTTACAAAGCCGAGGAGATACAAAGAAGAAGTTTATGCAAGGTTTAGAAGACTGACATGAACAAGTTCAAATCACTCTGGGGCCTAATGTCAGGGATATTACTAGCAGGTATAAACCGGCTAGGGAGATCCGGATTACGGTAATGTAGATGTGTTGTTATAAGCTCAGTAGGGATTATGGCCCATAAAGGCTTAGGGCCCATGTGTAATGTTTACGGTTTATAAACAGTCCTATTATGTAACTTGAGGTACAAGGAAGAAAGAATAGAGACCGAGGCGGACACGATTATGAGCCGGCCTCGGGACTCTGTAAACCGGACCGGGCGTTGCCTCCTATATAAAGGAACGGCCCGGCGACGGTTTAAGGACAGGCAAGAATCCGTCGAGAAGCAGGCAAGCAATCTCCTCCCTGTTCATCGACGCCCAAGCAATACCAAACCAAACTAGACATAGGCTTTTACCTTCATCAAAGGGGCCGAACTAGTATAAACCCTCTGTGTCCTTTGTGTGCTTTTAACCTCTTCAAGCTAACCCGCGCGATGGTTCCACACCTAAGTCCTTTAAACCGGACATCTGTCGTGCTAATTCCACGACAGTTGGGATTATGACGAGTTTTTGGTCCGGAGCGGAAGTAAGCCACGAAAGTAAAAAAAATACATCCCCTCCAAGCGGTAGTACCGCTCCCATTTGCGGTAGTACCGCTGCAGCCCTTTTGAGGACACCAAAACTGACACAACTTTTGCAAACGGACTCCGAATTCAATGAAACCAAGTTTGTAGGAAAGGTAACGACATGGCCTAACACAATCTTGATAGAAATAACAATAAGAAGCAAATGAGAAAAGGCCCATAATAAAATGGAGAGAACCCATCCTCGAAAGAGACCGGTAAAACCTCCAACACCAAAAACGCTATAGAAGGAGCATGTGAACTCCGTTTTCGATGAACTCAAGCTTGTCAATAAGATGACCATAAGCTCCAAATCTCACAACAAGAAAACCAAACAAGAACCAAGAAATATGATGCAAGCATGCAATGGTTTGAGCTCTCTACGAATAATATGATCAAGCTACCCGTTTGAGAGCCCCCCTTGATAGTACGGCAATCAATCCTATAACCCGGTCTCCAAACTACCACCATGAGACCGGTAAAATAAAGAACCTATCAAGGGCAAACATTTGCCTTGCACAAAGTCCACTTGAGCTAGATGTAGACGATCTTGACTTCCTCAAGTTGGACCACTTTCTTGATTTCATTGGCTCGGTGAATACTAGTAGATTGCTCCCCCATACTCGATTATGTGTGAGCCACTCTTTGGCACATCTTCACAAGTCCGTTATCACCACAATGAGCGCCAAGCTTCAAGCACTTGATATCTTCGTGATGCATCACTTGAACTTGCACACCACAACCTTGATTTGATGTCATCCTCCATGGATTGTATGTGATCTACCTCTTGACGCAAGCCCTTGAAAGATAACCTAAACCCACATAGAACTCTCACAAAGACCATGGGTTAGTACACAAAGCATAATTGACAATGCTTACCATACCATGGGATCGCTTGATCCCTCTCGGTACATCTTCCACGCTTTGTTGTTGATCTACTTGAAACACTCTATGTACTTAGTCTTGATCAACCTTGAACTCTATTCATTTGGATGAAGTCTTGAAGGTAAACATGAATGATCACACACTTTTCTTATTCAAGACATGCTTGCAATAACTCAACACTCACAAGACCAATCTTTGGATAATTTCTTAATAGCACCTTGGTCATCACAAACTCTCCTTGAAACTAACAAATGGACTCCAAGAAAAGCCTATGGACAAACCCTTCAAATATAACTCAAGGCAACCATTAGTCCATAGAGATTGTCATCAATTACCAAAACCAAACATGGGGGCACCGCATGTTCTTTCAGATTTCATACCCCTGTATGTATTTGTGATGTATTTGTGCTTGCTCTATACAGTAGTTTCATCATATTATAATAGACATACATTATTGTCATCATATCATACACATACAATGGTCTCATCATACCATCATCATCAGCAGCATCATCATCATCATCATCATCATCACCCAACACAAATATGATCACATCTCGAAAAATAGCGATACACAAGTCATGTCATGTCTCGAATAAATGCAATTGCATGGTCATGGCACAGATACAAATTTCATGATCTCTATCTAAACCATGATGTAGAATAGAAGAGTGATTAGTTCTTGGGGTGCATCGTCGTTTCCCTGATGATGCTACATGGTGTAGAATAGAAGAGCGCTTCCTCCGGCGCCGTTGGCTCTAAGCTCTTGGGGCGCATCACCATTTTCCTGAGGATGCATCCTAGTTGTTTTCTATTATAGCTAAAAAAATTGCTACTATTTTTTTATTTATAGCTATTTTATATACCCTAAACTAAATTGCCCAAGCTAATTGTTTTCCTAAATGCTCTCTCTCTCTCTCTGCTACTGCCCTAAACAAAAATTTGCTATTTTTGTTTTGCTAATTTAGCTAAATTTGCTAAATTTGGTACTGTCCTAAACTAAATTCTGACTCTCCTAAAAATATCCCTATTGTCCTAATTCCTAATCACAGCAGCAACATCTCATCTCGTAGGGTTCATACACCCAACTCCTAGCTAGGGTTCATATTAGAGAGAGAGAGAGAGGAGGGCAGGGGAAAGGAGAGGGAGAGCCTTACGGGGCGGTGGTGAGGTCGAGGTCGTGGGAGAGGGCGGCGGTGGCGAGGTCGAGGGCAAGGGAGAGGGCGGCGACGGGGAGGTCGAGGGAGGGCTCGCGCGGCGGCGGTGAAGTCGAGGGAGGGCTCGGGTGACGGCCGGTGTCGAGGTCAATGGCGAGCAGGGGCGACGGCCGACGACAGAGTTGGGGAGAGGTGGAGAGGGGAGGGAAGGACTTGGCGAAATGTTGAGCCCGTGCGCCGGGGGGTTAACTAAAAATAGCAGTAGTGGATCCAGCGCTATAGCTAACTTAGCTATAGCGCTGGGTCCTAATCCAGCGCTACTTCTAACTATTCCAATTTTTAGTTTTTTATTCTAAAATACACATAGCAGTAGCGCAGGACTAGGATCCAGCTGGTTCCCAATCCAGTGCTACTGCTATTTTTTTTTCCTTTTTTAGTTTTTAGTTTTCTTTTCTTTTTATTATTTTCCTTTCCTTTCCTGTTACTTTTTTATTGCTTTCTCCCTTTTGTTTTTTTTCTCCCGACGACGGCCTTACATGCAGTCGACGAGAACGTCTCCCTCCCATAGTGCGTGAATATTGTTTTAGAATGAATTGATCGAACTATCTCTATTCCATTAAGGATCACAGTTTATATACAAGCAGAACGGACGTGATTGAAAGGATGTGTCCATCGTGGGGGCGTGGAAGAACCGCCGCGTCGGTTGCCGGGCAATCCGCACGATCGGTTTGTACAAGGGAGGACTATCCCTAATTACAGAATTAAATTAATCCTAACACTCCCCCTAATCCTCGCTTGTCTTTGAAACTGATCATCCTTGGAATATTCTCTGATCATCCTTGAAATATTCTTCTCCAAAACCCTGTGGGAAAATGAGAAGAAAATACACAATATGCCATGAAAAACTCCTTCTAAAACCTTGTGGGAAATAAGGAGAAAACGACATATATCGTCCATGCTTGCATTGATATTGCCTCATTAAAAACCTTACATGAGAAACCATTTGGAAAAACTCACAAAGGAAAAGAGTGCAATATTAATGATCTTATGATCTTAACATGTTATATCTTTGGAGATTTCTCCCCTTGAATTTTGCAAGTCTCGAAGTCGTCTCATACCAATTCCAGTTACATATTTATGAAACAGAGAACTTGGCAAGGACTTAGTAAACAGATCAGCGAGATTGTTGGATGACTTCGTTTGTAAAATACTTATCTCCCCCTTTTCTTGCTGATCATGGGGATAAAATAATTTAGGAGAAATATGCTTTGTAATATTGCTCTTAATATAGCCCGTTTGCATTTGTGCAATACAAGAAGCATTATCTTCATAGATAATGGTGGGTGATTTCAACGAACTAATCCCACTTGAACTTTGGACAAAGTTCATCATTTTGCGAAGCCATACACATTCTCGTGTTTCTTTGAACAAAGCAATTATCTTAGAATGATCGGTGGACGTTGCCACTAAGGTTTGCTTTGTTGACTTCCAAGAGAAGGTCGTACCTCCATGTAAGAAAACAAAACCAGTCCGTGATCCGGCATCATGGGGATCTGATAAGTATCCAGCATCGCTATACCCCCCACCATGGTTCTCTCTTGGTTTTTCTGATAGAATAAACCAAGATCTTTGGTGCCCTGAAGATATCTGAAAATATTCTTCACACCAACCCAATGCCTTTTCGTTGGTGATGCACTGTATCTAGCTGATACGTCTCCAATGTATCTATAATTTTTGATTGTTCCATGCTATTATATTATCTGTTTTGGATGTTTAAGAAGCCTTATTATACATATTTATATTATTTTTGGGACTAACCTACTAACCCAAGGCCCAGTGCAAATTGCTGTTTTTGCCTATTTCGGTGTTTCGCAGAAAAGGAATATCAAACGGAGTCCAAACGGAATGAAACCTTTGGGAGAGTCATTTTTGGAATAAATGTAGCACAGAAGACTTGGAGTACACGTCAGGGAAGAAATGAGGCGGCCACGAGCGGGAGGGCACGCCCAGGGGGTAGGCGTGCCCCCCACCCTCGTGGGCCACCAGTTGCTCCACCGACGTCCCTCTTCCTCCTATATATATCCATGTACCCTGAAACAATCCGAGAGCACCACGAAACCCTAATTCCACCACTGGAACCTTATGTACCTGTGAGATCCCATCTTGGGGCCTGTTCCGGAGCTCCACCGAAGGGGGAATCGATCACGAAGGGCTTCTACATCAACACCATAGCCTCTCCTATGAGTAGTGAGTAGTTTACTACAAACCTTCGGGTCCATAGTTATTAGCTAGATGGCTTCTTCTCTCTCTTTGGATCTCAATACAAAGTTCTCCTCGATCTTCTTAGAGATCTATTCGATGTAATTCTTTTTGCGGTGTGTTTGTCGAGATTCGATGAATTGTGGGTTTATGATCAAGATTATCTATGAACAATATTTGATTCTTGTTTGAAATCTTTTATGCGTGATTTAAATATCTTTGCAAGTCTCTTCGAATTATCAGTTTGGTTTGGCCTACTAGATTGATCTTTCTTTCAATGGGAGAAGTTCTTAGGTTTGGGTTCAGTCTTGTCGTGTCCTTTCCCAGTGACAGCAGGGGCAACAAGGCACATATTTTATTGTTGCCATCGAGGATAAAAAGATGGGGTATATATCATATTGCATGAGTTTATCCCTCTACATCATGTCATCTTGCTTAAAGCGTTACTCTGTTCTTATGAACTTAATACTCTAGATGCATGCTGGATAGCGGTCGATGTGTGGAGTAATAGTAGTAGATGCAGAATCGTTTCGGTCTACTTGCCATGGACGTGATGCCTATATATAATGATCATGCCCAGATATTCTCATAACTATGCGCTCTTCTATCAATTGCTTGACAGTAATTTGTTCACCCACTATAGAAATCTGCTATCTTGAGAGAAGCCACTAGGGAAACCTATGGCCGCCGGGTCTATCTTCCATCATATAAATCTTCCACCAACTATTTATCTTTGCTTTACTTTTATTTTGTAATCTTTACTTTCAATCTTTATAACAAAAATACCAAAAATATTATCTTATTATCTTTATGAGATCTTACTTTTGCAAGTGGCCGAGAAGGGATTGACAACTCCTTTATCGTGTTGGTTGCAAGGTTCTTATATGTTTGTGTAGGTACGAGGGACTCGCGTGTAGTCTCCTACTGGATTGATATCTTGGTTCTCAAAAACTGAGGGAAATACTTACACTACTGTGCTGCATCACCCTTTCCTCTTCAAGGGAAGAACAACGCAGGCTCAAGAGGTAGCAAGAAGAATTTCTGGCGCCGTTGCCGGGGAGATGTACGCAAAAGTCATATACCAAGTACCCATCACAAACTCTTATCCCTCGCATTACATTATTTGTCATTTGCCTCTCCTTTTCCTCTCCGCCACTTGACCTTTGCCGTTTTATTTGCCTTTTTTCCGTTCGCCTTTCTGTTTGCTTGTGTTGCCATGTGCCCTCTATTAGCTTGCATCTTCGCTTGCTAAATTATGGATTCTCATCCACTTGCTAATCTTTTTAAGAGATCAAATTATGATGAACCAATTACTAGTGAGCTGCGTGCACTAGATTATCCTTATGAGATTTTGCTTGAAATTCGTGAGTCCAAAAATTATGATGAAGTGTTGAAAGAAGATTATAAAGTGATTCAGATAGCTCCTTGAATGAAAAGCATGATTGCAATGATGTTATTATAAATTCTCTTAATGTCAATTGTGTTAATGATATGCAAAACCTCAAGCTTGGGGATGCTAGTTTTGATATGACTACTATTTGTTGCAATGATCATGATTGGGGTGATTCTTTTTATGATCTTGAAAATTTATTTAATCCCCATGATGAACGTAAGATTGATAATAATGTTTGCAATAATATTGAAAGTGGGTATGGAAGATTGTCAACTATAGATCCCACATATTTGGAGAATGTTCAATCTTCTGAATTTTTTGATAAAGGTGGGTTTGGAGAGGTCATGACTTTAGTTAATGTTAATCCCACTATTTTGGAAGAGTGTCAACTTCGCATGCATGTGGATCATGTTGAGAATATGTTTTTTGATAGCTATATTGTTGAATTTGCTTATGGTCCTACATGTAATTATTATGAGAGAGGAAAATATGGTTGTAGAAATCTTCATGTTACTAAATTACCTCTCTTCATGTTGAGATTAATCTTATTTCTTTCTTCTTCCTTGCATATGTTAGATCTTGCTTGTCTTGCTAATTTGTTTTCCTATAAAATGCCTATGCATAGGAAGTATGTTAGACTTAGATATAATTTTTCACATGCTATATGATGCTCTCTTTGTGCTTCAATCCTTGTCTTTCATGTGGGCATCATTAAAATTATCAATGCCTAGCTAGGGGCGTTAAACGATAGCGCTTGTTGGGAGGCAACCCAATTTTATTTTCTTCGCTTTTACTTATGTTTAGTAATAAATAATTCACCTAGCTTCTGTTTAGATAAGTTTTGTGTTTTAATTAGTGTTTGTGCCAAGTAGAACCTTTGGGAAGACTTGGGTGAAGTTTTTGCGATCTTGCTGTAAAAAACAGAAACTTTTGCGCTCACGAGATTAGCTGCCATTTTTTACTGGTGAGTGATTTTTAGTTGATTCTTTTTGCAGATGATTAATAGACAAATTCCTCACGTCCACCAATTTATTTCAAAAAAATTAGAGTGAGAAAAGTATATGAAAGTTACAAATTGCTATAGACTGTTCTGTTTTTGACAGATTCTATTTTTCGTGTGTTGTTTGCTTATTTTGATGAATCTATGAGTAGTATCGGGGGGTATGAATCATAAAGAAGTTGGAATACAGTAGGTTTAACACCAATATAAATAAACAATGAGTTCATTACAGTACCTTAAAGTGGTGGTTTGTTTTCTTATACTAACGGAGCTCACGAGATTTTCTGTTAAGTTTTGTGTTGTGAAGTTTTCAAGTTTTTGGGTAAGGATTTTATGGACTATGGAAAAAGAGTGGCAAGAGCCTAAGCTTGGGGATGCCCAAGGCACCCCAAGGTAAAATTCAAGGACAACCAAAAGCCTAAGCTTGGGGATGCCCCGGGAAGGCATCCCCTCTTTTGTCTTCGTCTATCGGTAACTTTACTTGAGACTATATTTGTATTCACCACATGATATGTGTTTTGCTTGGAGCGTCATGTATGATTTGAGTCTTTGCTTTTTAGTTTGCCACAATCATCCTTGCTGTACACATCTTTTGAGAGAGATACACATGAATCAGAATTTATTAGAATACTCTATGTGCTTCACTTATAGCTTTTGAGCTAGAAAGTTTTGCTCTAGCGCTTCACTTATATCTTTTAAGAGCACGGTGGTGGTTTTATTTTCTAGAAATTATTGATCTCTCATGCTTCACTTAAATTATTTTTAGAGTCTTTTAGAACAGCATGGTAATTTGCTTTGGTTATAAAATTAGTCCTAATATGGTAGGCATCCAAGATGGGTATAATGAAAACTTTCATATAAAGTGCATTGAATATTATGAGAAGTTTGATACTTGATGATTGATCTGAGATATGAGGATGGTGATATTAGAGTCATGTTAGTAGAGTAGTTGTGAATTTGAGAAATACTTGTGTTGAGGTTTGCAAGTCCCGTAGCATGTGTTGGAGATATGCCCTAGAGGCAATAATAAAAGCATTATTATTATATCTCCTTGTTCATGATAATTGTCTGTTATTCATGCTTGAATTGTATTGTACGGAAACAGCGATACATGTGTGAATACACAGACCACAATGAGTCCCTGGTAGGCCTCTAGTTACCAGCTCGTTGATCAACAGATGGTCACGGTTTCTTGACCATGCACATGAGATGTCAGTGATAACGGGATCACATCATTAGGAGAATGATGTGATGGACAAGACCCAAACCTGAGCATAGCACGAGATCGTATAGTTCGTAATGCATAAGCTTTTCGGTGTCAAGTATTTATTCCTTAGACCATGAGGTTGTACAACTCCCGGATGCCATAGGAATACTTTGGGTGTGCCAACCGTCACAACGTAACTGGGTGACTATAAAGGTACGCATCGGGTATCTCCGAAAGTGTCTGTTGAGTTGGTACGAACCGAGACTAGGATGTTGTCACTCCGTATGACGGAGAGGTACCTCTGGGCCCACTCGGTAAGACATTATCATAATGAGCTCAATGTGACTAAGTAGTTAGTCACGGGATGATGGATTACGGATCGAGTAAAGAGACTTGCCATAACGAGATTCAACAAGGTATCGGGAATACCGACGATCGAATCTCGGGCAAGTACCGTACCGATGGACAAAGGGAATAACATACGGGATTGAGTGAATCCTTGACACGGTGGTTCATCCGATGAAGATCATCGAGGAACACGTGGGAACCAACATGGGTATCCAGATCCCGCTGTTGGTTATTGACCGGAGAGTGGTCTCGATCATGTCTACGTGTCTCCCGAACCCGTAGGGTCTACACACTTAAGGTTCGGTAACGCTAGGGTCGTAGAGATAAATGCACGTGGAAACCCGAAAGTTGTTCGGAGTCCCGGATGAGATCCCGGACGTCACGAGGAGTTCTGGAATGGTCCGGAGGTAAAGATGATATATAGGAAGTCCAGTTTCGGCCAACGGGTGATCTCCGGGGGTCACCGGGAGCGTCCCGGGACCACCGGAGGGGCCCCGGGGGTCCACTGGGTGGGGCCACCCATCCCGGTGGGGCCCCTAGGCCGCGAGGGGAAGTGTCCAGCCATCTGGGCTGGCGCACCACTAGGGGGCCCACCTCCCCATGCGCCTAGGGTTAAAACCCTAAGGGGAGGGGGGCAACCACTTGCCTTGGGGGGCAAGGACTCCCCCCTGGCCGCCGCCCCCCCTTGCAGATTGGATCTGCAGGGGGCCGGCGCCCCCCCTGGCCCCCTATATATATGTGGGGGGGGAGAGGGCAGCCGCACCCAAGCCCTGGCGCCTCTCCCCCTCCCGTCACACCTCCATACTCCCACGCAGGGCGCCCGGCGAAGCCCTGCTGCGATCTCCACTGCATCCGTCATCACGCCGTCATGCTGCCGGATCTCTGACGACTTCTCCTCCCCCCTTGCTGGATCAAGAAGGAGGTGACGTTGCTGCACCGTACGTGTGTTGAACGCGGAGGTGTCGTCCGTTCGGCGCTAGATCATCGGTGACGAAGAACGTGAAGAGTACGACTACTTCATCCACACTTCGTTGAAAGCTTCCGCACGCGATCTACATAACGGTATGTAGATGCACTCTTACTTGCTCGTTGCTAGATGTCTCCATAGTTGGATCTTGGTGAAAGCGTACAAAATTTTGAATTATGCTACGTTCCCCAACAGTGGCATCTGAGCCTAGGTTTTATGCGTAGCATCTTGCACGAGTAGAACACAAAGCAGTTGTGGGCGTTTGGTTTTGTTCAACTTTCTTACCGTTACTAGTCAATCTTGATTCGGCGGTATTGTGGGATGAAGTGGCCCGGACTGACTTTACACGTACGCTTACGTGAGACTGGTTCCACCGACAGACATGCACTAGATGCATAAGGTGGCTGGCGGGTGTCTGTCTCTCCTACTTTAGTCGGATCGGATTCGATGAAAAGGGTCCTTATGAAGGGTAAATAGAAGTTGACAAATCATGTTGTGGTTTTGGCGTAGGTAAGAAACGTTCTTGCTAGAAATCCTATAGAAGCCACGTAAAACTTGCAACAACAATTAGAGGACGTCTAACTTGTTTTTGCAGCATGCGCTATGTGACGTGGTATGGCCAAAACGAAGATGTGATGAATGATATATGTGATGTATGAGATTGATCATGTTCTTGTAATAGGAAATCACGACTTGCATGTCGATGAACTTGACAACCGACAGGAGCCATAGGAGTTGTCTTAATTATTGTATGACCTGCGTGTCACTCAATAACGCCATGTAATTACTTTGCTTCATTGCTAAACGTTAGCTATAGTTGTAGAAGTAATAGTTGGCGTGACGACTTCTTCAAGACACGATGATGGAGATCATGATGATGAAGATCATGGTGTCGAGCCGGTGACAAGATGATCATGGTGCCCCGAAGATGGAGATCCAAGGAGCAAGATGATATTGGCCATATCATGTCACTTTAATTGATTGCATGTGATGTTTATCATGTTTATGCATCTTGTTTACTTAGAACGACGGTAGTAAATAAGATGATCTCTCACTAAAATTTCAAGTATTGTGTTTCCCCTAACTGTGCACCGTTGCTAAAGCTCGTTGCTCCGAAGCACCACGTGATGATCGGGTGTGATAGGTTCTAACGTTCGCATACAACGGGTGTAAGACAGATTTACACACGCGATACACTTAGGGTTCACTTGACGAGCCTAGCATGTACAGACATGGCCTCGGAACACGGAAGACCGAAAGGTCGAACACGAGTCGTATAGAAGATACGATCAACATGAAGATGTTCACCGTTGATGACTAGTCCGTCTCACGTGATGATCGGACACAGACTACTCGATTCGGATCGTGTATCACTTAGATGACTAGAGAGGTGTCATTCTGAGTGGGAGTTCATTATATTTGATTAAGATGAACTTAATTATCATGAACTTAGTCTAAATTCTTTACAATATCTCTTGTAGATCAAATGGCCCACGCTCCAGTTTCCCTCAACTTCAACGCGTTCCTAGAGAAAACCAAGCTGAAAGACGATGGTAGCAACTATACGGATTGGGTCCGTAACCTGAGGATTATCCTCATAGCTGCCAAGAGATCATATGTCCTAGAAGCACCGCTAGGTGATGCACCTGCTCCCGATGTGGCTCAAGACGTTTTGAACGTCTGGCAGTCGCGTAGTGATGATTACTCCCTGGTTCAGTGCGGCATGCTTTACAGTTTAGAATCGGGGCTCCAAAAATGTTTTGAGCACCACGGAGCATATGAGATGTTCAAAGAGCTGAAAATGGTTTTCCAAGCTCATGCCCAGTCGAGAGATATGATGTCTCCGACGCATTCTACAGCTGTAAGATGGAGGAGAACAGTTCTGTCAGTGAGCACATCCTCAAGATTTCAGGATTGCACAACCGCTTGTCTCAGCTGGGAATGAATCTCCCAGATGAAGCGGTCGTTGACAGAATCCTCCAGTCGCTCCCGCCAAGCTTCAAGAGCTTCGTGCTGAACTTCAATATGAAGGGGATGGAGAAGTCCATTCCCGAGGTGTATTCGATGCTGAAATCAGCGGAGGTGGACATCAAGAAAGAACATCAAAAGTTGATGGTCAATAAAACCACTAAGTTCAAGAAAGGCAAGGGTAAGAAGAACTTCAAGAAGGACGGCAAGGGAGTTGTCACGCCTGGCAAGCCTGTTGCCAGGAAGAAGCCAAAGTATGGACCCAAGCCTGAGACAGAGTGCTTTTATTGCAAGGGAACGGGTCACTGGAAGCGGAACTGCCCCAAATACTTAGCAGACAAGAAGGCCGGCAACATCAAAGGTATATATGATATACATGTTATTGATGTGTACCTTACCAGCACTCGTAGTAGCTCCTGGGTATTCGATACCGGTGCAGTTGCTCACATTTGTAACTCAAAACAGGAGCTGCGGAATAAACGGAGACTGGCGAAGGATGAGGTGACGATGCGCGTCGGGAATGGTTTCAAGGTCGATGTGATCGCCGTCGGCACGCTACCTCTACATCTACACTCGGGATTAGTTTTAAACCTCAATAATTGTTATTTAGTACCAGCTTTGAGCATGAACATTGTTTCTGGATCTCGTCTTATGCGAGATGGCTACTCTTTCAAATCGGAGAATAATGGTTGTTCTATTTATTTGAGAGATATGTTTTATGGTCATGCCCCGCTGGTCAATGGTTTATTTTTGATGGATCTCGAACGTAGTAATACACATATTCATAGTGTAGATGCCAAAAGATGTAAAGTTGATAATGATAGTCCCACATACTTGTGGCATTGCCGCCTTGGTCATATTGGTGTCAAACGTATGAAGAAGCTCCATTCGGATGGACTTCTAGAGTCTCTTGATTATGAATCATTTGACACGTGCGAACCATGCCTCTTGGGCAAGATGACCAAGACTCCGTTCTCCGGAACAATGGAGCGAGCAACCAACTTACTGGAAATCATACATACCGATGTGTGCGGTCCAATGAGTGTTGAGGCTCGCGGAGGCTATCGTTATGTTCTCACCCTCACAGATGACTTGAGTAGATATGGGTATATCTATTTGATGAAACACAAGTCTGAGACCTTTGAAAAGTTCAAGGAATTTCAGAATGAGGTTGAGAATCAACGTGACAGAAAAATAAAGTTTTTGCGATCGGATCGTGGGGGTGAATACTTAAGTCATGAATTTGGCACACACCTTAGGAGCTGTGGAATTGTTTCACAATTGACACCGCCCGGAACACCTCAACGTAATGGTGTGTCGGAACGTCGAAATCGTACTCTGTTGGACATGGTGCGATCTATGATGTCCCTCACCGATTTACCGCTATCTTTTTGGGGTTATGCTTTAGAGACTGCCGCATTCACTTTAAATAGGGCTCCGTCGAAATCCGTTGAGACGACTCCGTATGAACTTTGGTTTGGCAAGAAACCGAAGCTGTCGTTTCTGAAAGTTTGGGGTTGCGATGCTTATGTCAAGAAACTTCAACCTGAAAAGCTCGAACCCAAATCGGGAAAATGCGTCTTCATAGGATACCCAAAGGAAACGATTGGGTACACCTTCTACCACAGATCCGAAGGCAAAGTCTTTGTTGCCAAGAATGGATGCTTTCTGGAGAAAGAGTTTCTCTCGAAAGAAGTGAGTGGGAGGAAAGTAGAACTTGATGAGGTGACAGTCACCCCTCCTGGACCGGAAAGTAGCGCAGCGCAGGAAACTGTTCCTGAGGTGCCTGCACCGACAAGGGAGGAAGTTAATGATAATGATCATGAAGAAACAGATCAAGTTACTACTGAACTTCGAAGGTCCACAAGGGCACGTTCCGCACCAGAGTGGTACGGCAACCCTGTCCTGGAAATCATGTTGTTAGACAACAGTGAACCTTCGAACTATGAAGAAGCGATGGCAGGCCCAGATTCCAATAAATGGCTTGGAGCCATGAAATCCGAGATAGAATCCATGTATGAAAACAAATTATGGACTTTGGTGGACTTGCCTGTTGATAGGCACGCCATAGAAAACAAATGGATATTTAAGAAGAAGACAGACGCGGATGGTAATGTGACCATCTATAAGGCTCGGCTTGTCGCTAAGGGTTATCGACAAGTTCAAGGGATTGACTACAACGAGACTTTCTCTCCCGTAGCGATGCTGAAGTCAGTCAGAATCATGTTAGCTATTGCCGCATTCTATGATTATGAGATATGGCAAATGGACGTCAAAACAGCATTCCTTAATGGCTTCCTCATGGAAGAGTTGTATATGATGCAACCGGAAGGTTTTGTCGATCCAGAGAACGCTGACAAGGTATGCAAGCTCCAGCGCTCGATTTACGGGCTGGTGCAAGCATCTCGGAGTTGGAATATTCGCTTTGATGAGGTGATCAAAGCGTTTGGCTTTATACAGACTTATGGAGAAGCCTGTATTTACAAGAAAGTGAGTGGGAGCTCTGTGGCATTTCTCATATTATATGTGGATGACATATTGCTGATGGGAAATGATATAGAATTCTTGGAAAATGTAAAGGCCTACTTGAATAAAAGTTTTTCAATGAAGGACCTTGGAGAAGCTGCTTACATATTAGGCATCAAAATCTATAGAGATAGATCGAGACGCCTCATTGGTCTTTCACAAAGTACATACCTTGACAAAATATTGAAGAAGTTCAATATGGATCAGTCAAAGAAAGGATTCTTGCCTGTTTTGCAAGGTATGAGATTGAGCAAGGCTCAGTCGCCGACCACGGCAGAAGATAGAGAAAAGATGAGTGTCATTCCCTATGCCTCGGCCATAGGTTCTATCATGTATGCCATGCTGTGTACCAGACCTGATGTGAACCTTGCCATAAGTTTGGTAGGGAGGTACCAAAGTGATCCCGGTACGGAAAGCTGGACAGCGGTCAAGAACATCCTGAAGTACCTGAAAAGGACTAAGGATATGTTTCTCGTTTATGGAGGTGACGAAGAGCTCGTCGTAAAGGGTTACGTCGATGCTAGCTTCGACACAGATCTGGATGACTCTAAGTCACAAACCGGATACGTGTATATTTTGAATGGAGGGGCAGTCAGCTGGTGCAGTTGCAAGCAAAGCGTGGTGGCAGCATCTACATGTGAAGCGGAGTACATAGCTGCTTCTGAAGCAGCACGGGAAGGAGTCTGGATGAAGGAGTTCATCACCGACCTAGGAGTCATTCCAAGCGCGTCAAGCCCGATGACTCTCTTCTGTGACAACACTGGTGCTATTGCTATTACCAAGGAGCCCAGGTTTCACAAGAAGACCAAGCACATCAAGCGCCATTTCAACTCCATCCGGAATTATGTTCAGGATGGAGACATAGATATTTGTAAAGTGCATACGGATCTGAATGTCGCAGACCCATTGACTAAACCTCTTTCACGGGCAAAACATGATCAACACTAGAACTCTATGGGTGTTCGATTCATCACAATGTAACTAGATTATTGACTCTAGTGCAAGTGGGAGACTGTTGGAGATATGCCCTAGAGGCAATAATAAAAGCATTATTATTATATCTCCTTGTTCATGATAATTGTCTGTTATTCATGCTTGAATTGTATTGTACGAAAACAGCGATACATGTGTGAATACACAGACCACAATGAGTCCCTGGTAGGCCTCTAGTTACCAGCTCGTTGATCAACAGATGGTCACGGTTTCCTGACCATGGACATGAGATGTCAGTGATAACGGGATCACATCATTAGGAGAATGATGTGATGGACAAGACCCAAACCTGAGCATAGCACGAGATCGTATAGTTCGTAATGCATAAGCTTTTCGGTGTCAAGTATTTATTCCTTAGACCATGAGGTTGTACAACTCCCGGATGCCGTAGGAATACTTTGGGTGTGCCAACCGTCACAACGTAACTGGGTGACTATAAAGGTACGCATCGGGTATCTCCGAAAGTGTCTGTTGAGTTGGTACGAACCGAGACTGGGATGTTGTCACTCCGTATGACGGAGAGGTACCTCTGGGCCCACTCGGTAAGACATTATCATAATGAGCTCAATGTGACTAAGTAGTTAGTCACGGGATGATGGATTACGGATCGAGTAAAGAGACTTGCCATAACGAGATTGAACAAGGTATCGGGAATACCGACGATCGAATCTCGGGCAAGTACCGTACCGATGGACAAAGGGAATAACATACGGGATTGAGTGAATCCTTGACACGGTGGTTCATCCGATGAAGATCATCGAGGAACACGTGGGAACCAACATGGGTATCCAGATCCCGCTGTTGGTTATTGACCGGAGAGTGGTCTCGGTCATGTCTACGTGTCTCCCGAACCCGTAGGGTCTACACACTTAAGGTTCGGTAACGCTAGGGTCGTAGAGATAAATGCACGTGGAAACCCGAAAGTTGTTCGGAGTCCCAGATGAGATCCCGGACGTCACGAGGAGTTCTGGAATGGTCCGGAGGTAAAGATGATATATAGGAAGTCCAGTTTCGGCCAACGGGTGATCTCCGGGGGTCACCGGGAGCGTCCCGGGACCACCGGAGGGGCCCCGGGGGTCCACCGGGTGGGGCCACCCATCCCGGTGGGGCCCCTAGGCCGCGAGGGGAAGTGTCCAGCCCTCTGGGCTGGCGCACCACTAGGGGGCCCACCTCCCCATGCGCCTAGGGTTAAAACCCTAAGGGGAGGGGGCCACCACTTGCCTTGGGGGGCAAGGACTCCCCCCTGGCCGACGCCCCCCCTTGCAGATTGGATCTGCAGGGGGCTGGAGCCCCCCCTGGCCCCCTATATATATGTGGGGGGAGAGGGCAGCCGCACCCAAGCCCTGGCGCCTCTCCCCTCCCGTCACACCTCCATACTCCCACGCAGGGCGCCCGGCGAAGCCCTGCTGCGATCTCCACTGCATCCGTCATCACGCCATCGTGCTGCCGGATCTCTGACGACTTCTCCTCCCCCCTTGCTGGATCAAGAAGGAGGTGACGTTGCTGCACCGTACGTGTGTTGAACGCGGAGGTGCCGTCCGTTCGGCGCTAGATCATCGGTGACGAAGAACGTGAAGAGTACGACTACTTCATCCACACTTCGTTGAAAGCTTCCGCACGCGATCTACATAACGGTATGTAGATGCACTCTTACTTGCTCGTTGCTAGATGTCTCCATAGTTGGATCTTGGTGAAAGCATAGAAAATTTGGAATTATGCTACCCTCCCCAACAGCATGCACGTATGGTAACCGTTGTGTGACAAATTTGAAGCATGAGGTATTTCATTGATTGTCATCCTTTGTGTGTAGGTCGGGATCACGCGATGGTTAACTCCTACCAACCCTTCCCCTAGGAGCATGCGTGTAGTACTTTATTTTGATGACTAGTAGATTTTTGCAATAAGTCTGTGAGTTCTTTATGACTAATGTTGAGTCCATGGATTATACGCACTCTCACCCTTCCACAATTGCTAGCCTCTCTTGTACCGCGCAACTTTTGCCGGTACCATACACCCACAATATACCTTACTCAAAACAGCCACCATACCTACCTATCATGGCATTTCCATGGCCATTTTGAGATATATTGCCATGCAAGTTTCCACCATTCTGTTTATTATGGCACACTTCTTCATTGTCATGTTGCCATGCATGATCATGTAGTTGACATTGTATTTGTGGCAAGGCCACCATGCATAATTGTTCATACATGTCACTCTTGATTCATTGCACATCCAGGTATAATGCCGGAGGAATTAATATAGAGTCATATTTTGTTCTAGCAACGAGTAGTACTCTTTGAGTTGTAATTAAATAAAAGTGTGATGATCATCATTATTAGAGCATTGTCCCAAAGAAAAAAAAGAAGAAAGGCCCAAAAAAGAAAAAAAGAAAGAAAAAAGGGAATAAAAAAGGGACAGTGCTACTATCTTTTTCCACACTTGTGCTAAAGTAGCACCATGATCTTCGTGATAGAGAGTCTCTTGTTTTGTCACCTTCATATACTAGTGGTAATTTTCATTATAGAACTTGGCTTATATATTCCAACGATGGGATTCTTCAAATGCCCTAGGTCTTCGTGTGCAAGCAAGTTGGATGCACACCCACTTAGTTTCTTTTGTTGAGCATTCATACATTTATAGCTCTAGTGCATCCGTTGCATGGCAATCCCTACTCACTGACATTGATATCTATTGATGGGCATCTCCATAGCCCATTGATACGCCTAGTTTATGTGAGACCATCTTTCTCCTTTTTGTCTTCTCCACAACCACCACTCTATTCCACCTATAGTGCTATATCCATGGCTCACGCTCATGTGTTGTGTGAAAGTTGAAAAAAATTGAAATTTTTTAAGTATGAAACAATTGCCTGGCTGAAACCGGGGTTGTGCATGATTTGAGTATTTTGTGTGATGAAGATGGAACATAGCCAAACTATATGATTTTGTAGGGATGAACTTTCTTTGGCCATGCTATTTTGAGAAGACATAATTGCTTTGTTAGTATGCTTGAAGTATTACTATTCTTATGTCAAAATAAACTTTTGTCCTGAATCTTTCGGATCCAAACATTCATGCCACAATAAAGAAAATTACATTGAGAATTATGTTGGGTAGCATTCCACATCAAAAATTCTGTTTTTATCATTTACCTACTCGAGGACGAGCAGGAATTAAGCTTGGGGATGCTTGACACGTCTCCAACGTATCTATATTTTTTTTATTGTTCCATGCTATTATATTATCTGTTTTGGATGTTTAATGGGCTTTATTATACACTTTTATATTATTTTTGGGACTAACCTACTAACCCAAGGCCCAGTGCAAATTGCTATTTTTTTTGCCTCTTTCAGTGTTTTGCAGAAAAGGAATATCAAACGGAGTCCAAACGGAATGAAACCTTCGGGAGAGTTGCTTCTGGAACAAATGCAGCACAGAAGACTTGGAGTACACGTCAGGGAAGAAACGAGGCGTCCATGAGGGGGAGGGCGCGACCAGGGGGTAGACGCGCCCCCACCCTCGTGGGCCACCTGTTGCTCCACCGACGTCCCTCTTCCTCCTATATATCCTGAAAACATCCAAGAGCACCACGAAACCCTAATTCCACCGCCGCAACCATCTGTACCCGTGAGATCCTATCTTGGGGCCTGTTTTGGAGCTCCACCGGAGGGGGAATCGATCACGGAGGGCTTCTACATCAACACCATAGCCTCTCCGATGAGTTGTGAGTAGTTTACTACAAATCTTCGGGTCCATAGTTATTAGCTAGATGGCTTCTTCTCTCTCTTTGGATCTCAATACAAAGTTCTCATCGATCTTCTTGGAGATCTATTCGATGTAATTCTTTTTGCGGTGTGTTTGTCGAGATCCGATGAATTGTGGGTTTATGATCAAGATTATCTATGAACAATATTTGATTCTTCTCTGAAATCTTTTATGCATGATTCAAATATCTTTGCAAGTCTCTTCGAATTATCAGTTTGGTTTGGCCTACTAGATTGATCTTTCTTGCAATGGGAGAAGTGCTTAGCTTTGGGTTCAATCTTGCGGTGTCCTTTCCCAGTGACAACATGGGCAGCAAGGCACGTATTGTATTGTTGCCATCGAGGATAAAAAGATGGGGTTTATATCATATTGCATGAGCTTATCCCTCTACGTCAAGTCATCTTGCTTAAAGCGTTACTCTGTTCTTCTGAACTTAATACTCTAGATGCATGTTGGATAGCGATCGATGTGTGGAGTAATAGTAGTAGATGCAGAATCGTTTTGGTCTACTTGTCAGGGACGTGATGCCTACATATAATGATCATGCATATATATTCTCATAACTATGTGCTTTTCTATCAATTGCTTGACAGTAATTCGTTCACCCACTGTAGAAATCTGCTATCTTGAGAGAAGCCACTAGTGAAACCTATGGCCCCCGGGTCTATCTTCCATCATATAAATCTTCCATCAACTATTTATCTTTGCTTTGCTTTTATTTTGTAATCTTTTCTTTCAATCTTTATAACAAAAATAACAAAAATATTATCTTATTATATTTATCAGATCTCACTTTTGCAAGTGGCCGAGAAGGGATTGACAACCCCTTTATCGCGTTGGTTGCAAGGTTCTTATTTGTTTGTGTAGGTACGAGGGACTCGCGTGTAGTCTCCTACTGGATTGATGCCCTGGTTCTCAAAAACTGAGGGAAATACTTACACTACTGTGCTGCATCACCCTTTCCTCTTCAAGGGAAGAACAACGCAAGCTCAAGAGGTAGCACTAGCCAGTAAATTAACTACAAATGCTATGTCAGACCTGGTACAGTTTGCTAGATATATTAGTGCTCCAATAGCACTAAGGTAAGGAAACTCAGGTCCTAATACCTCTTCATCATCACCCTTAGGCATAAATGGGTCTTTATCTCTTTCAAGAGATCTGACGACCATAGGTGTTTTTGACAGGTATGCTTTATCCATATTGAACTTTTCCAATATCTTTTGGATATAAGTAGACTGATGAACAAGTATTCCTGAAGAAAAATGTTCAAGTTGCAAGCCAAAACAAAATTTGGTTTTATCTAAATCTTTCATCTCGAATTCCTTCTTCAAATGATTACATGCCTCATGTATTTCTCGTGTAGTCCCAATGATGTTCAAGTCATCTACATACACGGAAGTTATACAAAATCCATCAGGGGATTTCTTGATAAACACTCATTGGCAATCAGTGTTGTTTGAGTAACCCTTATTAAGAATGAACTCACTTAGTCGGTTATACCACATTCTACCCGATTGTCTCAAGCCGTATAACGACTTCAGTAGCTTTACGCAATACATTTTGCGATTAGCTTTCGGATCCGGAATCTTCAGTCCCTCGGGAACTTTCATATAGATATCCGTCTTAAGTGACCCATATAAATATGTTGTCACCACATCCATCAATTGGATATACAAATTCATTTGTACTGCCAGTGATATCAAGTATCCGTACGTGATTCCACTCATCACAGGAGAATATGTTTCATCGTAATTGATGCCGGGTCTCTGTGTAAACCCTTGTGCTACAAGCCTCGCTTTATATCTCACCACCTCATTGTTTTCGTTCCTTTTACGAACAAAAACCCATTTTGCCCGCATGGGGAAAACATTAGGAGGAGTAGGTATTACTGCAGTAAATACCCCTCTCTTGGCAAGCGAGTGCAATTCATCCTCTATTGCAACCTTACAATTGGACAAGTCTAAGAGTTTCATACACTCTGCCATGGACTTAGGTTCACGATCCAATTCTAGGTCATCTGCAATCTTTGAGGCGAAAAATATGTCGACAATTGTAGTCTTTTTGTTGAATGATTCTCCTGATTCAACATAGTTGATGGAAATCTCATCAATACCTTCCGACTCATCATGATTTCCCACAACAATCGAGTCAAGGTGTACCGATGCCCCAGCACTAATATTTGTGTGCACACTTGTGCTGGGTTCAGGATGCATAACATCCTTTAGGTGTCTTTCAACACTAGGTTCAATATCAACTCGTGGTTGACCTGCATTTACTATTTGAGGGATCCTCACTTCCCGCGGACGCTTTTGAGAAGCATGGTCCTTTTTGTCCAGTTTTCTCCCCCTCTTGGGTGGTTGAGTGGTCTTATGAGATATCTCAACTCTCTCTGGAACATTCATAGCGGGAACATGGGATTTAGTGACACCTTTATAATCAGTTAATGCATCTGGCAGATTATTTGCAATATTTTGCAAATTAATAATCTTCTGAACTTATAGTTCAGATTCATTCGTACGTGGATCTAAGGACTGAATGCCTTTGACATTCCAATCTATTTCCCGGCATTCTTTGTGGTTCTTTTCTCCCCCTAATGTCGGAAAATTGTCCTCGTCGAAGATACAATCAGCGTACCGGGCTATAAATAGATCCCCTGCTAGAGGTTCCAGGTACTTTATAATCGACGTAGAATTGTACCCCACATAGATCCCCATTGTTCTATGTGGACCCATCAATGTACGCTGAGGTGGTGATATCGGTATGTACAGAGCGCAACCGAATCTTCGAAGATGGGAAATACTTGGTTGATTTCCACGTACTAACTGCGACAGGGAGGCTGTATGATATGCAGTTGGTCAAATTTGTATCAACTCCGCGGCATGCAATACCGCATGTCCCCAACAAGATGTTGGAAGATTACAGTTCTGTAGGAGTGGTCTTCCTATCAGCTTGATCCTCTTGATAAGTGATTCCTCAAGACAATTTTGTGTGTGTACATATGGTACAGAATGCTCCACAGTTATGCCCAAAGCTAGGCAGTAATCATTGAACGCTCGTGAACTAAATTCAGCAGCATTATCCATTCCGATGGATTTTATCCTATGTTTAGGATGATTTGCCCTCAGTTTAATGATTTGAGCGATCAGCTTTGCAAAAGCATGGTTCCTTGTTGATAATAGACACATATTGGACCATCTTGTTGATGCATCAATGAGCACCATAAAATATCTAAATGGTCCCGATAACGGTTGAATTGGACCACATATATCTCCTTGAATGCGTTCAAGGAAATTAAGTGGTTCATTTTTGATCTTCAGATATGAAGGTCTTGTGATTAATTTCCCATTTGCACATGCAGTGCATACGAAATCCAAGGATTTGGGGAAATTAGCAACCGTTATGTTGTGTCCAGTTGAACCATCAATAATTTTTCTCATCATACCCACACCAGGATGACCCAGGCGATCATGCCATATCTTGAATTTGTCAAGATTCTGAAAAATTATTTTGTATGCCAAATGTTGCTCTGGCTTGATGTATGTGTAATACAGTCCAGAAGATAGAGCAAGTAGTCTCTCAAGGGTTTCCTTTTTGGATCCCTTCTGCTGAGTTATGAGCATGCTTTCAACTGCATTGTCTTCATGAGTTTCAATGTGGTAGCCATTCAGGCGGATATCCTTAAAACTCAACAGGGTACGAGTTGAATCCGGATACAATAAAGCCTCCTGGATTTCAAGTTTTGTACAATTCGGGAGTGTAAATGTGGCTTGACCAGAACCAACAATTACCGTGTTGTCAGGCCCAAGATGCGATTCTATCCCGATCACGTGACACTTACGTGATTGGGGCACAACCGCATTTCGGGCGCTTAGCAAGATGGATATCATTACATCATACCATTACATACATACATGGGGGATACAACAATACATACAACTCACATGAATACAACAACAAAAGAATACAAGCCATCCGACTACGGATGCAAACATGAAAAGCACAACGACATCCATCTGCTATCCCAGGCTGCCGACCCGGAACCTAACCCAAGACTGAAGAAGAAGAAGAAGAAGAAGAAAGAACTCCAACACAACGACAACGCTCTCACGTCAAGTCATCGGAAACCTGCACCTGCAAATGTTGTTGTAGTATCTGTGAGCCACGAGGACTCAGCAATCCCATAACCATGGGTAACAAGACTATCAAAGCTTAATGTGTAGGAAGAGGTAAAGTGGTGAGATTGCAGCAGCGGCCAAGCAAAATGTATGGTGGCTAACTTACGAGTACAAGAATAAGATGAGCATCTACGCAAACGGTCACAAACTAGTAGTGGTCGCTAAAGATCCTGAACTACCTACGAGTCAAACATAACCCCACCGTGTTCTCTTCTCAAAGTGAAAAGAGACATTCACGGTTACTCACACAGTTGTGTGTTTTACTTCGGATCCTCTGTCAAGTTTTCTACAACCGGACATTAACAAATTCCAATCTGCCACATAACCGCGGGAACGGCTTTCGAAAGATCATAACCCTGCAGGGGTGTCCCAACTTAGCCCATCACAAGCTCTCACGATCAGCTGAAGTAATAATAATTATTACCCCTTATCTTAGGGAAATCCGATCAGGCTTGGTATCCCGGTGCACAAGACATTTCGATAATGGTAAAACAAGTCCAGCAAGACCTCCCGGCGTGCCGACACCCTGATAGTAGTCGCGCATATCTCGTCTCAGGCCACGTCCGGGTGGGCGATTATACGAGTAAAACCAGCCCCCTGGTTTCCCCAAGGTGGCCCCGCATACTCCCCATTTGGGACCAACACCATCAGCACTGGCCCCCCCTGCTATGTAGAAAAGAATCTCGAGGGAGCGTCCCCCCTATGCAATTTAATTAATTAATTACGTTATTATTATGAGGCAAAATAAAACCAATGTTGGGTCTTGCTGGAGGAGTTTTATTCAAAGACGAAGTGTCAAGGGGTCCTCATATACCCAACCGTGTAAGGAACGCAAAATCAAGGAACATAATGTCGGTTTATCGGCGCCTAAGGTGGCATGAGTGGAACAAAACACTGAGCAAAAGGTCAGGCCTTCCACCCGTGCCCAGTATATAGGTGTGTTAATAATAATAATAATAATAATAATAATAATAGATATTGTGATATTCCAACAACAAGATCCGACATGGATCAAACTTCATCTTCACCTGCAACTAACAATGCTATAAGAGGCGCTGAGCAAGCGGGTAACATAGCCAAACAATGGTTTGCTAGGAAGGTGTCAAAGGTTAGAGGTTTCGTGGCAACAAGGAGAGGCTGACAATAATGATGGGTAGCGCGACATGTAACGATAGCATCAAGACAACTAAGCATGGCAATGATAGTAAAGGTATCCAATGGTATGGTCATCTTGCCTGAGATCCCGCAAGGAAGAAGAACGGGTCCATGAAGAAGACGAAGAAGAAGCCTCGAAGACGAACCACGTGTCGACGAACGAATCCTCACGATCGCAACAGAACAGCACTAACGAGAAGAAGCAAGCAATACGGTAAACACACAACACAAGAACATGACAATATGCTCAACCAAGTATGATGCAAGACAAGTCTATATATGATTCATTACATGGAAAGGGATGAAGCACACAAGAACAACATCACCCAACAAGTTTAAATGAGGCCGGAAACTACATATAACTAATCCGGTAAGTCCTCATATGCATATTTTGAAATTAGTCCAGATCTGAACAAACCTTATGTTAAAGTTGTTAAACAGCAGGTTAACATGCACCATGATGATCTACACGAAATTCTAGTCAAGTTTCATATAAAGTTTGTTTAATTCGGAGCTACGGCCTAGAAGATATGAGCAAAACAAGTCAAACATGGCAACGGTGCAAGATGCACACAACACATCAAGCAAACTCACTCCAAACATGAAAACAATATTATATTATGCTTCTACATGCAAAATCACACAATTTTTATATAGGACACACTCAAAACGGAGCAACGGGCTAAAAGATACACATGAAACAAGATATAACAACAAGCTGAAGTTAACAGCCACATAGCAATGTTGGAGCAAGGTAAATATATGCTACAGCACTCAAACATGATAACAAGAAGCATGGATATGAAGTATACATGTTACTTAACAAGTATGAACTTAGAACACACCCAAAAACCTACTGGAACATAATTAACCAAGCATGGCAAGTTGCAATAAAATTCTCCAGACTTAGCCAAAATCTGGGAAGGCAAAAACATTCATCATGATGCTGCCTTCGGAGGCACAAAACAACATGCATATCAACTCCACTAAGCATATAAAGAGCATGGACATGTAGTAGACATATCCTACAGCAAACAACTCCATTGGAGCAACTCCATAGGAGGCATGGATCAATAGCAACAAGCTTCACCAAATTGAACATGCTGATAAAAGTCTGACAGGTAAAATTTATAGCAACTTGAGAGCAAGAAATAAATAAGCTACAGCAGGTCATATGAGCAAGTAAGGGCATGAATGGATAGACAATAACATGAACAACAAGACATGATCATTAGCCACTCCAAAACAAGCATGGATTTGAGTGGGGCATCAAGCAAACATAGCATCAGGTTATAACAGATTCCAGACTTAGCAGTTTTTTCACGAAGTATAAAACAGTAACAACAACATGGCATGTTTACAAGCTTGTTTAAGTCAACACAAGGCACATCATGTAATGAGGTTTGCACCACAACAAAGACCATATAATGGTGCTTCTAAAACATATAAACATGTAGCATGAAGACAAGCACATCAATAGCAATTAGCAAGTGAAATCAGCATCTCGTAACAAGTTTCAGCACTTAACAGCCAAATGCACTTTTGCAACATAGATTAACATGGCAATATGGACTCAAACAAGCATGCTACAACAACCATCATGTAGTACACTTCACAATAAACATTTTGACATATCATATGCATCATTTGGATAAACATGCACCAAGTTATCATATCTCAAACATGGCATCAAATTAACAAGTAACAGCGGTTTATAACAAGTAGCACTCTTGCAACAGAGATTAGAGCATCTAGATGAAGTCAAACAAGCATGGCACAATGGAACAAAGTGAAGAGCATATCACCACGATCATTTTGACATATCATTCACTCAATTTAGACATACACACAAATATTTACAGCCATGCAAACATGCAACAAAAAATATGACATTTTAGGGACTTGGACAAAAACAACCTCGGGGAGAAGTGGACATGTCCGTGTCCCGGCGGACAAGTCTGACGAATGGGGCCCGCGTGGCAGAGAGAGAGGGGCGGACACGTCCGGGCTCCTCCCGGACATGTCCGTCGGCGCGGCGGCGGCGGGCCCATCTGGCAGCGTCACGAAGAGGGAGGTGGGAGGAGCTCCGGCCGGCGGCGGCGGATCCGCGACGAGGTGGCCGACGGGAAGGGCTGCGGCGACCGGAGGAGGCCGAGGAGTGGCGGATCCGGCCGCGGGGGCCCAGATCCGGCGGTGGGGCGTCCGGCGGGCGGCGAGGCGGGCCGGCGGGATCTCGGTGGCGGGGAAGACGAGCTCCGGGCGGCGGCGTGGTGGTAGAGTCTGGCGACGGAGGCGTCGAGCCACTGGAGGCAGGGAGGCGCGGCGGAAGGGCCAGCGGCTTCGAGCGGCGGCGGACGAGCGGGGAGGCTCGGGCGCTCGAGCGCAGGGGCGGGAGGCGGTTGGGCCCGGTCGGGCCCGGTTCGGCCCGGCGCGGGCCTCGCGTGGGCTGGCGGCGGTGGAAGCGGGGCAGAGAGGCGCGGGGCGACGTGGCCGGCCTGGATTGGCTGCACCGGCGGCTCAGGTGGCTGGGGAGCCAATGGCGAAGTGCCACGTGGCGCTGGTGAGGTGGAGGCGCCGGATTTGGAGGAGGAGGGGGTTGGCTGCGCACGGAAAACGAGGAGGATAGGCTAGAGGTAGGGGAAGGGCTAGGGATGCCCAAAAATGGCATGGGGAGGAGTATATATAAGGCAGGGGGCTAAGATTAGGGTTTGGGGGTGTTTTGGAGCAGATCGGAGCCCTCCGATCGCGATCCAACGGCACCGGAGCGGAGGGGGGGTTCTAGGCAGGCCTAGGTGGGTTGTGTAGGAGGGCTTTGGGCCGAGGGGGGAGAAGAGAAGTGCAGCCCGGCACGCGTTTCGGAGACCGAAACGTCCGACGTTTGGACCGACTACTAGTGCCGTTATATTTAACGGTTGGGCTATCAAACGGACTCCGAATGCGACGAAATTTGGCAGGCGGCCTGTCTACACTGTAATAAGATCACACGCCAAGTTTCAACCCATTCCGAGAACATTTTCCGGCCACTCATAAAATAAATATTCGGAGGCGCCGCGGGCGCGTGTGAGTGTGTCTGGGCTCAGAACGGACAACGGAAAGGACGGGCGGACTCGGACGGATGCAAGTTTTGAAAACATGCTGATGCAACACACATGATGACACGGCAAGATGCAACACGCAAGCAGATGACATGGCAACGACAACGAATAACTGGCTGACACCTGGCGCATCGGTCTCGGGGTGTCACACGTGTCATGACCACCAATTGTCATAACACTTCCCTTACTCTTTTTGAGACTTCGGAAGTATTTCACCTCACGTATAATTGTGTTAGAGGCACCACTGTCCGCTAAACAAATTTCCTCCTCCATTGGATTGATTCTCGAAGTTTTCTTCTCCTTTCTTCCCTTTCTCGTTCTCTTTTCCGGCGACTGTCGCCGGCGTGATTTTCTCTCACCAGAGTCGAAGTGCTGATAACGTGTTTTAGAACGAATTGATTGAACTATCTCTATTCCATTAAGGATCACAATTTATATACAAGCAGAACGGACACGATTGAAAGGACGTGTCCGTCGTGGGGGCGTGGAAGAACCGTCGCGTCGGTTACCAGGCAATCCGCACAATCGGTTTGTACAAGGGAGGATTATACCTAATTACAGAATTAAATTAATCCTAACAAATATCACCGGAACTATGCATGTGGTGGTAATGAAGGGGATACGATGTATACATCATTTGACCGATAATGGTTACTTAAGTGCATACACAAAATAGATACATATATATAAATGATGGTTTCTCAACTGCGTCGATGATATTTCACATTGAGCTTCTTCCCTTTCTTGTTCGTTGTCAATTAATTGAGCCCCTCGTTGTGACTTTTCCGGCACCATGGAGTACGATCTTTCTTAGGTGATGTAGTATTGATTCTTCTTATCACGTAGGCTTGATCGTCATCGTCATCTTCCCTCATCGGTTTGTTGTATCGGTCGTAGTCTTCCTCGTTGGCGATTCCATCCATTCCGACAATGCTCCTTTTGCCTCTCCTCATGACAACACGGCTGGGATTGGTCGGGTCGGTTTTATGGAAGCATTGGGTCACATGCTTAGCGTGTACTCATGGCTCAGTTCTGGCGACGATGTTAACGTTCACAGTAGCGATCTTCCGTCGGGTATAGACCTTGTTTTCTCTGACGACGTCCTTAGCCCATCTAGCACAGAACATCATCACATCGTGCATTCGAGCGTAATCAAGCTCCCTAATCTCTTCTACCCTTTCGTAGAATCTTTCTGTCGTGCTGTTGGCGCCGGTCACGCATTCAATCGTCACCCCTGAGTTTTGGTAATCACTTTCCATGTCTTTGGCATCCGTGTAGAACGTGTACCCGTTGATATCGTATGCCTGATAGGTCGCGAGTTTGGGCGCGGAGCCATGTGCTAAGGCGTGTACGAGCAATTCGTCCGAACTGCCCTCTTCCGGGCGATCAGCAAGAACTTGCTCTTTTGAACCAACGCGAGAAAGTGGTGTTGTGCTCTACAGTAACTTCGTCGTCCGTCTTGCGCATTCCCTTATCACAGTACTTCTTTGCGATGGTTTCTTTGTGCAGTCTCACATAATCATCTACCACATCTAGGTGTTGTAGCACTACTAAGTTAGCCATGTCAAAGTCGTTCCGTCGATCCGAGTAGTCCACGTGTTATTCCCTCCGACTGTTGTTGTGACCTTATCCTCCGAGCCTCACATGGTGCTTCTTGACGGGCAAACCAACAACAGGGTCTCCGACGCCTATATAATTCTCGCAAAAGGAGGTGCACTCTTGCGTCAGATACCGCTAGACGATGCTCCCATCAGGATGGGACATGTTACGAACAGATCCTTTGATGACCCCATTCATCTTCTCGAACGGCATCATGTTCTGAAGGAATGTCGGCTCGAGGTCGATGATGTCGTCCACGACGTGGACACACAGATGCACCATGACATCAAAGAACGCGGGCGGGAAGTACATCCAAGCTCACATAGTATGACAATGATCTCTTCATGTAGTCTTCGGAGCTGCTTCACATTGATAGACTTTCGAGAGATAATGTCGAAGAAGTTGCAGAGACCAGTAAGCGTGTCACGGGCATACTTGTCCATTATCCCTCTAATGGCAACCGGGAGTATCTGCGTCATCATCACGTGACAGTCATGAGACTTCATCCCGCTGAAACTTTTCTTCTTGGTGCCTAGAAATCTGCTTATCTTCCCACAGTAACCGGAACTGACTTTGATTCGCGCAAGGCACTTGATGAATTGATCAATCTCCTTCGCACTTAAGGTGCAGAAAGAAGGGGGGCAATAATTATCCACCTTCTTGTTGACTTTTCTGCCCCTTCCCCCTCCTTCGTCTCCGTCTCCATCTCCTCCGTCGACTTTTTATGGGGCGGCATGTGGAGATCTCTCCTAATCTTCAAATCTTCCAAGTATTTCCTTGCCTTCGTCCCATCCTTGGTCTTCTCCAGCATGTTCATTAGTGTGCCAAGCAAGCTCTCGAGGACATTCTTAGTGATATGCATTTGATCAAGGCAATGAAGCGTGTCGTGATTGGGCCAGTACTCCAAGTCCCAGAAAACATGCGTCATTTTCCATACCTTCGACAGTGGCTCTGATGCCTTTTTCATCATTCCTAGCGTGGGGCACTGTTCCCAGTTTTTCAACAGCTCGTTGATTTTGGCGCCGCTCCTCTTACGTGGAGGTCCTCGATGCTCAGCCAAATCATTGAATAGATCTCCATGTTTTCTCCATGGGTCATCCTTCTCGAGCCATCTACGATGCCCCATGTACATGATTTTCCAATACCCGCCATCTTTCGTTGACGTAAGCTGCTGAGATGTTGTATCATCCATGCACCTCATGCATCCGCAGTATCTGTGGCACACCTAGCCGGAGGTGTACCCGTAACCGAGATAGTCGTGCACTATCATCATTAGCGCGGCTCTCATATAGAAATACTCTCCTTTGCTGGCGTCCCATGTCCATGCCGATGTTTTCCATAACGTGTCTAGATTCTCTTTTAGAAGCCCCATATATAGGTTAATATTATTTCCCGGTTGTTTCGGCCCTTGAATCAACATGCTCATGTGTATGTACTTTGTCATCATGCACTTCCATGGGTGGAGGTTGTACATCCATACAAAGACGGGCCATGTGTTGTGGTTGGTAATCTGGTTTCCAAAAGGATTCATGACATCGGTACTCGCACCAAGCACGTTGTTCCTTGCATCTTCTTTGAAAAATCCATATTCGGTGTTGAATACTCTCCACTGTATAGCATCTGTGAGGTGTCTTAGCTTCGGATCATCTCCATCGCCGGGCTTCTTCCTCTCCGCGTGCCAGCGCATGAGCTTTGCTTCCTTAGGATCTACAAAATACCGCTGCAGACGGGGAATGATCGGAAAGTCCCATACAACTTTATGAGGAGCTTTCTTTCCTGCCTTCTTGTATCGAGAAGCATTGCACGGTGGACAGTTGATTTTTTCTGCCTGCTCCCCTCGATAAATAATGCAATAGTTGATGCATGTGTGGTATCTAATGTGCGGCAGATCAAGAGGGAAAACAATTCTCTTGGCCTCCTCGACACTAGTAGGACACAAGGTCCCCGTGGGAAGAACTTTATTATGTAGATACTTCAAATGCTCATCGAGGCTTCTGTCTGTCCATTTGTTTTTGTCCTTCATCTTTAGAAGTTCGAGCGTGAAACTCAAGTGGGCCACCTCGGGATCGTAACCGTCATACAATGGAGTCTTCGAGTCTACTTCAAGTTGCGCCAGCTTGGCCTCCTCTCACAAAGTAGCTCTCTTGCTAGTCGTACTCTTGCGAAGGAGGTCTCGAACATGAGGGTCCTGCACGACTGAACTTAGTAGCGTCGAAGACTGCGGCGTGACCGCCGCCTCTTCACTGCCATGTCCGGACTCTTCTTCGCCATGTTCGGAATCTTCTCCCCCGCCACCATGTCCGGACTCTTCCCCGTCGCCATGTTCGGCGCAATCGTCTGCGTGTCGACCGGTCATCGCTTCGTCTAGCCCCATGTCCTTATTCCCTGCCATGTGGACGTCATCATCATTATCTCACTTATCCACCAAGTATAGCCATCCATGAAACCATTCATCAGCAGGTGCGCCTTCAAACTGCCACGATCAAAAGGGTCCAAAAGGACTCCTTTGCATCTTGTACACGGACATCTAATCCTAGTCCGATCATTTGCATACATGTCCATCTCCGCGGATTGCAAGTATCGCTCCATCTTCCATCCACTCACCTTCATGACCGACTGCACGGTATGACAAGCAAAAGGGTTATAAAAAACTGCATCCATGCATCAAAGTCATATAAAAAAATTGGCACGACCTTGCCTAAAAATAGAACATATCGAGTTTGCTCGAAATTCACTGAAACGGGAATAAATCGACATTTCGGCAAAACATAAGCAACTCAGGGGGCATGTCACTCGCACAAATCCCTTCATATCACAAACAGACATATTCCCATTCTTGAAATGCACAACTTTTTACTCGCCTATCTCCCGAGAGAGATCGAGCACGGTTAGATGTGAGGCCTCGCTACCTATAGGGACAATCGAAAGTGTGGATGGCTAAATAGCTAGCTAGATCTAGTTGTTGGGAGGAGAGATGACTCTAGCTAACTAATGGAGATGAAGAGTGATGAGCTAGCTACATCTATATCTATGGAAGGAGGGAGAGCCAAATAAATGAGGAAGATAGAGAAGAGATGCCATTTATGGAGGAGAACTTTGGTGGAGGGGGCATTAATGGGGAGAGAAGAGAGGTAGAAGGAAGAGAGAAGAAGGGCAATAATGATGGAGAAGTAACTTGGAGAGGGGAGAGGGGAAAGGAGGAGAGAGGGGTGGGTGAAAATGTGGCAACCATGCCTAGCAGTAGCGATGTATTCTTGACAATGCTACTGCTATTGTGCTTAGCAGTAGCGCTTGTCGTGAGCATCGCTACTACTAAGTGGGTACCAATAGTAGTAGCGATGTTTCCTTAGCAAGCACTACTGCTAAGTCTGTATTTTGGGCCGCGCTGCTACTATAGCTAGCGTCGGTGGGCTCGTTGGTTCCGACTTAGCGGTAGCGCTCTTTCTGGTTCCAGTGCTAAAGCTAAGGCCTTACTTGTAGCACTGCACTAGACCAACGCTACTGCTAATTAGCAGCAGCGCTTGTTATTGTCCAGTGCTACTACTGATTTCCTACCTATAAGCATTTCCCTAGTAGTGTTTAGACGCCTTGACTGGATAGGGCTCGACCATGTGCACCCGCAATATCAGCATAACCAGCTTCACCGGGGTATCGTGAAGCTCTATTTTTGTTGACACCTTGGGACATGTCTGCACCAAGATTTTCACTGGATCAACACATGCAAAAAATGCCATGGCGTGGTTGGAAGACCTTCAAGTGGCGAAGGCGGTGTCTTGGATGCGATGGAGACTTTGCTTTCACATGCGGTTGTTCAGACTTGTCTTGCGGCATATGTTCCTATCCAGACCGGGCATGAGTCCATGGAAGCCTGGTTGTACGTGACTTGTAGTAGTAGCCTCCGCAACATTGGAGGACTTCTTTGTTTGTGGTGCTTTTTTGAGTATCGAGTCCTGATTTTCAGGGTGAAAACCCAAGGACTGGCCTTTATTGGTTGTGACTCGCAGTGGCCTTGTTGAAAACCTACGATCTTTGATTGGGCAACAACAACGCTTGTGCATAGTTTATTTCATGTAGACTTTGCTTTTGGAGAAATTTTTTTGTAGTCCGGGTGCTATCTTTGGTGGCGGTTAGAGTGATGCTACTACGCGTGATTGATCATTGTGGTAGCGTTTTTTCTCTCGTTTTTGGTTGTGTGCATCCCGGATGTTTTAGGCATCTTGCAGGTGCAGAGACTGGATGTAATTGGTATCTGCTCGATATTAAATATATGCCCTTAAAAAGTAAAAAATAAACACACTTGCCTCCTTTTTATTGTGCTTGACTGAGGATGTGATCCAGTGCTTATGTGATCTGGCGTGCACTAAGAACGAACATATTTGAATTTTAAACTGGCATTTACAGACAGACATATAGTGACAAGCTTTGGATGGCCGGATCACGTGTCCTTGTCCGCGGACTGGTCCCCCTGACCGCAGATGGATCCAGTGTTCCGTTTGCGACTCAGCATTGAAGATGCCCTAATGGACAACACTCTCAGTCGGTTTAATTAGTACTTTCTCCTCCATTCACTAATACTTCATTTGTCTCAAAATAAGTGTCGTTGATTTAGTATAACTTTATACTAAATCAAAACATTTATTTTGCGACGAAGAAAGTATAAGACAGACTAAAATAGATGAATAAATACACTAAAATGAAGAGCGGACGCGGGTGCACGCAGCGGTAGCTAAACGCAGTTATCCAGCCGGTTGCGCCGTACGAGGTGATTCGTGCAATAGGAATTGCTGAAAAGAGTAAAGTGGACATACATCGCTTGATACCAGCAAATACCGGCAAGTTTTCGTGTTTTGACCCTGTTATCATTTTATTTCGATATCTGACCCCTGTTTTGAAAATTTTCGGGATCTGACCCTTTTGCCTACCGCCATAGGTTCTGGCGGTAGCCACAGATGTCCTACCATCAGGGGGTCCGACGGTAGGCGTCGGCACGCCGTTAGCTGGGCTGACAGGCAGCTGACGTGGAAAAGGGTCCTACCGCCAGAGCCCATGGCGGTAGGGTACTAGAACCTACCGCCAGAGGCCCTGGCGGTAGGGTCATGTGTGGTGGATAAGGTGGGGAGGGGCTGGTTTGTGGACCCCACCACCACTCTTCTTCCCCACTCACCTTCTTCCCCGTGCTCAGCTCCTCTCCCCCCTCTCTCCCCCTCACAAACCCCCCTAGATCCCCTCCATTTGCTTGAGATTTCACCGGTGAATCCGGAGGAGGAATGGGGGAGGTACCTTGGGTGATGAAAATGCTCCGGATCCACCGGTGAAATCTCAAGCAAATGGAGGGATCTAGGGGGGGTTTGTGAGGGGGAGAGAGGGGAAGGGGAGCTGAGCACGGGGAAGAAGGTGAGTGGGGAAGAAGAGTGGTGGTGGGGCCCACAAACCAGCCCCTCCCCACCTTATCCACCACACAGGACCCTACCGCCAGGGCCTCTAGCGGTAGGTTCTAGTACCCTACCAACATGGGCTCTGGCGGTAGGACCCTTCTCCACGTCAGCTGGCCGTCAGCCCAGCTAACGGCGTGCCGACGCCTACCGCCGGACCCCCTGGCGGTAGGATGTCTGTGGCTACCGCCAGAACCTCTGGCGGTAGGCAAAAGGGTCAGTTCCCGAAATTTTTCAAAATAGGGGTCAGATATCGAAATAAAATGAGAAAATGGTCAAAACACGAAAATTTGCCGCAGATACCCTGCCCAAATTGGTCTGATGGGCTCGCCCAGTGGTACATATCTAACGCACAGAGGGACCGGCCGCGCAGGACATGCAGTGTGTCGATAAAGTTTCTGTACGGACCAAGCTAGGTGGCGTGTACCCAGGTTAAGCGCCTGTCCTACGTCTCGTAGGAGATTCCTTTTTCGGTTGGGGACAAAGACGAGACCAAATTTTGTGTTTGGACCTTTTGACGTAAGTTTAGCCGGTTCTGACCCCCACCCAAAACTATTTTGAGATCTGACATTTTTTGGCTACCACCAGACAGTCCGGCGATAAATTTGGATAGGCTACTGCCACACGGATTGGCGGTAGACATAACGGCAGGCCAAAGACGGCTGTTTGCGCCCACCTACATGACAAAGGGCCCTACCGCCGGACACCATGGAGGTTGGATTGGTGTTGTGCATTGGAATTGTACTATGACGGCGAAGGAGGGTTTCCTTGGCGGTAGGTTTCACTAGCCTACCGCCGAGTGCCCTGGCGGTAGGGCTCACGAGCCTACCGCCGGTGTCCCTGACGGTAGGGCGCTTTGCATCCTCCATTTCCTATTTAGTGAAGAACAAAAACATTCCTGAGTAATTACGTGACATGAGTTCAGATTACATGAGGTCAAATGAGTTGAAATGACAATAGTTCAAATGACATGATTTCAAATTAAATGAGTTCAAATGGCACCCCCTGGCCAAATTATGTGCCCTGAAATTTGAAGTTTGCCTTTGGAGATGCCCTGATCATGGTGGCCGGTACCGCCCATACGGATTGTGCTCCGCCTCTCGCTGGTGTTCGTTGAGAAACTATGAAGGGAACATAATTTGGAACAACTGCGTAGGTACACTCCATGGAGGGGACACATAATCTGAAGCCCTACGTATGGTGCACTCCATACGGATTGATTTTTTTTTTTTTTTTTTTTTGCCGAGAGCTTCTCGGATGTTGTTTTTAGCCACAACTTTCCCAACATAATTTGGAGCAACTGCGTATGGTGCTGCTGGACTGGAGTGCCGAGCCGCACGGGAACAGGCGGTCAATGTTGATGGAGTAAGGCCGCTGGTTCGGCGCCAAGTGGGGGATTTTGATGTGCTAACAAAATACTAGCGGGACAAGGAGAATTGATCCAAGGATGTTCTGAAGATCGATTCGATGTTGATAAGTTTCCGCGGGACAGATTCTACAGGCGCTCATCATTCTTTGACCAATGCTGGATTGCTGGAAATCAGAGAGCTGGACGGATTTGGACGCATCGATCATGCCCGTGGATCGACCAAAAGTTGCCGCCAGTGACAGTCTTCCCGCGTTTAGTTTGTGCTAAATAAGTCGGCAAATTTAATACCAGTTGGCAGTTACTTCGAACAAAAAATACAGTTGGCAGTGTTGACCGCGGTACGGATGTTTGTTCGGCCGTTGGAAAATCCGAAAGGGAAATTTACTTTGAAAACACACAACCTGGCACCTGCTAGGATAGCAATATACATATACAGTTTAAAAGAGATCTAGCTAACCTAGTACTACGCTGCATGTCATGTCCATTTAGACGCATCAACCTTTGCCCTTCCATTGGCCAGGCCAACCGTACGTAGCTTCCCATGTCGAACCCGAAGGTAGCTGGCATCTCGTCCGTGCTCCCGGCACATCGCCGGTACCGGTGTCGCCGTGGTTGGCTAGATGCGGCTTCCGCTGCGGCGCCGTTCTTGACGAGGCCTGGCTCGCACAATGACCGAAGAAACCAGCCTCTTGGTCTTGGTCTCACCTCCGGCAGTCATCGTCTTCCTCCTCCCCTCTACTCGACTAGCGTCAGGGCTCGGACGATGGTTCCTTCATGTATCGGTAAGCGTGCGCCATATATTACTTTGCTTGTTTTCGTGTTCTCTCAAGGGTAATTATAAAAGTGGGTAATAACAACATGGGTGCCATAGTGATAAATGTAAGGTGAATATGCGGGTGACTGCGTGAATGTCACGAACTTGTAACTATAATCTGAACTCGGTAACAACATTCATGACATGGTTGTAATTCTAGGCAAAGAAGTTAAAAAAATCTAGATTATTGCTAAGATGGTAATAGTAACCTCTTGCTCGCCCAAAAAAAAAAGGTACTCCCTCCGTTCACTTTTGTAAGTCATTTCAGACAACTCAAAATTGGTTGTTTTATACATTGTCTGAAATGTCTTCAAGGTCACTGATATATATCACCAGGATGCTCCAGTCTATCAAGCCTAACCATCACACCACTGATATATATCACCATACCAGGATGCTTCAATCTGCCCAAAAACTAGCAATGATGTAAACAACTCCATTTTCATAATGAAAATGGGGGCCGTGTGGCCCCTTCGATCGAAAAAAAAATGTCTTCAAGTCTTATAAAAGTGAACAGAGGGAGTAGTAGTAACCTCGACTTTAGTCCATGCATTCTCAGAATGCACGAAAACTCCATAAACTCTGTAAAAATAGGTATATAATGTTCTGATACTTGATTTCATGGCATTTTTTAAACTCATTTATTTTGTTTTAAATTGAATAATGTTCATATTTTACTAAGATTTTTGTACTGAGTGATGTTTTCATTGATTTGTGGCACATATGTATCTCTTTTTTTTTAAATAGCGAATGGTGCAAGGACGTTTGTAGGAGAAAATGCAAGCATGCAAAACATGGTATGTACATCAGTGTTGATTGTTGTTTCTATTGAACTTTGGGTCTTGTGTCTGTCATATGATTCTATTCTCAACTAATTTAGGAACAGAAGGCAAGAATAAAGAAGCAACTCTTGGAACCCAAATTGTCGCCATCTTCATATGACACCGCATGGGTGGCTATGGTGCCCTTACCGGGCTCGTCTCAGGAGGTTCCATGCTTCCCGCAGTGTATTGAATGGATACTACAAAACCAACAGATCAATGGATCTTGGGGTCTTGCTCACATGGACTCCTCAGTCAATAAGGCCACCCTCTCATCCACACTTGCTTGTGTGCTTGCACTTCAGAGATGGAATGTCGGGATGGAACATATTAGGAGAGGTATGAAATTTGAGAACATATGAATTTACTTGCTAATGTTGTTTTAATCTCTCACATTTTTAAGTTTACAAGGGTCTTGATGCGATGATAATGATATACTCAGGAATACATTTTATTGGCAAAAACGTCTTCGTTGTCATGGATGAACAGATTGCTGCTCCTATAGGCTTCAATATCATTTTTCCTGGTATGCTTAGCATTGCCATGGGGATGGGTTTGCGGTTTCCTGTGAGACAAACAAATGTTGATGCAATTCTGCATCTCCGGGAGTTGGAACTAGAAAGGTTTGTTAGTGACAATTGTGGCACGATTTCCCCATAAAATTATTATATCATGAAATTTGTACTATTTCCTTTCCTATCTAGTTCTACCAATAGTTTTAAAAATTTAGATACTTAATTTGCATTTTTTTCCCTTACCTTTTTAGTTTGCACTGTTCTTTTTTCTTACCTTCTTTAGAAAATTAGAACTTCCTATAAGATGTTTGCATTTTGAAAGTTTTTATGAGAGCCATAATTCCTTCCAATAATAATTAGAGTATCGCACATGTGCTACCATGCAATGGAATTTTCAAATATCCTTACATATGACTTAATTCAGACTTGTGGCGGATAAATCTTTTGGGAGAGAAGCATATACTGCTTACGTTGCTGAAGGACTAGGAAACCTATTGGACTGGAATGAAGTTATGAAGTTCCAAAGGAGGAATGGATCATTGTTCAACTCTCCTTCCACAACTGCTGCTGCATTAATCCAAAATTATGATGACAAAGCCCTCCAGTATCTAAATTTGCTTGTCAGTAAGTTTGATGGTTCAGGTAGGTCTTTTGTCCTTTCATGCTAAGAATTCGCAAGGGCGTACACTATTTTTAAATGCCTAACAACATTAGAATGTTGCAGTTCCAACAGTGTACCCAACAAATATATATTGCCAGCTTTCAATGGTGGATAATCTTGAGAAGGTTGGGATATCTCGGTATTTTTCAAGTGAGATAAAGAGCATCCTGGACATGACATACAGGTACTTGTGACCTATGATCATAAATAAAAAATTGGTATTTCTCTTTTGAAGCTTGTGCTAACTATATCCATGCACTTTGCAGTTGTTGGTTACAAAGAGATGAGGAAATCATCCTGGATGTATCAACATGTGCAATGGCATTTCGTATATTACGAATGAATGGATATGATATTTCATCAGGTACTACTTGTGTTGAAATTCCCTATCTTGTTAATGTTATGTTAGTCTTTTTCAGTGTTATATTCAATTCTGTAATTTCAATCTGATGCAGATGAGTTGTCTCATATCGATGAAGCCTCCACTTTCCATAATTCACTTCAAGGATATTTAAGTGATACAAAATCCATAATGGAATTGTACAAGGCTTCAAGAGTTAGTGTATCAGAAAATGAACTAAACCTCGACAATATATGTTATTGGTCAGGGAACTTATTGAAGGAAAATATATTTCATGATGACGTGCAAAGTAGGTCGATATTGGCAGAGGTACTTGCATGAAATTTAAAACTCAGATAATGTATTGATTCAATATTGACTAGGTTACAGTTTATGTTTACTTGTATACCTTTATAATTTCAGGCGGAGTATGCTCTTAAATTTCCCTTTTATGCCACAATGGATCGTATGGATCACAAGAGGAACATTGAAAACTTTGATTTCGGTGGTTCGCAGATGTTGAAGACAGAACACTGGTAAGAGTTTTACTTCTTGAAAAGATTTGTGAGCTTTGAATCATATAAATATATATGTTGGACATCAAATTCATTTTGGTGAATCAGGCCATGTTGTGTAAACCAAGATATTTTAGCTTTGGCTATTGAAGATTTCACCATCTCTCAATCTGTTTACCAGAGTGAACTCCAGCTTCTCGAACGGTAATCTGACAAATATGCTCTCTTGTCTTAGTAAATTCCTTTCTTAGAGAGTTTATAATTTTTTGTTGCAACAGTTGGGTGAAGGAGAACAAGCTAGACCAACTACTGTTTGCACGACAGAGGACGACATATTGTTATCTCGCTGCTGCTGCTACCATGTTCCCTCCTGAATTGTCTGATGCTCGCATTTCATGGGCCAAAAATTCCATACTCATAAATATTGTTGATGACTTCTTCGATGTGGCGGGGTCAAGAGAAGAATTAGAAAACCTTGTAGAACTAATCGAGAAGTATGATTTGTCAACTTGATTGATTTATATGTTCTTTCTTAGCACCACTGATGGCATCTTCTCTCTAAAGATGTTGTTGTTTATAACAAGTCATTTTGTGTAATTTGCTAATGTGTGTCTTAGGTGGGATGAGCACTACGAAGACGAATTCTACTCTGAGCAAGTAAAAATATTGTTTTATGCCATTTACACTTCAACGAGCCAGCTTGGAACAATGGCTTCTGTTGTACAGAACCGTGACGTTAAAAAGCACCTAGTAGAAACGGTGAGTTTCCCGCGCGTCTGCCATATTTTGAGTTTCTTTTGTTCAACAATGAAATATTGTAATTCATTTGTAGTGGCTACAACTACTAAGGACTATGATGACTGAGGCGGATTGGCGGATGAGACAATATGTGCCAACAGTTGAAGAATACATGAAACTTGCAGTTGTGTCATTCACAGTAGCTCCCATTCTACTCCCAGCATCATATTTTGTGAGGCAAACACTCTTGGCTTGTGTTGTAAATGGTCAAGAGTACAACGAGTTGTTCAGACTAATGGGCACTTGTTGTCGCCTCCTCAATGACATTCAAGGCTTTGAGGTATTTCAGCCACCTTCATACCTTAAAGTTTGTGTATTTCAAGGTTTAATATAGCTATGTAAGCATGTCATTTTTTTACGTATATGGCTTCAAATATAACTACACGAAAATTCTTTGTATACAATATTTGGTGAGACTACAGGCACCAAAGTAATGCTCACAAAAATCTAAATTCTTATACATTAATGATATTATTAAGAGCATATACATTGTGAAAATAGATCCCATGTTTCCTTTGGAAGCTTGGTTCATTTACTAAACTCTATGCATCATGTGTATCCTATTGCGCGTATTTGATGATAGAATAGTAGTTGTTCATATCTTTGTCAGTCACTTTAGTCATTAAGTCATAATTGGGCTATTTTGATAGATTTTCTATATACTATTGATACAGAGGGAGAGCGGCGAGGGAAAACTTGATAGTGTTTCACTACGTGTTCTCCATAGTGATGGTTCTATGTCCATTGAAGCAGCTAAAGATTCAATAAAGCGGTCCATAGCCTCATGTAGAAAAGATTTGCTAAGGTTGGTCCTTAAGCAAGATAGTGTTTTTCCTAGGGCATGCAGGGAGTTATTTTGGAACATGTGCAAGATATGCCACTTGTTCTACTCTCACACAGATGCATTTACCTCGCCAAGTGAGATGGTCACCACAGTGAATGCAGTTATCAATGAGCCACTCAAACTCCAAATTAGCAATCCATCTTTTGTTGCGCAGTCGGAAAAATAAGGATGTCATGTATTTTTACCATTTTCATATGGATCAGCCGACCAGGTACACTTCTCAAAAATAAAAGGGATGAGATGATGGTTGCGCCAAAAACATATACTAGTTGGGTTCTGGCTACACTGATCTGAACATTCATCTTGGGCAAAGATAGTTATATTCCACAATAGTTCGTGTCTCTTCTGTAAAGGTTGTGCTACTCTCGGAATTTGTATTTGTTGCTAGTACAATTTTCCTATCCCGGTCCACATCATTTCTGGTTGCATGTTTCACAAAAAAAATGGCAGTACTAGTCTCTGTACGGATCTTGTTTGTAGTGTGATCAAATCAACTAATAAGGGACAAGACACTATAAAGAGGTACACAATTTTTCCACAGTGGACAAAATATTATGTGAGGCCAAAAAATAAAGATACAAGAATGAGATAAGCTTCCAATGGCACAACCATCACAAGATGCAACCAAAAGAAATGCCTTCAAGATGAAGACACATTCAAGTAGATCTATTACAACCAATGTGGTTGTTTGTATTTCATTTCTTCCAAGACGATGCTCTTTTTACAAGTGAAAGCACTCACTGAAATACTTACTGAATCTCGTATTTCTCTTGGAGCCAAGAATTTTTTACATGTCTGGGTCAATTAGAGGTTCGACTTGCTTCCCCCACCCTCTCCTATGAAATGGAAACCCCTTGTTGGCATAGAAGTAGGATTTTAAGGGCTTCTATCGAAGCGGAATAGGAGGAAGTCATGCATTCTTTCAAGAATCCCCACCCCTACCTTCTCTTCCTATCATATAAAAAGGCGGGACATTGTTGTGTTTAATTACCATATGAAGGTTATAGACGAGCAGTGCCATCAATTTGAGCACAATCTCCCCAAAGACATGTTGTATATTGTAGAATTTACATACAATGAAGATATAATAGAATATGTCAAGATATTTGTTAGATGTATTTCTATCTATCAAGATATTTAAGAATGGTAAAGTTACACGAACTCGTGTACCTTCAATTTTTCAAGTGTTACAAAATGATCCGCGGAGGCATGCAATTTCCCCCTTATTTTTTCTCAACTAGGGATTTTGGTTTAGCTAAGATTTTAAGGGATAATGTATCCAAACAAACCGACATTACTTTCCTTGAAATATATGGCTTCAATTTACTAAAAGGGTACTTGCAATGGTACATCTGAATTAAATAATGAGAGGACTATGTTTAATATTTAGAGGTATTGTTATGTGATTAATTTTCTAAACAACAACAGAGATCCTAGTTTGAGATATTGATTTAGGTACAAATATATTTTTTAGTGTAAATACTTGATGGACATTTATACTTTGAAGCCTTAGAACTAGCCCTGATTAGCAAACTATCTAAAAAAAAACACATAAAAGCAACACTACTACACTCAAACCAGCATGTTAGCACCTAATCTGGACACATTTAAAATGGTGCAAATTTAGATCATATATTTAACTCATGAACATCCATTCATGTAAATCTTCTTGCTTAGCATATCTATGTGAACGAGTATGCAGAATCATTGGATTCTTTATAAAATTAATGAAAAGTCATCGCCTAATATGATACCATATCTTTTTGAAATAATGGTTTAGAATGTAGAAAAAATCTGTAGTGCTGAATATTGTAGGTAGTTGAAGAAATTATATTATCAGAGGTGAGACAGCCGCCTCCAACTATAGATACAATAGTCACTCATGTGGGATGTAAGTTGTATCAATTTTTAACAACAAAATCGTAATTCATAAATGTGTGAGTTAATCATATGAAAATAAATGTCAAAGCTTGCTTCCCGCCAATCTGTAACTTAAGGGAAAATGTGGCTGGACCTAAAACTCCCTTGACGTTATTGTACGATATTTGCATGGCTGTTAGTGATGGATTGTTAATAGTATGGGGGTTTGGGGTTGTCACAAATTGTGGTTCTGGTAAGGGAGCAACAATCTCAGTCTCGTTGGAATCATCTTCATCCAATATAAATTCATGTATTGCTTGCAATGGTGATGTCTGTTCCACGGTTCTTTGCACTAGCAGCATGATTTATTTTCCTGAGGTGCTATAGTTGTTTGTCCTTTCTCAACATTAGCGCCTAGTAACTGCATTTGAGGGGGAAGACATTGAAACTGCACTAGATGTGCTCTGGATCTCTGAAACTAAGGTAGATTAGTAACTCTCTGCAACTGTTGCTTTCTCATGCAATTTTTCATACCATTAAATGGAGATCGTGCTAATAGGTATTTGTGCACTCACTTCATGCTTGATTATAGGTTTTAGACCTTCAATGAAACAACTCATATGAATGACTTATAAATAGGAACGGTCCCTCTTGACCAGCTCACACAATGCTCAAAGTGATCAATATACCAAGCTAATTTTTTGTAGGATTTCCCTGGACTCATGCACATCAATTCAGTAAACCTGTTAGAAAACATATAAAATACTGCTACCAGTTTATGCTTGCCAAGGAATGACAAGTTTTTAAAACCAGGTAGAGGCTCTTCCAGTGAAGTGTCCAATATCTAATTTCATCCACGGGTTGAAGGGAGTGCCAAACATGTCAAAGAAATTTTCACAGTTGGTTTACCAAGTCACAACTTCATCACCTAGAAGATATGGATTTCCAACAGAGAACCTTTCAAAACAGCCTCTACATAAATGAAGAAGTGCCTCTGCTTCCACCACTAATTGATACCGAGTGTTGTACGAAGTGTGAACACCTATGTGTGCTTGCTAATGAACAAGAGCCTACGGTGGAGGTATTTGATAGTATCAGCATGTGACGGAGGTGTAATGTAATATAATTGGGAGTGGAGGGTAATACTTGTAGGAATGCCATAGCATCCCAGATCAAAGAAATGTTGTATAAAGTGAGTGTGAGGAGGTGGAGGAGCGGTGTGAGGTGCATAAGGCTAGCCCATATTGACATTGGTATATTGTTGAATCTTACATGAGGAGGGGTAAACTCTGGGTTTGGGTGGGTCAGTGCAATGTTATGAGTTACCATGCAAGGTAGCAGTCTCATTGTAAATTGCAACATGGGAACTAGAAGTTATGGTCACAAGCACAATAACTCAAGGTGCAATAACTGAAGGAACATCAAATACATAGTGCATAGTTTGTGGTTTTATATCGACTGTCGCTGGTGCGGATGAAAAATCTCGGCAACTCGATGGTGGAAGGGTACTACTCCATGTTTCACAAAATCGAGTTACAGACAGAAGAAGGGTCTTGCTTTGCCAGGAGTTGCAGTATCATATCTTCTAAATTATTCAGCGATGTCTGCAGCTTGTCCACCACGACTTGTAGGAAGTGGCGGAGCATGAGCTAACTACAAGAGGGGGCCAACTCCAGGTCAAAACACAAAGTATGCATCAAAAAACACACAATAAGGGATGATTAGATGACCATGTCTTGGAGAGAAGGACTGCATAGTATGTTGTTTCTCCATTTATACCTTAACCAGAAATTTATAATGCATCAAAATTTGTATCATTTTGTAGACGGGGTATTGGAATAGAAATCTAAATTGCCAGAACATCTCAGTGAAATAATGAAAATAGGGCATACATATTAGCTAAGCCTAATCTGACAAAGCACTATTTCTGTAACCAAGTAATATAGCGCGGACCAGGGCGCCGACGCGTAGGTGTGTTGACGTCAATACATGGCGTGGGCATGCTGGTGCGGCTCTAATTGTGGGCAATTGTAGCGGAGAATAATGGGATCTAGGTCCAGACGTACATGACGTCGGTCGCGCGGTATGGCGATATTGACGGCGTGGCCATGCGGCTAACATATTTGCACGCGGTGAGGAAAAGGCATGAATGCGGCTGGTGGATGGATAACGAACAACCACCAGGCAACTAGAGACACTACAAGGATACCCCCTCTAAAGCAACACATATTTTACAACGTTTTGACTCTATGTTGCAAAATTAACGATAGATACGCATATAATGTATTGTAGCATATGTGTTGTACCTGCAGCTCGTGACCCATTGCAACCAACCACAACTCCAAGTAAAGCCCAATGCACTAACCCAGCCTTTTATCTAGCCCAGCCCAAGTTGGTTTTGGCGATTAATCTAGATCGTTCCCTTCCCCGACCTCCTTCCTCTCGAACCCTCGCACACCGGCCGCCGCCACTCCTTTGCGCGGCTGCGACCTATCTGCATCCGGCACGCCACCCCTCACCACTCACCTGCGACCCTTCGTCCCGGCGCGCCGTCCCTCGCCACCAGCCCGCGACCCTGAATCCCGGCGCGACGGCCCTCGTCACCGCTCCCTTGCAACCACCGGTGAATCCAAGGTACGGCCATGAACAAAGCACATACGACCCCATCCCTCATCTCACATCTGTAGACTCTCAGGGTACCAATACATCATTCCACATCTTTAGCCTTGTTCGTCCTCCTATGGTGCTCCTACTCCTAATCGTTCTCCACTATTGACATTTTAACCATGTAAAACAATCCAGGCCACCTCTCGCTGATCCCTTCTCTGCTATCTTTTAATCTTTATTGCCCCAACGACCCGGCAAGTCATCTTGGCTGAGGAGGACATCCTTTCAATCTCACATTCGATGCCCGACCAAACTTCAATCCAATGCAATGGGGAAGGTGGACATCAAAGGCAGTTTGTAGCTGATTGGACAACAGCCATTGTTGGTGAAGTTCCCGACAAGAGGAACTACTGCAGTCTGGTCGCAGGTACGCAAGGAGCAAGAAGATAGTAGGATTTTTATTTTGAGGATTTTTATGTTGTGTTGTGCTACTGAAATCTGAAACGTGCAGCCTAGAGTTCTGTTTTTGGGATGCCGATGATGTGCTTTCTTTAGTTTCAGACCTCTACTTAGTATATAATGAGAAAGTACAGCCTAGAGATTCGTAATGGGAGGTACTGTGATGTGCTTTCTTTAGTTTCAAACATCTGTAGCAAAAAAAGGTAGCTCACTGAGCCAATCATTACATATTACCTGATGAATGCCCAGGCGATGAAGAGGATAATTGAGTTGAGAGCCCCCAACGAGGACGTATATAATGCCTGAATGAGCTTCTCATCTGCACTTTGGTTGCATCCCGTGTCTCCAGGTGTGTAGGTATTGGCTTCATATTGTTCTATTTTATGCATGTACATACTGGACTACATATTTTATTTCTAGGACAATTTCTTGTTACTACTTTACCTTTTCTCATGATGCACAGATGGTCAGCGCATATAACTTTGGAGAGCATGAATCATATGATTGGTTGTAGTGGGGCTAAGCTAAGAAAGGATTACCAATGCTGACCGTACATTTATACACAGCCACGCATGTTGTGATATTGGTATGTATAGTATATGATATATCTTTTTTTAAGCTCTTTTTGACCCTATACGAAAGGGAGCAAAACAATATCAAAATCAGTAGGAGAAAAATACATCTGTTAATTAATCCATGGATTGATGTATACTAATTAAAGGGAAACAATTAAGCTACATGTATGTATCATGCAAAATGAAAAAAATAGCGTGCTACAAGCTTTAGCTTCGCCCTTCTCCAAATGCTATTCAAGTTATAGTGTGCTATATTTAAAATAGAAATAGCGTTTCGCATAAAATGTCAAATATATCACAAATTTAAGGCTTCCATAATTGTCAAGAAAAGGGAGCACTCCAAATGAAACAAAGCATACGAGCGCTAGGCTCAGGGCATGTACACTCCTAATTTGTAACAAAAGGGAACGCTCCTATTTAAGAAGCATCGATGGATGACTTGCCGGCGCCAGCAGAGTGGTTGACATCGGCGCTATCTTGCTGGAGTTGGAGGCGCGGCTGATGCCTCTACTTGAAGAGGGGATGAACAAAAGCTGCTGCCACTAACAATCTGCCGCCGCCTTCGCTCACGTGTCACGAACGCAGCCATCATCGCTGCCCTTGGTCATTAACAGTTGAGAAATTGGTGACGAGTTGGCTAGTTTAGGTTGTATTTGTTGTGTTTACGTCTAAGAGAGTGAGAGTGAGTAGGGCCAATGCGATGCGGCAAAGTTTGATGTGCTGTTGTGTGATACACGCTAAAACGCTACAATGTTATTTCGTTTAGCATCAAAATAGCGCCATAGCGAGAAAAATAGGTAAAATGTAACGTGACCCTTCCAAATATGCTATAACGTCGCAATAACGCTCTATTTTTTCGTTGATCATGCACGAAAAATATATCTTATAGATGAGTATGTATATCATATATTTGATATGTGTACGTATTCATTTGTTAAGTCTTACAATGGAAGTTTCTTTGGAAACTCTTCAACATAAATGAACTAGAAATCTAGGTTGTGTGCCTCACATTATATAGTGTAAAAAGTGATATAGACCAAAAGGAAAAACCAGTAATCTCTTTTGTGTTATCTAAAAGAAAAACCAGACATCTCTCTTGTGTTATTTATAGAACATTTCAATGGATTTGTTGTATATCACCAAAACAAAATAAATCCCAACCTTTTAAGTACACATCCCATATACAAGAGCCAAGACGTCTCTTTCTGCTTAAACAAAGATACATGGTCCCTTCTAAATATTTCTTGGAATATTTTATTTGAAGTATCCAGTTTTATCGTCCCATGGTGGCCTTTTTTTTCTTCTAGATCCATGACGTAATATTGTTATGTTTCCAATATGTTGGTGTTTGATCAATGTACAAAGAGAATTTTGATGTGTAGTTTCAGCAGCCTTACTTAGCACTATTCTTCTTTCATCTTCCATATGGAGGGAATAAATTGCATTTATGAAGCTTTTGTAATTCCTTTACGAGTTTTTTCATTTCGATCCCATGATAACTTTGATTTTTTCAAACAGGCGGGAACTAAAGTACTCTTGAAGAGCCTGAAAAGTCAACGGAGATGTAGCTCTTGCTACATTGTAAGTGCTGATCCTAAATTTAAACTTGATGGCGCTGAACTTACAAATGAATTCTGGCCGGTGCATGCTGATGACACTTTTGAAAACTTCAGATGTGGTACGATGTCGCAATAACTACGATACTCCTGGTAATGCACAAACTACAAAGATTGCATGGCCTTAAATGTCAATGCATTGTGTGTTAACTGTTAATTTTGTTTTTCGTTTGTAGGTTCAGAAGATAAATGGTTGATTATATGGGTACGTGGCAAGTATACTGATGATGATGTTGTTCCTGTTCATGATGATGATGTTGGATACTTCCACTTTTAGTTGAGTTGTAGGGATCATGTTCCAAGGTTAAGTTGTAAGGATGTTGATGGAGGCTTTTAGTTTGAGTTTTGTTGTCAAGAAAATATTTCGATTATGGATCACATTTGGATGATGTTCATCCTGTAATATCCACCATTGTAATCCAACAATTTTATCTAATATATTATTTCCTTCTCCCGTGAGTATATTCTCTTGTTTTTGTTCACTTGAAAAACATAATTATCACTATTATGTGTAGCATTCATTTAATTGGTCGAAATATAAAAATATATTATTCACATTATATATGTACAAAACTTGAAGAGTTGCAAATTCTCCGTTGACAAGCAATGGGATTTTGATTCCTGTACATTACGCATCAACATATAAAAGTGTTGTACAAGCCTGTTTTATGTGTTGCATTTTTGCAACGGTCCATTTTACCAACGGTATTAGAAGTGTTGTAATATGCGCTAGCAACACTGGATAAGGCTACGCATCCCAAACCGTTGGTAAAGGCACTAACAACGGATATATGAACTTTTAGATACGGAAACAAGCGTTGCTATAGGGGGTTTCCTGTTGTAGTGAGATGACAAGGCAAGCACGATGCGTTCATTTCCATCAATGGGCTTCTTGTGTTTATATACCTAGTAACTAGTAAATTTATTTTTGCACTTTGGAAGGGGGGTCCATAGCCCAGTTTAGCCTCCACTACCCTCCGCCAGTGCTTGTAGGGGAAGCAACGATCCCATAAGCTCGCACGGTCCTTCAATCTCAGTGCTAGCATCAAAATTGTTGTTCTCCTCCTCCACCATATATTTTGCCTAGTCTTCACCATATGCTCAGTCATGTAAATCGATCAGGAACATGAACAACTCAATGTAATACCAGGCAACCTCTCACCTAAAATCCTGAACCTTTGGCCAACACCCAAGGATTTGTTCGGCATTCTCAGGGATTTTACACTAACACAAACATGAGCTACCCAACAAACCGATGCACCATTGGTGAACACAATTGAGTAGTGGTTGGGGATTTTACACTAGGAATCCAGAGACAACGACCAACCTTTGCCACAATCGATTTGAACACCCTTCGTCACCAATGACCCGTGGTTGATCAAAGGGAAGTCATGTAGCCACCGCAAATCGCGCGTGT
>LR738710.1:788329615-788350179 GCA_902687465.1 Secale cereale | reverse complement strand
GTTACGAGATATCTCAACCTTCCGACCTCGCCGTTGAGGGTCGAATCGATGCTCTTATTCCCTAGTCAAGATCTGATCGAGAGTGTCGCTTTGGGGGTAACGGAAGAAAATCAAGGATGTTTTGAAGTCAGATTTGTGGTTTGCGGACGGAGCAGGTAAAGAGCAGGACGCTGCTACAAGTAACATTAGAGATGTGATTAAGTAAACATAACACTTGGAGGATGTTGTCTTGGAGCCAAAGACTCATAAGCTGATATTCACCCCGCATGAACAACTAATTCAAAACGAGTGAAATGCGCCATTAGCTCATGAACTCAAATTGGTTGCACACTTTAGGCCAACAACTCAAGAAGTGATCGAATTTAGTTTGCAAACTCGTTGATTTCATCAAATAAGGCCAAAACCGGCCCGACTGGGAAAACCGGCCATGTGGATGCCATGTCATCGATTCTTTGACTGCTCATGAATTCACTATTTTTATAAGGGTCTATTTGCAAATTGACGGTGTTTTCTCATAAACCATGCTAAGAGCGTTTGGGGTGAAAAAGTATTTAAAAGATTGTAGTTTGGAAGAAACAATGCTTGCTTCCCGCGACATTAAAAAATTGTAGTTTGGATCAACACTAATATGCTGCCCCTTATGTATATATACCTACAGTTAGGAGTGGCTGGCTATTATATATAGCCATGTACTAAAGCCCCTTTAAGCAGGCCATCACACTGATTTTGTGTCTCGCTTCGTTCTGTTCTTGTGTGTTCTTGCCAGGAGAGTTGATCTCGCCGGTTTAATCCCCTCGATTAGAGCTTGTGCAGACGAGAGTCACATACATATAGCCATACGCGGCTAGACGTGTGTGCATTGTACGGCCGTTCGGCCAATCAAGATGTCTGCTTGTTTGTCTAGCAAGCTTTGCACATGTACGTGAATTGACTTCTGAGCAAATTGATCTAGCGATCTAAACCAACAACAATGCAAGGCAAGATGAAACTTGAGAAGTCCGAACTTTTTACATTCCGCATTTATCTAGTGTTAACAAAATATTTTTTATGACAACTGAATATGCGATCTTTTCTTGTTTGTTGTGGACTGCAGAAATTGTTATCATGGTTTGTTCACCCTAGAGGTACACTACAATGGCTTTTTCTGTGGCACGGGAAGCAGTATGGCATATTTGGATGGCAGTGTTGATTTTCTTGTTTATTGTGGGGCAGAGAACGTGTTTATTATGTGGCTTGTTGATTTCTTAGGGCGGCTTGGTTACCCTGATAGTGAAAAGTATATGGTATATTTGCTCATGCCTGGGATAAGTATTACCGAAGGACTTTTTCATGTGTGGTGTGATGATGATCTTCGGAAGATGATGAATTCTTTACATTAATCTAGAAGCCAATTTGTAACCCAGACATCCTATGTTCAAATCCTACAGAACATACGTTTTATTATTGGTATTTATTATTTTTCTCCTGATTGTATATATATATAGGGAATCACTATATATATACACACACATGCTGGGCAGCTCATTAGTGTGCAAACATGTTTTTGTTCTACTGGTTTGTGAGGCATTGCTTTGTCCAAACGGTCAAGGTTCAATTCCTGGGCAACGCAAAATTTTAATACTTTTTTCACTCGAAACGCCCTTAACATTGTTAATGAGAAAAAAAAAACAATTTGCAAATAGACCCTCATAAAAAATAGTGAATTCACGAGCAGTCAAAGGATCGATGACATGGCATCTATGTGGCCGTTTTTTTCCCACTTGGGCCGGTTTTGGCCTTATTTGACCAAATCAGCGAGTTACAGACTAAATTCGATCACTTCTTGAGTTGTTGGTCTAAAATGTGCAATCAATTTGAGTTCATGGACTAGTAGCGCATTTTAGTCATTCAAAACAAAACAAAGAAAACTGATTTTCCTTTTTTGGGCACCGAAGATGATCGAGTGTGCTAGAAGCCCGCAATTTTTTTTATGGTGAAGTGACATTTAAGGAGCTCTAGACAAACGATAATCAAGTATGCAAGGAGGGTGCAAAAATTTCATGAACAAATGACATTTGAAGAGCTTGTGAAAAAAATCCGCTATGAAGGGACTTCTAAAAAAGAGATTTCGGAGACGAAAGTTTGCATGCTCGAAAAAAGCAGTTTTTTGAATTTTTTTAAGCTTATTACTTTTTTTTGAGAGATAAAAACTTATTACTGTTCACAAGGCAGTAGATCATCCGAGGCTCATCCTGTCTTAGGCCTCCTTTCATTTGTAGGAATCTTGTAGGAATTTCATAGGATAGGATTTTAAAAGAAAAAATTCCTATGTGGCCCTTTGGTTTATAGGAAAGTATTCATATTTCTATGTAAGACAGAATCCAATCATTCACATTTTAAAAGGGAAAAAACATTAGCCTAGACTCAATGGAATAATTCCTATCCTATGTAACAAATGACATCTCTTTTTTTATAGGAATTGAGATGTATGTCATCTCACTTCCTATAAAATTCTTATTCCTACAATATTTCTATCCTATGAACCAAAGTAGCCCTTTTTCGGAACATTTGAAGTAGCGCGCTGCTTTGAGTATGATCCACTATTGCCAGGTTGGTTCTCAGCCGTTGGATGGGAGCTGTCTAGACCGTCGGATAACTGAACCGGTTCGAGTGTTCATTCAGAAATCAGAAGAGGAGATTCAGCTCCTGACATCTGACAATTCGCCGCCCTCTGCATCTGTCACTCGTCCCTCTCCCTCTCCCTCACCGCTTCCCTCGCTGCGCCACGGGGTTGTCTGCTGCCAGATTCGCCGCCGGGACGCCCACCCCGCCAATGCCGCTCAACTCGTCGGCTTCCGGCACCTCCTCGTCGATCCTTCGTGGCGGGAGGGGCCCAACCACGCGCGGACGGCGGCTACGTCATCGGAGCGACCTCCAGGGCGGCATAGCATCGGTGTAGATGGTTTCTTCCCCAACTCCGGCCGGCGACCACGGCATTTGAATCTTCTCACCCGGTAGGCTCCCTGCCAATAGGTCGTATGTGGATGACTCCCGTGCCCTCCCGCCTGCAGCAGTATTGACCTGCTGGTCCTCGCCGCCCCAACCCTTCCCAGGTCTGAGTTCCGAGTGGCTCCGCATTATTTTCTCTGTTGGTACGTACGTACTCCCTCCGTTCGGAATTACTTGTCTCGAAAATGGATGTATCTAGAACTAAAATACGTCTAGATACATCCATTTCTACGACAAGTAATTCCGAACGGAGGGAGTAATAGTTAGGTTAAATTAGCAGCGCCATTTGGTTCTTTGTACAATTGGCAGTGTCGATGTGGTGGATTGTATTTCTTGTAGCAGGTTATTTTGTTAATTTTATTAATAGCAATCGTTCCATTCTCAGATCCATGTCGTTTATGCACTGGCACATTGGTTCATCTTTATTTTATAGGTTATCCTGACAGGTTTATGTAAGATCAGCGTTTCTAGCTTGCTAAGCACTCTTTTGGGTAGTAATGCAACCTGTATGTTCGGGGATTTTACACTTGTTCACTGCAGCATTAGTATTCCAGTAAGCTCACACATGGTGTCTCCATCTTGTGATTGCAGGTGTATTCACCTCATCTGGTATAACATTAGCATCCCAGTTTTCGGTTGACCATGCACTTTTCGGTTATATTTGCTGATGCAACATACCATCAGTTTTCTAATCAAGGTACCTATCATTTCGCACATTGCAGATGTATAGTCTTTTCTCTTTGTGGGGGTTGCTGATATTAAGTTTGTCACTCCGCAAAACATTTATGATCCTAATAAATAATCAGATTATTGTGCTCATAGTTTTGCTTTTCTTAACTAGGATCTGGATGTGGTGCAGGCCACAGACACTGCCCGGAATGGGATGTCAGGGTTGTTATTGATTGGGAGGAGCAGGAGGCGGCAGTAAGCACCTCGACAATCTCAGCCGTGACCCGGCTTATTTGATTATCCTTCATATGTCGCCTAGGTTGGTTTGTGGGAATTGAGCATTGTTCCATTTTACTGATTTATTTGATAAATATATGTGACCATTTTGAGTAACCTATTGTTTGTTTTGGTACTACCAGATACTGAGTTCATATTTAACGCGGAATTGCCTATCTATGATTCATGCTAGAATAATTGTTTTCTACTAATGATTGAAATTTTACTGTATGCTTTATTCAGGGTCTGGATTTATTTAGATTTGCGAACCCCATACTACTTTTTGAACAAGGTGTTGATGTCTTCACAAAAACTGCTCAGAAAAAAAAATCAACTATGTGTTCTTTATTAGTGCTTCTGTTGCGGTACAGATCTTTTATCTCTTTGGTTTGCTCCCTCGAATTGTTGAAAAGATGGCGAACCTATTTGTTCCTTCGGATGATACATAAGAACTGATAATGCTAAGTTGTAGCCTTGCAAGATGCGTTTTGATGTTCATATGTGGTGTCTGTTTGATGAGAAAAAAATAATAATACAATATACAGCAATACATGTGGTGTCTGTTGCTTGTTATAGTTTGGCAAAGAGAGTTTAGGAAGGGGAAATAGCTGCCTGTTATGGCATGGATTTCATAGTTGGTTATTTGTTAGAAAAGGTTAAACCTGTTTGTTCCTTGCCAGTCTTAAAGATCTTTCGTTTCTTGTGGTCCTTTTCCATAGTTATTTGTCGGATAATATTACAATCTGTTCGTTTTACATGTGTCGATTAATCGTTTAAGGTGGTAATAATAAAATGGCATGGAAGGCAAGGATGCCACACAAATGGAAAATTTGATGTCGAACTCGGAAATAGTAAGAATTTGCTTTAAGAAATGGCGTGAAAAAAACTGAATATATTCTGCTATTTGTAAACATGTAGGAGAATGATATATACATTTATATAGAGTATATGATTCACTAAAGTTAGCAACGAAATACATAATACATATTAGTGTGGAAAACAGAAAGGGAAATTAAACTACCTCTACTTGTCCTGCTATTTGCTTTTGTGAATTATGGTTCAAGAATAAAATATGTTCATTCATACATTATGTATGTTAAGAAACAAAACTGTAAGGCAAGTCACACAATAGTTGCAATATAATCTCAGAGAGTCTTCTTTTCGCCTGCATTCTCTAAAGCATTTCATCTTGCTGACACAGGCACCGGGGACAGCGGGGATGAAGCGTCACAAATGTCATCTCTGCTAGTTGTCTCAGAACTGGCTTCTGTGTCCATTGCACTTTCCAAGATCTTCACGACCTGTGACATGGCTGGTCGCTTGGTGCACTCACGCTGCAAGCACCAGACTGCAAGCTTGATTACTTCTATCATCTCTGCACGATGTAACTGAACATCTTCATTCTGATTCTCCACTATATCCATGACTTGACCAATCTTGATTTTCTCTTGCAGTAGGTTAATCAGATTGGTGCTCCCTTCAGGCTTAGTATCATCCAGTATTTTCCTCCGGCTCACGATTTCCAGCACAACAACACCAAAGCTGTAGATATCGGCCTTTTCAGTAATTGTTGACGTCAACCACTCTGGTGCTAAGTAGCCCCTTGTTCCTCTAACTTTGGTCATGACTTGGCTTTGATCCCTATCAATGAGCTTTGCTAAACCAAAATCAGATATCTTTGCATTAAACTTGTCATCAAGGAGGATATTTCCAGGCTTGATATCAAGGTGAACAATCTTCTGTCGGCATTCTTCATGAAGATAGGCTAAGCCCTTGGCAACGTCAAGGATAATCCTGTATTGAGATGTCCAACTGAGTGAATCACTTTGATTTTTTCTGAAGATCCATTTATCCAGAGAACCATTGCTCATGTGCTCATAAACGAGGAGCGTATGCAATTTGTCGGAGCAGTAACCTATCAATCTAACAAGATTTATATGATGAATGCTGCCAATTGTCATGACTTCGGCCATGAATTCTTCCTTCCCATGTCCAATGTCATGCAAGCATTTAACGGCAATTTTGACACTTCCAAGCTTTCCTTCATATACTGGACCGAATCCTCCTTGCCCAAGCTTTTTGCTGAAGTTATTTGTTGCTTCTTTCAGCTGTTTGTAGGAGAACCGTGTTGGCATCCCAGGAATCCCTTTAAATGGATCATCCTCTTGCATCCTCTTTGCTATTGCTTTTTTGATGAAGAGAAGGAGCACGCAGATGAGTACTACTAGAACAGGAACACCAACATGGTAAGCCGTTGCATTCAAGCCTTTACTTGACGGCGGTGGAGGTAACATCTGCACTTTGATGTATGCAGATAAATTATATCCAATGGTTCCAGGTTCGTAATGCATAAGTGAAAAAATCTTTGGCATCAGATAACAAGAACCATAGGAGTCATTTTGATGTCGGAAGAAGACAGCTTTGCATGAACAGGCCTTCAAGCATGCGCCCATGCAGCTCTCTTGATCAGTAGTCCAATCGTGTGCAAAATTGAAATATGTGACATCTGGGAGAGGCAAAAGCAGTTGATGCTGGATCAAGTCACAAGACAGTGGAGTTGCTGGGGAACATCCCAGATTAGGTAGCCGGTCATCCAGCTGACGGAAAAGTGCGTCTCCAGGATTTCCAGTTGGGCAACTGCATTGCCCCTCTGAACAGATCCCATACTCTCCACACACTGTTGGATATGCACATTCCTCTGGATCCACATTCAGAACATCATACAAAGACTTCCATGAGAGACCGTTCCAGCCATAAAGGCGCAGGTGCCCATCACCCTCGAGACTCATGAGCTGTGCTGAAGATGGCCATGGCAGCGATATATTGAATAACTTAATGCGTGTGCTGCTTAAGCTGGCAAATGCTGAGAGGCTGCCTTGCAACAAGGAAATGTAGGCCGTGCCATTCTTTTCTTCACCAGAGGATATGTTCAGCTTTGATCGAAGAACTGCGTCGGTGACATTGAACTTTTTCTGATAGTAGGGCTGTGGAGTATCTGCATCGACGAAAGCATAGAGGCCATGGTCAAGCACGGTGAGGTAGAACTGACCTTGAGTCAAGTTTGAGGAAGCTGCAGTAAGCCTCTTCCCTTGTCTCAGCGACTGCCCAATAAGGAGCGTGTCGGTAGGGTGCTCAAACGACTCCCACACCGTCTTCCCCATCACATTGAAGAGGATCAGGTTGCCGGTATCAGCCAGATTCACACCGACGACAGGGCCGCGCAATGTGTTTGTGGACCAGACCAGCGAGCCATCGAAGTCCCGGAGTATGAGATTGCCATCCTTGGTGAGCTGGATGGACGCATTCTCCTTCACCGGATGGTGCCTGTTGGCTGCCCACACGACCCTTGGTGCGGCGGTGGCGTTGGCTGGGGCGCTGGTGCTGGAACCGCCAATGGACACGGAGAAGACCGCGAAGAGGAAAGCCCCGTCGCAGGGAGCGGCGCAGATGAAGCCGCAGGCGAAGGACGGGGCATACCCTACAGGGTTTTGCCTGACGAGGATGGCCCTGATCATCGAGCCGTCGGCATATGTCGCATTGTAGGGGATGGTGGCGTTGTTGTTGGTCCATTGAGAAGGAAGGTTGGCGATGGGGCTCGGATAATCGACGGACCAAGCTTGGGAGAAGGGGGGAATGGATAGCGCGAAGAGGAGGAACGGCAGCATGGTTTGGCACCAAGACATGTCTGCTTGCTGGACTGTGAGTTCTTGGATGGAAGATCGTGTGATCTTTGGGTCTGAGCAATGGAAGATTGCAGAGGTAACCTGAGACCTGAGAGAGAGGGACGAGGAGTTTAGAGATTGTTTAAGGAGGGATACGTTGCACAATGATGGGCGGCCGTGTACCAGGTTATAGAATTGGAGAGTTGATGATGTTTTTCGTGAAGGCTGGACGTTAGTCATGTAAAGCACTAGCTTTGAGATAACTTGAAGAAAAACGGGTCATGCGGAGCACTCATGGAGGGTCATCGTAGACTTCCTCGCCGACACACACAGCGATTGGGTCGCACGCACGTATACCGGCAGTGTCGTCATTGGTATATTTCTACGTATTTAAGTATTCCACCGTCGACCCACGCGCCAAAAAATTGGTGCCATGGCCCATGGTTTGCTGCATGAAGGATGCCAAACGAGGTGACGTATTACTTCATTTTCATCGAAACAAAAGGCTGCCAAATGTTTGTTCGAAATATACATGCGATACGCATTGACATGCACAGTCTTTGTCCGATGACTGTCGGGGAAGAAAGAGTGCAGGGAGAAGCGATGGGTGCATGCACACAAAGACTCTCTGCAAACAAAAGAGTCGCGTTTTACTTTGTTGTGACATTATTGAATTGCTCATAACTTCTGGACCACGTTCCCGTTTTTTTTTTTTTGTTTTTTACATGTTTGAATTCAGCTCGACAAGATCTTAAAAACACGACCAATCTTTGATATCACTAGTTTGAATTTCAAATCATATTTCAATTTCACTCTATTCAAAACGAAGATTTCATCCCTTTGAAAGAACTGGTTTCACTCATTTCAACATACTGGTTTCACCCATTTTAAGAAAATGATTTCAGTCATTTCAATTAATTCAAGAGCTGATTTCAAAAACTAACTTCTTTCAGTTTTTGAAATTGTTGTTTTTGAAATATAACTGATTTCACTTATTTCAAAACACCATCCAAAAAATCCATTTTAGTTTTTCTAAAGGACCCATTTCAGTTTTTCCGAAACACCATTTTCTGTGAAATGTACAAAACACTTTTCTGAAATTAACAAAAAAAAAATAGGCCTTTGTAAACCAAATGTGTGAAACTGATTATTTCACATATGTGACTGGTCATTTCAAAGAGTTGAAACTCATTATCTATGTCTAAGTTATATTTCACATATTTCAAACAAAAAAAATCAATAATATCTAAATCATTGATAGAATTTAATTCAAAACATTTGTTTCAACATACGAGTTTCACTCGTTTCAAAGAAATAATTTCACTCATTTAGAAAAAAACAGCCATTTCAATTAAAAGTCAGGTTTTAATTAATTAAAAAGCTAATTTCACTCAATTCAAAAACTAATTTCACTCTTGTTTGGAATTGATGTTTGTAAAATATAACTAATTTCACTTATGTCAAACCACCACCCAAAAGATCATTTTTAGTTTTTTTTAAATGACACATTTCAGCTTTGTCAAAACACCATTTTTATGAAATGTATGAATCACTTTTCTGAAATTAACAAAAAAAAAATAGGCCTTTGTAAACCAAATGTGTGAAACTGATTATTTCACATATCTGACTGATCATTTCAAAGAGTTGAGACTCATTATTTATGTCTAAGTTATATTTCACATATTTCAAACAAAAAAAATCAATAATATCCAAAGCATTGATAGAATTTAATTCAAAACATTTGTTTCAACATATGAGGTTCACTCGTTTCAAAGAAATAATGTCACTCATTTAGAAAAAAAAACAGTCATTTCAATTAAAAGTCAGGTTTTAATTAATTAAAAAGCTAATTTCACTCAATTCAAAAACTAATTTCACTCTTGTTTGGAATTGTTGTTTGTAAAATATAACTAATTTCACTTATGTCAAACCACCACCCAAAAGATCATTTTTAGTTTTTTTCAAATGACACATTTCAGCTTTGTCAAAACACCATTTTTATGAAATGTATGAATCACTTTTTTTAAATTGACAAATGATGGGTTTTTGTAAACTAAATGTGTGAAACTGATTATTTCATATTTGTGACACTGGTCATTTCAAAGAATTGAAACTCCTTATTTCTATTTCAGTTACATTTCACTCATTTGAAGAGCTCTTTTACGGTACCCTGGTACTCCCTTAAGAAAGGATGGAGTACCACTAAAATCTTACCATCCACTTGAAAGGGTAGTTTATTCATTTTTCTCATGATCTTAGCGATTTCTTTCTGATCAGATCTCGTATAAACTGTTTGGTAACACATGTGTTTATCCATGTTCAAAAAAAGCGAGTACCCTAAAAAAATGGAGTGTTAATCGGTCTATACGCGTGTCGCCATCATCTCTTGAGCAGTTACGCACGCTGCCGCCAATGTTATCCCTTGCGCACAACTTCTATCTCACGGCAACCGTGGTGTTGATGATGGCGCCATTGCCGCCGCCAATGAACAACACAGATTGATCTTTCAAATATGGGCAATTCTATCAATCAATGGACAGATCTTATTTTCATTGCACACGGGGAGGTATCAACCAGACATACATTGGCTTCAAATTCTGGAAAATCACTCATTCGGAGAGCTCTTTTACGGTACCCTGGTACTCCCTTAAGAAGGATGGAGTGCCACTAAAATCTGACCATCCACTTGAAAGGGTAGTTTAGTCATTTTTTCTCATGATCTTAAACAACAGATTTCAACAATTTCTAAAGCATTGATTTCTCTCAAACCAAACAACTATTCCACTCAACTCAAAAAATAATGATACAAACATTTGTGCTTTCATAAGAAGCAAACATTTGTTTTCACGAGAAGCATAGTTGTGCTTCTCAAAAAAGAGAAGAAAAATCGTGCTTCTGGCTCCCATTTTTTAGGGGTTTTCCGGTTGTTTAGTGGAAAAAAGTTTGTCAAAACCTATTAATATGGGATCTAGTTTCAAAGATCTCGATGCAAGAACACCAACGATTCGGGATTTGGACGCACGGTTCAAGATAGAATGTTTCGAGTAAATGAATCTACGGAAAAACACTCCTAGGATGCCACAAGTGCATGTGCGCCACTTCGTCAGCGCCCGAGAAAGTGAGTGGCTTTTGCAAGGGATAACCCTTAACTAGTGATTTCGGAAAATAGAAGATGCCTCCGTGCCATGTAGTCGCTGGCCCGATGGGTTGCTAGTTGGGTCGCGCCATTGCGTCGTACCTGTCTGTTGGCTGCTTGTAAAGAATAGGTCTTCCTCTGTAAGTGTTATGTCTCGCATGTACCGGTTCCTTTAAGGAACCGCCTACGGGTGAGCGGCCATCGGGACGGGGAAACACTACAGCGAACACAATTTTATTTTTTCTGTATTTTTCCCCGGCTTTCCACTATTTGTACTCTAGTTTTATTTTTTTCCCTTTTTTTGTTTTATATTTTCCTTTTTTTGTTTTATATTTTCCTTTTTCTTCCTTCGATTCTCTTCAATTTTTTTTGTTTTTTCAATACATCTCTACATGTTTCATTAGCATTGTACATCTTTTTCCATATTGCAGGAACATCTTTGTCTTTGTTATACTCATTTAACATTTACCAAATATATGATTATTTTTTTGAAAATTATATGTTTCCTTGTATTTTTTTCTTACACATGGTATATTATTCGTATAGATTTTAAACATTTTCTATACATTCAATATTTTAAATACATAATGTCGTCTTATCTTTAAATAGTTGTTTGAACATTTATTTACTATGTGTTACATATATTTTTCAAATAGAAGATGAATATATATATTTTTATGACGCCAAGCATTTTTTAAAACTGCGCAAACATTTTCTATAGTTGATATTCTTTTTAAATGTCACAAATATTTATTTTTAAACGTATGAGCATTTTGTATTCTAAATGTAACACACCTTTTTTGAATGGTATGAAAAGGTTTTCTTGAATCACATGATCCAATTATTTAAATTGCATCACCTTTTATTTTATAAAAATTTCACCTACAAATGTTGGAATGTATGAACATTTTTTATATGTTCACTCATTGTTTTGAATAGTAGAAATATTTCCTAAAAGTGGGGCGAACATTTTATGTGCACTACATTTTCATTGTTTTATATTTACATTTACCATTTTTTCATAGTCTATGTATTTTTTGGGTCAGATATAAACAAAAGGAAAAGAAAGAACACGCAATGTTGTCACGATGACATCGTGATGTTTCTAATTGTGCCGGCACACAGCTATCTGCTGGCGACACGCGGCATGCTACGCACGAGAAATAGTGAACCACTCACTCCTGAAAAATTCCTAGCGGGAAAAGCATAATGATGTTCTTAACTGTCGTGGGAACGCCTTCGCAATTCGCACCCTCTCGTTTAGGGTTTAGGGCTCCGGCGGCGATCCCATCGCCTCTGTGAGATTTCTTCTGCACTTGCTCCGACTGCGGCGCATCCGGTCCGGCCTACAGGCTTCGGTAGTGTGGGAAGGTACTGGATCGAGACCGCCGGGAGGACCAGGCTGTTTTTTTGCGCGAACCCTAGATGGCGGACCGCGCCGAGTCATCATCCGCGGGAGGCTCGGGGAAGAAGCTCGAGGAGATGCTCCAACACTTGGACCTCCAGGATGACGAACTGGATGATGTGGTCGTGGGGGAGGATGAGGTGAAGCGCTTTGAAGCGGATGCTCGGTGGCTGGCGATTGCAAAGGTGAACACGACTCGCCCGTTCAGTTCTTCGGCGATGTTTGAGTGCATGAAGTCGATCTGGTCTCTTGCGGAGCTAAAGGCAGAGCTGGGAGGGCCCAAGCTCCCAGGCAGCACTCACCGCCGAGGAAGCGATCCTCCCAGGAGGCGGGTATCACGACTGAAGAGGAGGAGGACGAGGTTACAAGCCCGCTGAAGGTTGGAGATGCAAAGGACAGGGATCAAGCTGCTGCAGCACCATTGGCACGCAGAAACCTAAGTTTGGCCTTAACAAACAGCACGAACAATGGCGTGATGGATAACACCAGCGGTACTGATTGCTCGGCTGCGTTGGTAGTCCCTCCGCTGCCGCCGGCGTACGTTTCCCCTAGAGAGATCAAGAAGGCAAAAAAGGCGGGTTCACCGTTGAAGCAAGAAACTCAGAAATTGGCAATATTGGCGGGCTCCTCGGGGGAGCTCCGCCAGGCCCAATGAAAATCTTGAGCTGGAACTGTCGTGGGATAGGTGATCCCGCGACAGTTCGTGAACTCCGCGACCTCGTGGAGCTTAGTTCGCCGTCTATTTTATGTTTGGTCGAAACCCAGTTGCAGAAAGACCGGGTTGAGGGTCTTCGTTTCTCTTTAGGTTTTGATTTCAGTTTTGGTGTTGGAAGTAGGGGTCGTAGTGGTGGCATTTGTATCTTTTGGAAAGCTTCAGTTGATGTTTCAATAAAAACTTTCTCTGAGTACCATGTTGATGCTTGGGTGCTTGAACCAGGGAAGGAGCAGTGGCGACTCTCTTGTTTCTATGGGGAAGCAACAAGAGCTCTTAGGTACAAAACCTGGAATACTATGAAAAGATTGAGGGGAGAAAGTACCCTCCCATGGCTGTGCATTGGTGATTTTAACGAGGTCTTAAGGGCTGAGGAACAGATGGGGCCAAACGAGCGGGATAGTTCTCAGATTGAGGCGTTCAGAGAAGCTGTTGATATATGTGGGTTGGCGGACTTAGGCTACCGCGGTTTGGACTGGACATGGGAGAAAAGAGTAACTGGTGGGCAGTTTTGCAGGGTCAGGCTGGATAGAGCATTGGGGTCGGCGGAGTGGTCTAACATCTTCCCGTTTGCCACAGTGGAGCATCTCACAACAGCTAAATCGGACCACAGCCCCATTCTCTTAGAAACGGAACTCGTTGCGGCGAGTGTTCGAGCACAGCAGAAAAGGTTTCGGTATGAGTGCATGTGGGAACGTGATCCAAGCTTTGGTGATATAGTTGCTGATGCGTGGAATTCTCATGGGAGTGCACAATCGGTTGGAGCACTTGCGGATAAATTGGTGGCTGTGGCTGGCACTCTGCACCGATGGGGACGCTCGAAATTTGGGGCGGTACGGGCGGAGCTGCGGGCTCTTCGCCTGAGACTCGCGGAGCTACGTTCAACACCAGGCCGGATCGGACCGTCACCTGAGGAGTCACGTATTGAAGCAACAATGGCGGAATTGTGCCTGCGGGAAGAGATCATGTGGCGTCAACGTGCGCGAATACAATGGCTAGCAGAGGGGGATAGCAACACTAAATTCTTTCACAGGAAGGCTAGTGCCAGAAGAGCTAAAAATCGTATAAGTGAGCTCCAACGTGCCGATGGCACGGTATGCATGGAGGAGCGGGAGATGGCCGAGATGGCCACCAATTTCTATGGGAATCTTTATGCTTCTGAGAATACGATTGGCATTGAGGAGGTCTTATCCCACATCCCAACCAAGGTAGATGGAGGTATGAATACTATGCTTGACGCCCCTTACACTAACGCTGAAGTGAAAGCAGCTTTATTCCAGATGTTTCCTACCAAGGCCCCAGGCCCGGATGGCTTTCCCGCACACTTTTTTCAAAGACACTGGGAACTTTGTGGTGATGAGGTAACTGGCATGGTGCTTCGTGTTCTAAAGGGAGAAGATTCCCCGGAGGAGATAAATAAAACGTTCATTGTTCTTATTCCCAAGATAGCAAGTCCAAAAAACTTAGGACAGTTTCGACCGATAAGCCTTTGCAATGTGATCTTTAAGATTGCATCGAAAGTTCTGGCTAACCGGCTCAAGCTTATTCTCCCCGACATCATCTCTGAGGAACAATCGGCATTCGTTCCAGGACGGCTGATCACTGACAATTTTATCTCAGCTTATGAGTGCTTACACTATATGAAGAAGAGGAAGCTGAAGAGCAACCGCTTCTGTGCCTTGAAGCTCGATATGATGAAAGCATATGATCGTATTGAATGGGACTATCTGAAACGTGCGATGCTAAAGTTGGGGATCAGTTCGCGATTTACTGAGATCGTCATGAGGTGCGTCACTTCGGTTTCTTTCTCTGTTGTTTTTAACGGTGTTAAACAGGATGAGTTCCACCCCTCCAGAGGCCTCCGGCAGGGCGATCCTATCTCTCCATATTTATTCCTACTGGCAGCCGAGGGACTATCCTGCTTGCTGAAATCAAATGACCCAAGTGAATTGATCCGCGGCATAAAAGTGGCAGAGGGTGCGCCAGTGGTCAATCACCTGCTTTTCGCCGATGACAGCCTCCTCTTCTTTGAGGCTACGCCAGAGATGGCGGCCAGAGTAGACTCGCTGCTCCGCCGCTATTGTGAGGCCTCGGGTCAGCGCATCAATAAGGAGAAGTCTTCCATCTTCTTTAGCAAAGGCTGTCCGGAACCTTTGAAGCATGAAGTTAAGCACATCCTACAAGTCCAGAACGAGCAACTCTCGGACAGATACCTGGGGCTCCCGACGGATGTGGGGCGAGCTAAGGAGGGGTCTTTCAAATACCTCAAAGATCGCATCTGGAAACATGTGCAAGGATGGATGGAGAAAGCTTTATCAGTTGGCGGGAAGGAAGTACTCATCAAGTCTGTGGCGCAAGCTATTCCCACCTACTCTATGGCGTGTTTCAAACTGCCGCGAGGTCTTTGCCAGCATATCAATGGTTTACTGAGGAAATTTTGGTGGGGCTCAAAGAAAGGCGAAAGGAAGACTGCCTGGGTCTCTTGGGAGGTTATGTCGCAGCCGAAGAGCATGGGGGGCATGGGGTTCCGGGATATCGAGCTTTTCAATTTGGCACTACTGGCTCGGCAAGCATGGCGACTTCTCACCCAGCCGGACTCGCTCAGCGCAAGGATTCTTAGCGCGGTGTACTACCCTTCTTCATCGATCCTTGAGGCAGAGCTAGGGAAGCATCCATCGCAGGTATGGCGCTCAATTCTTGAAGGCAGGGATGCTCTAAAGCTGGGCCTCCTGAAGCGTATTGGATCGGGTCACGGTACAAGCATATGGAATGATAACTGGATACCCCGCGATTACAAACTTCGGCCTGTGTGTCCTAAGGTGCAGAATCCTCCACAATTCGTGTCTGAACTGATCAATCCAACCACGTGCACATGGAATACTGCTAGGCTCCAAGAGTGTCTCTACCCTATGGATGTTGAGGCCATCCTTAATATCCCTCTCAGCAACAGGGTTCAAGAGGACTTTTGGTCGTGGCATTATGATAGGAGAGGAAGCTTCACAGTGAGCTCAGCTTATAAACTGCTTGCGGCAACAAAACAACAGCGTACGGACTGGTTGGAGCATAATGATGGTCACTCTAATGTCTCCGCGGATAAGCGCTCATGGGCCAAACTCTGGGGGGCGGCAGTACCATCTAAAGTGCGCACGTTTGCATGGAGACTGGCCAAAACGTCAATCCCAACAGGGGCGTTGAGGCACCACAGAAGCATGGCGGAAACTGCAGTCTGCGCAATCTGTCAAGGGGCGGTGGACACGTGGAGGCACGCTCTATTTGACTGCCACATGGCGCGGTGCGTCTAGGCGCTTGCAGATGAGGACCTGGTTGGAACTATCCTGTCCAACCGCATGGAAGACGCCAAGCTATGGATGTTCTGGCTAGTAGACACGCTTCCTACCGCGGAGCTGGCAACAGTGCTTGTGACTATGTGGGCAATTTGGTGGGCGAGGCGTCGAGCCATCCATGATGAGCAATTCCAGAGCCCTCTGAGCACACACATCTTCATCACCAATCTTCTGGCGGAACTTACTCAGCTACCGGAGAGGGGAGCTCGTACCAGGGAGCTGCATGCGCAGTCCAGGGACTTGCATGTAAGGCCCAGGGACCTGCATGTAACGCGCAGGGACCCGAATGGCATAATGGAGCCTGCGAGCGGGGGATGGCTGCCACCTGTGTCCCACTCAGTCAAGATCAATGTAGATGGTGGTTTTTCGAAGATTGGCGACAAGGGTGCTTCGGCGGCGGTTTGCCGCGACAAGCATGGGCAGTATCTGGGGGCTTCCGCGATCATCTATGAAGGCTCCCTGGACCCGGTGATCCTAGAAGCACGGGCGTGTAGCGAAGCTCTTGCACTGGCAGCGGACCTTCAGGTCCAGTCCATATGCGTGGCCACAGACTGCCTCGAGGTGGTGACACGAATCAAGGATGATTCTCCATGTAAGTTTTACCCCATCCTCCAAGACATCAAGCATCAACGTGCTGCGCTCCAGACGGTGGAGTTCGTTCATGAAGGTCGGAAACATAACTTTGAGGCTCATAATTTATCTAGAGCAGCTGCATCTCTCCCTCCCGGGCGCCATGTGTGGCTAGCAACTTTGCCCGATATTATTTGTATCCCTATGTCTTTGAACACTTAATAAAGGATACAGATTTGCTCAAAAAAAAAAAACTGTCGTGGGAACCTTTTGGAACGTCCCGTACAGTTTTTTTTCCTTCTTTGTGTGTTCTCTTTACTTGCTTATTCATTTTTTATTTTGGCTTCCTTTTTTATTGTCTCATGCTCATTTTTTTTTTCATTTTTGTTATTTTCAAATACATGTTGATTTTTTTACAAATACATGTTGAATATTAATTGAATTCATGTTAAACATTTTTCAGATACACATTTAACTTGTTTCAAATGCATGTTGATTATTTTTTAATTCGTGTTGAATATTTTTTATATACATGGTTAACATTTTTAAACATATTTTTAACTTCTACTTAAAATTGTATCAACCTATTATAAATGTGTGGATGTTTTCTTAAATATGATGAACATTTTTGAATGGCACAAATATTTCCTAAAACTTACATGAACACATTTATACATTTTATAAATATATTTTAAAATGCGTGAACATTTTATTGATGTCGTGAAAATACTTTTTAATAGTATGAAGAGTTTCTACAATTATGCAAACATATTTTTTATATTTCCATGAGCATTTTTTGAAACTCGCATGAACATATATTTAAACATGTGAACTTTCTTAGATGCCAAAAATCGTTTCTGAATTGTATGCGATTTTTTTTTGAAAATGTCACAATTTGTTTTAAAAATTTCACGAATATAATTTTAGTGCACGGTGAACATTTTAGAACTACTAAAGTAAGTTTTAAATATGTTCACACGTTTAAAATAAGTGTTCTTGTATCTCTAAAATATATCATGTATTTTTTTAAAGGATAGGGGGGGGGGGGAGATGGCCAACAAAGCACGTACGGAAAAGCAGCTGGACGGAACTGTCTTTTTTTTGCATGGGAATGTGTGTCTCATTCATATTATAAAGATCAAAGTACAAGTCACGTAATGACCGACATGACAAAACTAAAAAGATAAAAGAACATCTCTGAGTCTGACACCAACGCCCGTCACCTGCCTCCAGCACCACCATAGCAGCCACCGAAGAAAAGAATGACGGGTCACCTCCTCATTACGAGCTCGACGCGGCTCCATCGCTGATATGCAGCTTTGCGAACCTCCAAGGTGGCTCATCAAAAGTGAAGCCCTTGTCGTTGAACGAATCAGACCGGGGCAACACACCGGACACACAATCCAACTCCAGATCTAGCACCCCACCACGACTAAGACGCCGAAGGAGGAAACCATACCTGCCATCCACGAACCACGAGCCCAGCACACGTTCCGTCTTCCAGATGTCGTCGATGCAGATCACAATCTGCATTCGCTCCTGGACTACCTCCCAAGCTCCGCGCCAACGCTGGAGCAAACAACGTCGCAACGGTGGAGCCCGAGGACACAGGTCCACCGCGAGGATGCCGCCGCCGCCACGCCATCCTTGCTTGAACATACTGGTTTCCAAATTCATCCCCAACCATAGGACCAATGGCCTCCACAACGATGGATCCGAAGAATCTTTATTCAACGCTGTCATCAGGGGCGGACCCAGAGCCAAAATGAGCCGGTGTCCCAGTGTAAAATCACACATACTATACATCTACAAACAGGGTGTCACATACTCTACTATACACAAAATTACCAAGGAAATAATTTTGCACCCGGTGTCCTGTGCTCCCTGGAAGCTGAACGTGGGTACGCCCCTGGCTGTCATCGTCACCGTCGAAGCCAGGACTATGAACAACCTAAAAAACTAGACTACGAAAAAGTAAAAGCGATCCACGCGCGTGGATCCGGCGACCCCCCTCACCATCGACCACCGAGGTCGCCGGCGGAGAGGAGCCGCTGGAGGATGGCGCTAGAAGATTGCCCCCCTGGCGGCGGCTAGGGTTTCAGCCGCGAGAGGAAAAACGTATCTGGTTTGCCTGTGCGCTCACGTCTTTGCTATCTAGCTGCACGGAACTGTCAGCCATCCGCGTACAAAAGACATTGCGGGTAGGGTATGGTGCATTATTGGGAAACTAAAGGCGAGCGTTGTTGAGTGCCCATATGTCTCGCCTACAGCGAGACGCAGGGCCCTCTCTTCAGCACAAGATGTTTTTTGTTTTTGTTATCCGTTTATTTAGTTTTGATATACTTCCAAATATTTTAAATAAAGCATATTACAAAAAGTATTTAAATAAAACATTTGACAAAATATGTTAATCAAGCGTTTGAAAAATGTTAAATTTGTATAGAGGAAATGTTTCTCGTTTATACGAAATATTATGCAATGTGTGTGAGAATAGTTGATCATGTATTTAAGAAATGTTAATCAAGCAATTGATAAAATGTTAAACAATCATTCGAAACAGGTTAATCAAGCATTCAATCTTTTTAAATGTGTATAGAAAAACCATTGAATATGTATTAGAAAAATGTTAATCTTTCATTTGAAAAAAGTTAATTAAGCATTTGAAAAACGTTAAATGTGTGTAGAAAAAATGTTGACCATGTATTAAAGAAATCTCGTATTTGAAAAATGTTAAGTAAGCATTTAAAAAATGTTAAATTTGTATAGAAACAATGTTGACCATGTGTTAAAAAAATTGTTAATCTTGTACTTGAAAAATGTAAATCAAGCATTTGAAAAGAAATGGTTAAATGTATATAGAAAAAAAATGCTGACATTATATTCGGAAAATGTTAAATTTGTGTTTGATAGATGTTAAATGTTTATTTCAAAAATGTAGTAGATATATACCAGAACCGTACAATGTTTATGGGAAAAAGTAGAAGTCCAAAATATAAGTTTTAATTTTTTAATCAGGTTTATCAGAAATGTTAAATGTTTCTATGTATAAGAAAAATTGTTGAATGTGTATTCAAAAAAATTAACACGTTTTGAACAAAAACAAAAAAGAAACCAATGAAAATCGACAAAAAACAAAGAAAACATAGAAAACCAAATAGAAAAACAAAGAAAACTATGTAAAAGAATGAACGAAACAAAGAAAAACAAAGAAAACCGATGAAAACGAAGAAAACAACGAAGAAGGAAGCGAACAAACAAAACAAAAACCAATGAAAATTGAGAAAGAAACTCATAAAAATGAAGAAAAAAAACTAGTGAAAACCGAGAAAGAAATGAAGAAAACAAATGAAAAATCAAAGAAAATAGAAAACCCAAAGAAATACATGAATAAAACAAAGAAAACGGATGGAGAAACAAAGAAAAAAAAAAAGAAAACCCGGAGAAGCAACAAAAAACCGAAAGAGAAAATAAATGAATTCGAACCAGTGAGGCGATCGTTCGCATGCAAGCGTCGCATGCCAGCGATTGAAGGAAAAAAAAATACAAGCCGGCCTAGTTTCTGTGTAAGGCAAGAGATCATTTAACGAGAAAAGCTATGGCCTCGGTATAAGCAAGACATTCGTCCATCTGTTGATGGTGTCCATCCAACTTCATATATTACATGTGTCCAGGCCTAGATATAGGGTAAGAGAATCTACAACCGGACCACTCATATACTCCCCAAAAGTCCGGGCAGACAGCATGGTCACTGCGCAGAAAGAAGAGAAAGTAAAAAAAAATACCTAACCAGACACCCCCCCCC
>LR738710.1:788246214-788329563 GCA_902687465.1 Secale cereale | reverse complement strand
CCCACAAATTTATTCTCATATGACCGGGTTGTCGACAAATCCCCATATTCACACCATATATGTATGTCCGGGTAATCCTCTATGTCCATGTAGGATGGGACCCACCACATTTTTTTGTTTACTCTCTCTCTCTCTCTCAATCACATGCATTTGACCGAACAAATTGAGAATAACGTGGAGGGCATGGTTGCATACAGGAATAATCAGAGGCTTGACACAGACATGCCCGAACACTAACCTCACGTGACCATAGTCGTTTGAGCTGCCAAATTTGATTGTTGTGGTTGTACATGCCCTAATTGGACCTTCCACTTGGTGTCCAAAAACAACAGTTGGGTCTACGTAGTTTACCCTGGTCTGGTCGATTTTTTTTCGTGCAAATGATTATTAATTTAATAATATGAGAATTAAACTGAAAGTGCATATGATTTATTATATTTGATTATTGTATAGATGGTATAATACTATAATGAAAATGGATGAGCCTTTTCTCATATATGTTAGCAAAGGATTCTAATAAGGTGACTAATCGACACACTATGTCAGCCGGCTCGATTATATGCCATGTGCATGCGGTCCCCTCATCGCTCTATTCCCCTCCTCTCTTCTATATCATGTAATGCGGTAAGCCGTCCCAATGGCTGCTTATCCCTTGCTCCCACTACTACTATCAGAGACGAGCTCTCTATGTCAGCCACCGCTGTTGCGCTAATGTCGCGAGGGCCAACTGTCGGTGATGCGTGGATCAACTGTTGACGCTGCAAGGCCGGGCCTGCTATAGGCGGTTGCTCGCTGCTAGAAGTGGGAACCCCACTTGAAAGGATCGATATGGTTGACTAGAGGGGGGGGGGGTGAATAGGCAACTAACAATTTTTAGCTTTTCTTAACCAATTAAAATTAGGCGACAAAATAAGTTGTCTAGATAAACTACTATGAAGACAACTAAAGACAATAAGCCCAACTACTACACAAGCATGCTATAGGAATTAAACAAGTAAAGCATGCAAGAGTAAAGGTAAGAAATAACCACAAGTAGAACCGAGGGAGACGAGGATGTGTTTCCGAAGTTCCTTCCCTTTGAAGGGAAGTACGTCTCCGTTGGAGCGGTGTGGAGGCACAATGCTCCCCAAGAAGCCACTAGGGCCACCGTAATCTCCTCACGCCCTCACACGATGCAAGGTGCCGTGATTCCACTAGTGGTGCCCTTGAAGGCGGCAACCGAACCTTTACAAACAAGGTTGGGGCAATCTCCACAACTTGGAGGCTCCCAACAAACCACGAAGCTTCACCACAATGGAATATGGCTTCGAGGTGACCTCAACCGTCTAGGGTGCTCAAACACCCAAGAGTAACAAGATCCGCAAGGGATTAGTGGGGAGAATCAAATATCTCTTGGTGGAAGTGTAGATCGATGCCTCCTCAAGCAATCCCGAGCAAATCAACAAGTTTGATTGGCTAGGGAGAGAGATCGGGCGGAAATGGAGCTTTTGGAGCAACAATGGAGTGGAGGGGGAAGAGGTAAGTCTCCTTGGAGAAGAAGACCCCCTATATATAGTGGGGGGACAAATCCAACCGTTATTTGGGGTTTCAGCCCGCAGCGAGCGGTAGTACCGCAACTTACGAGCGGTACTACCGCAGGCTGCGCGGTACTACCGCTTGGGAAGCGGTACTACCGCCAAGGCAAAATAACAAGACCTGATATAGCCACGGATGAAATAAAATACATCCGTGGCTACATCCGGAGGGGAAAACGGAAGTAGCAAAATGCGACACGGTACTATCGCTTAAGCTAAGCGGTACTACCGCTTAAGCTAAACGGTACTACCGTGCGGTATGCGGAAGTAAAAAATTACTTCCACTCCACTTCTTATACTTAGACTCCAGTGCCCGGCCCAGATACACGGTACTACCGCATGGGGACGCGGTACTACCGCGGGAGCGGTACTACCGTGTCGGCAAGCGGTACTACCGTGTACCTGTGCGGTACTACCGCTTGGCAAGGCGGTACTACCGTATGCTTGGCAGAAGATCAGTACAGAAGCCACAGAGTTGCCACAACGAAAGAAAGACCGGTTGGACCTCCAGAGAAGCAAGGAAAGGAAGTGGAGGAGAATGATGTGTACGTGTTGATTCCACCCAAACCTTTCCGACGCGGACCCCCTCTTAATAGTACGGCTTTCCTATTACTCAATGCCACCTACAGGGAGCAAAAAGAAAACACCGTCCTTCATAGGATCCGAGGGGCAAACAATCGTCTTGTGCCATAAGAGAGATATACCTGTATGAGCTTACAGCACACGATTAGTCCGCAAGAGTATTGTCATCAATCACCAAAACCATTAGGGAGAAAAGTGCCCTTACAATCTCCCCCTTTTTGGTGTATTGATGACAACACGAGATTTGCACAGAGAAGAAATGATAGAGACATCAAAATAAGCCCTAGAGTATAGGTGAGCTCCCCCTGTATGTATGCCTACATATGATTGTGCTTTGGACTGCACTGCACACATACAGGGTATGGCGTTCCCCTATAGTCTACACATGCGATACTCTATAATACATTTAACTGCATAGGATAAGCATAAGAACATGATAATAAGTTTAACGATACGAGGGCATATGTCTTACACCATATGGATTGTCTCACAGAAACACGCACAATAAAACCAAGTTCAACGAAAAGAAACACACACAAGACGACACAAGACGGCAAATGCAAATCACTCTCCCCCTTTGTCAGCGAGACACCACAAAGGGAAAGAGAGGAAACGAAGATGGGTGGCAGCCCGGGAGAAGCTCAGTCGTCATACTCGTCATCAAAGCCCTGCTGCTCCTCGTCCTGATAGTCCTCATCAGATCCCTGCTGCTATGGCTGATACTCATCATCAGAATCTGTCCACTGGTATCCCTGACGAGCCATCCAGGTAGCCTCTGGAGTGATGTTGTCCTCTGATCCATCTGAGATCGCTTCACCATACACGGACAGAATCTTCTTGTCCCTCTGACGAGTCTTCTTGTCAGTCACATGGGCACGGTATTGCCCCTGAGCCTGCATGCAGAAGAGAGCCTTCATCTTCTGCTGGAGCTTCTTGGCCCATGACGGCTTCTCTACGGTAGAGGAAGACGAGGGGGCAAATCTGCCTGAGCGGACATCGGCAGGCTCCTCCATAGGCACATCCTCAGTGCCCATCTGGGCAGCAGCAGCCTGAGCGCGAGTAGTGGTGTTGGCCCAGCGAGGCTTGACACGAAGCTTGATAGGATCATGGCGGTAGCAGTCGGCCACCAACTCCTCCTCTGGATACAATTTCGCCCAAGTCTTGGAGATGAGCAGATATATGAAAGGACCATAGATAGGTACCTTGCGAGAGTAGATAGCAAACCGAAGCTCATTCCACATGATGTGGGAAATGTCCAGAGGAGCAGCCTGGGCGGAGCGAGCCTCCTGACACATCAAAAGCATATCCACCAGATAAGCGTGAACCTTGTCCTTGTCGCCAACACGAGGAAACAACGTGTTGCGAAAGATCCGATACATAATGTCCAGGAAGGGATTCAGCACATAGGTTGTTTTGCCACTAGCAAGAGTCTTTGCTTCATAGAAAGGAAGAAGTCTGTCCTTGTTGGCTGCTTCAGGATTGGCGTGAGGCCGAAAACCAATAGGGTTGGAGAGACCCTCATCGGGAAGCTGAAGAAGATCCATGAACTCCTTCCAAGTGGAGGTCATCTTGTGACCCTGAGTCATCCACGTCATGGGACGGTCTTCCTTGGCCTGAAAGTTGACAGAGGCATAGAACTGTGCAACGAGCTCAGGATCAAAATCGTTCTGGAAAGTCATGATATGTTCCAGACCCAGCTGCTCAATCAGGTCAAGGGCTTCTGCAAAATACGCCCTGTTGGTATCCTTCCTCATGTGCTCCACATCGATCCAGTGAGCATCCACATACAGATTTGCCTTGGTCTTGAGCACCTCATGATAGATGCGATACTGTTGCTTGGTCCAGAAGACATCATCACCAGGGAAGAGCTCACGAGGTTCCCCATATGGGTTGATCTTCCGTCTAGCCATGAACTCACCAGCAGGCAGTTCCTCCATAGACATGGATGATTCCTTGCGCTTGTTGGCAGAGGTCTTGTACCGACGCTGAGGATTGGGGTTGGAGCCCTCTGGCACATCGCTCGGGGTACGCATGCGCTTGGACCCGGTGTCACGAACGGGGTTGGTACGACGACCCGCAAAGCCTGAGCCACCACCTAAAAAAAACAAACACAAAACCACAGCAAAACAAACGCGAAAAGAATCAATGCCAGAGCCTCAAAAGACACAGGAAACCAAAGGAAATCGAAAAGAGAACATGCCACGAAGCTAGTGTGAGCCAAACGGTAGTACCGCTGACCCAACGGAAGTAAAAAAATAGTACCGGAGGGCAAGCGGTAGTACCGCGTGGCACATGCGGTAGTACCGCATGCCTTACGGTAGTAGGATTTTACTTCCGCCCAAAGGGGCGGAACTAAAATATTAGTGCTGCAAGCGGAGCGGTAGTACCGCGTAAGGACGCGGTAGTACCGCTCGGCATGCAGTACTAAAATTTTACTTCCGCCCGAGGGGGCGGAACTAAAATATTAGTGCTGCATGCGGAGCGGTAGTACCGCGTATGGACACGGTAGTACCGCTCGACATGCAGTACTAAAATTTTACTTCCGTCCGAGGGGGCGGAACTAAAATATTAGTGCTGCATGCGGAGCGGTAGTACCGCGTAAGGACGCGGTAGTACCGCTCAGCATGCAGGACTAAAATTTTAATTCCGCTCGAGCGGTAGTACCGCTAAGTACAGCGGTAGTACCGCTAAGGTCAGATCGGATCTGGTTTACACCGTGCGGTAGTACCGCGGTTCTCCAGCGGTAGTACCGCACGGAACCGATCTGGGAAGATAAACAATTCGAAACTACCAACACGATCTACACACGGTACTACGGCTGATCAGTAACTTCGTGGCAACAACTCTAAGCAAATTTCCGGATCACAAACACTCTCCCATAACCTAAGCATCCATGGATAAGATCACGAAGAACACAAGAACTCACTAAGCAACTCCCCTAACCCTAAAAACTTAGGCAAGGCAAAAAGGAAGAAGGGAAACGGGGAAAAACCTGCATCCATGGCAAGAGGACGTGGTGGGGAACGATCCCACCGGTCGGAAAGAGAAACGAGTGGGCGAGGAAGGAGATCCGGCGAGGTCCTCCGGCGGCGTTCTTGAGAGAGAGATACAGGGACGACGTGGGGATTAGGAGTGAATGGGTATGGGGGAGATGGAACTCCCCCTGCCTGCTTATAACCCCCACGCGTTTTGATACGTGCGGTAGTACCGCGGTCATTGCGGTAGTACCGCTTGCGCGGTAGTACCGCTCGCCAAGCGGTAGTACCGCTTTACCAACGGCAGTAAAAAATTACTGCCGTGCTGGTCGAGCGGTAGTACCGTAACCCCATCTGCGGTAGTACCGTAAGTTTGCACGGTAGTACCGCTCCTCCAAGAACAAACACGGCTGAAAAGAGGCTTTAAGCAAAGAAAAAGGAGAAATAAAAATGCATGCACACGCAAAGTGAACCAACACACTCCTCAGAGGAGAGCGGTGGCCGAGGCCACCTATGTTTGAGTATATAGATATGGCACCGCGAAGAATTATCCTTGGGCCCATGATCCAAAACTCGACTTGAAACATTTAAACCACAAATGTATGGCAAATGATAAAGACTTGGTTAGTTTATGCATAATGGGGGGAGGAACAGTTCATTGAGAGAACAATACTCCCCCTATGTCCATGCCTACATCTAGACAAGATAGCTATATTGAGTGTGAGGGGTGTGTGTGCACAGACTCAAACCACATTGCTCAAATCGATGATATTTAGCTCATGCCTTAACTCGCGAAATCTAGCTTCATCCAATGGCTTCGTGAAGATATCTGCAAGGTTATCATGAGTGTTGACGTAGTGAAGCTCGATCTCTCCTTGCCTTATGTGATCCCGGATGAAATGATACCGAATCTCAATATGCTTCGTCTTGAAGTGAAGCACCGGGTTGAGAGAAATCTTGATGGCACTCTCATTGTCACACCAAAGAGGCACTTTGTCACAAATGACACCGTAATCCTTCAAAGTTTGCCTCATCCATAAGAGTTGAGCACAGCAACTGCCAGCGGCCACATATTCTGCTTCAGTGGACGAGAGAGATACACAACTTTGCTTTTTGGAAGATCAACTAACAAGAGAGCAACCAAGAAATTGGCACCCTCCTGAGGTGGACTTCCTATCCACTTTGTCTCCCGCCCAGTCAGAATCAGAAAAACCAACAAGGTTGAAGTTCGCTCCTCTTGGGTACCATAAGCCAAAGTTTGGGGTATGAGCCAAATATCGAAAGATTCGCTTGACAGCCACAAAGTGACTTTCCTTAGGTGAGGCTTGAAACCGTGCACAAATTCCCACACTCAACATAATATCCGGTCTAGATGCACAAAGGTAAAGCAAGGATCCGATCATAGAGCGATATACCTTTTGATCCACCGCTTTACCATTGGGATCAATGTCAAGTTGGCATTTGGTTGGCATCGGAGTAGTAGCCGGCTTGACATCACTAAGGTTGAACCTCTTGAGCATGTCTTGAGTATACTTGGATTGTTTGATGAAGATGCCTTCTCTTCGTTGTTTGATCTCAAATCCAAGGAAGTACTTCAACTCTCCCATCATGGACATCTCAAAGTGTGTGGTCATGAGTGCGGCGAACTCATCATTGAAAGCTTTGTTAGGAGAGCCAAAGATAATATCATCAACATATAGTTGGCATACAAACAACTCCCCTTTGACCTTCTTAGTAAAAAGAGTGGGGTCGATTTTCCCAATTTCAAACCCACGATCTTGCAACAACTCGGTAAGGTGCTCATACCACGCTCGTGGGGCTTGTTTAAGGCCATAGAGTGCCTTATCAAGTTGATACACATGATTGGGGAACTTAGGATCCTCGAACCCCGGGGGTTGTTTAACATATACCAACTCATTAATGGGACCATTAAGAAATGCACTTTTCACATCCATTTGTTGCAATTTAAAGTTATGATGGGAAGCATAGGCAAGCAACAAACGAATGGACTCAAGACGAGCAACGGGGGCAAAAGTTTCACCGTAGTCGATACCCTCGACTTGGGAGTAGCCTTGAGCCACCAGACGTGCCTTGTTGCGGATGACAATGCCATGGGCATCTTGCTTGTTCTTAAAGATCCATTTAGTTCCAATGACATTATGGTTCTCCTTTGGTCTTGGCACCAAACGCCACACTTTGTTGCGCTCGAAGTTATTGAGTTCTTCATGCATGGCATTGAGCCAGTCGGGGTCTTCGAGCGCCTCAAACACCTTCTTAGGTTCAACAAAGGAGACAAAAGCTTGATGAGCACAATAGTTTGCTAATTGTCTACGAGTGCTTACCCCCCTTTTGATGCTCCCTAAAATGTTCTCGATGTGATGTTCGTTGGAAGCAAGTCTGGAGGCAACTTTTGCAGCACGACGCTCTAATTGCTCTTCAAGTGATAACTGAGGAGCATTGAGTTGATCATCTTGAGCGTCAACATGAGCAAGATCTTGATCTTGAGCTTCCTCTTGACCTTGATCTTGCTCGGGGGACTGAACTTGGCCTTGTGCATCAATTGGAGGTTCTTCACCAACTTGAGATTGATCTTGTTCTTGACCTTGTTCATCAGGCTGAGGGCCTTCACTATGTTCTTCGGAAGCGTGTGGGTCTTGGGTTGGTGATGGTTCCACTTGAGTGGAACATTGTCCTTCTCCTTCGGCCACAAGGGGTTCCTCAACGGGTAGGATATATCCAACACCCATTCTTCTTATGGCTTGAGGAGGAATTTCATCACCTGTATCACAAGTACCACTTTGCTCCACTTGGGAGCCGTTATTTTCATCAAACTCTACGTTACTCGTCTCCTCTATGAGTCCGGTGGACTTGTTGAGGACACGGTAAGCATGAGAGTTTGTAGCATAACCAACAAATATGCCCTCATGAGCTCTAGATTCAAATTTAGACAAACGAACACCTTTCTTAAGAATGAAACACTTACACCCGAACACCCGGAAGTACTTGAGATTGGGCTTGTTACCGGTAAGAATCTCATACGGAGTTTTGTTCAAGCCTTTGCGAAGATAGAGACGATTTGATGCATGGCAAGCGGTGTTGATGGCTTCAGCCCAAAAGTTGTATGGAGAGTTGAATTCAGCCATCATGGTTCTTGCAGCATCTATTAAAGTTCGGTTCTTTCTCTCCGCAACACCATTTTGCTGAGGGGTATATGGGGCGGCATATTGATGTTTGATCCCCTCATCACCAAGAAACTCATCCAAGGTGTAGTTCTTAAACTCGGTGCCATTGTCACTTCTAATCATCAAAATCTTTGCTTCATGTTGTCGTTGAGCTTCATTTGCAAAGTTGATGACGGTTTGTTGGGTCTCACTCTTCTTCTTGAAGAAGTATACCCAGGTATATCTTGAGTAATCATCCACAATCACCAAGCAATATTTTCTACCCCCAAGACTATCAAAAGTGGGAGGCCCAAAGAGATCCATGTGGAGGAGCTCTAGAGGTCTTTTTGAATAGATGATAGTCGTGGGAGGGTGAGCCTTCTCATGTAATTTTCCTTCAATGCACGCCCTGCAAGCACGATCTTTGGCAAAGCTAACATTTGTTAGTCCTCGGACATGGTCCCCCTTGAGAAGACTTTGCAAAGATCTCATATTGACGTGGGCCAAACGGCGATGCCAAAGCCATCCCACATCAACTTTAGCCATTAGGCATGTCACAACCTTAGTGGGTTGCTTCGAGAAGTTAACCACATAAAGGCCGTTCTCGACATGCCCAACGTAGGCTACTTTAAGAGTCTTGCTCCACAAGAGGGCCACAGAATCAATATCAAAGAATGTAGCAAAGCCCATGAGTGCAAGTTGGCGGACAGAAAGTAAATTGTATGCAAGGGACTCAACAAGCATGACTTTCTCGATCGTGAGATCATGAGAGACAACAACCTTGCCAAGTCCCAATACCTTAGAAGATGAAGCATCACCCCATTCGACGTTGGTGGCCATAGATGAACCGAGATGCACGTCCACCACCAAGTCTTTGCTTCCGGTCATATGATTTGTGGCTCCGCTATCGAGCAACCATGATCCCCCACCGGAAGCAAAATCCTACAATAGATCAATGCTTGGATTTAGGTACCCATTTGGTAATGGGTCCTTTGAGGTTAGTGACAAGGGTCTTAGGAACCCAAATGGACCATTCAATGTACTCATAAGAAGAACCAACAAATTTAGCAAACACATGGCCATCACTAGCACGGCATAAAACATATGACGGATTAAAATCGCCGGCCATGTTTGGGGGTGTGGTGGAGTTTTTCTTGACCCCACCACTTTTCTTCTTGGTAGAGGTGCCCTCTCCTTCTTTCACAAAGGATTGTCGGAGAGGGGGTGGTTGCTTTGTCTTGTCATTCTTCTTCTTCTTTGGCTTAGGAGCAAACCCAATTCCTTCCTTTGCCACAACTTCCTTTTGATTGCTCAAAAGGGCGTTGAGGTTCTTCTCACCTTGTATGCAAGTCACAAGGCCTTTCTCAAGTTGCTTCTTCAACTCGGCATTCTCTTCAACAAGATGCACATGCTCACAACATGGGTTAGTAGCATTTGCATTATCAATTAAAACCATGCGAGGAAAGATAGCCTTTTCCTTGGTTAGCGAAACTTGGAGTTGATCATGAGACTCCTTGAGAGAAGCATGCATTCCTTTCAAGGCCTTGTGAGCCTTGTCAAGTATGTCAAACTCCTCTTTGAGTTTAGCATGATCAACCGCAAGTTTTGCCTTCTCAGAGTTAAGGACACGAGAGACAACTAGAGCATGATCAAGATCTTTCTTTAAGTTAGCATGATCAACGTTGTGTGACTCCTCAAGAGTCAAACGAAGACCACGCTCCTCCTCTAGAGCGTTAGAGAGATCCGATATCTCATCGGCATAGTCTCGACTATGCCCTTCCATTTTAGTGATGGTTTCCTCGTGAGCCTCAATAATGTCATTTGCCTCACCGAGTTGTTCCAAGAGAGCAACCACATGCTTCTTGGATTTGCCCTTGAGATTCTTTATGAACACATCAAATTCATTTTCTCCCTCCTTACTACCCTCACCCTCATTAGTTAATGAGGGGTTAGAAGAGATAGTAGAGTTGATGATCGGAGTTACCTTGTTGGTGGCCTTGGCCATAAGACACTTGGCGGTGATGTTTTCGTTTGGTGAGTTGAATAGAGATGAGTGCGGAGTGGTAGCAATTGCAATTGTGGCCATAGTGGTCACCTCATCTTCTTCATCATTGTCATCATCCTCCACATATTCTTCTTGAGCCACCAACACTTTCGGAGGAGTCTTTTTGATGAAGTTGTTCTTGTTGGGATAGGACTTTGACTTGTCCTTCCGAATAAGCTTGCCTCCAAAGTCTTCTCTCTTCTCATATGGGCAATCCGCAACGAAGTGGCTTACATTTCCACAGTTGAAGCATGTCCTTACTCGTTGCTTCCCTTTGTTCCCACTGGAGTTGTTCCTGTTGAAGTTGGACCTTGAATTCTTCTTGCCCCAGAATTGCCTAGAAGCAAGAGCCATGTGCTCGTGATAGGCATATTTGGTGTCCTCGGGGCAGCACTCATCATCATCTTCAACTTCCTCTTCTTCCACACAAGCCTTGGCCTTCAGGGCAAGATTAGGCTTCTTGGATCGTTGAGCTCTTAGGACCGCATTGTCGGCGGTAACGTCAAGGATCCTCATGGCAACAAATTCATCCAACACTTCGTTTGAGGATAAAGTGTGGAAGTCCGGTCTCTGACGAATCACAGAGGACATGGCCTTGTGATAGGGCATCATGGCCTTGAGGAACTTGCGCTTGATCCAATTGTCATCCGTGTCCTTACTGCCATGGTCTCGAAGAGATACTGCAAGAATAGTTAGTCTTCGATAAAGTTCACGAGGATCTTCATCCTCGATCATTGCAAACTCATCAGCTTCATCTTGCACTACTTCATAGTTGGAGCGTTGAATGCTTGTGCTTCCCTTGTACATTGTGCCAACATGTTCCCATGCTTCCTTGGCCACGGTGAATGGACGAAGATGAGCAATGTCTTCAGGAGGGATTGAGTCTTGAAGAATGCAAAGTGCGGACTCGTTGAACTGATGATCGGCAGTTTCTCTTGGAGTCATGTTGTCAGGATCATACGGATAAAAACCTTGCTCAATGATTCTCCAGAGGTTAGTGGAACAATGATTAATATGACGTTTGAAACGAAACACCCAAGTAGCAAAATCAGTATTTTTAACAAACTTCGGTGGGGGCCCGACGGAATTTAAATGCGGTGTGGGGACGGGTCCTCCATAGTGAGTAGGCGGAGGAGATTGGGCAAATTTCCCACTACCATGCTTAGTGACCGGGGCTTGCTCACTGCTAGCTTCTCCCTTGTCGGGATTAGCCTCTGACACGTTGGTAGCAGGACGACCCACTTCCAACGGTGAGGTGGATAATTTAAGCCCCTCAAACATTTCTTTAAACATGCCCTTGACCTCGCTCGCTAGTGATTCTTTCAATGTGGTCAAGGCCACATTGAACTCCTCACGAGTGACGGAGGCTCCCCCATCTACCGTAGGCAAGGACGGATTTCCATCGGAATGGTCCTCCGTCTCGACTACGTTGTCAACCATACTCTTTGGACGGTAAAGTCCTTAAAAAGAGACGAGGCTCTGATACCAATTGAAAGGATCGATATGGTTGACTAGAGGGGGGGGGGGTGAATAGGCAACTAACAATTTTTAGCTTTTCTTAACCAATTAAAATTAGGCGACAAAATAAGTTGTCTAGATAAACTACTATGAAGACAACTAATGTAAATAAGCCCAACAACTACACAAGCATGCTATAGGAATTAAACAAGTAAAGCATGCAAGAGTAAAGGTAAGAAATAACCACAAGTAGAACCGAAGGAGACGAGGATGTGTTTCCGAAGTTCCTTCCCTTTGAGGGGAAGTACGTCTCCGTTGGAGCGGTGTGGAGGCACAATGCTCCCCAAGAAGCCACTAGGGCCACCATATTCTCCTCACGCCCTCACACGATGCAAGGTGCCGTGATTCCACTAGTGGTGCCCTTGAAGGCGGCAACCGAACCTTTACAAACAAGGTTGGGGCAATCTCCACAACTTGGAGGCTCCCAACAAACCACGAAGCTTCACCACAATGGAATATGGCTTCGAGGTGACCTCAACCGTCTAGGGTGCTCAAACACCCAAGAGTAACAAGATCCGCAAGGGATTAGTGGGGAGAATCAAATATCTCTTGGTGGAAGTGTAGATCGATGCCTCCTCAAGCAATCCCGAGCAAATCAACAAGTTTGATTGGCTAGGGAGAGAGATCGGGCGGAAATGGAGCTTTTGGAGCAACAATGGAGTGGAGGGGGAAGAGGTAAGTCTCCTTGGAGAAGAAGACCCCCTATATATAGTGGGGGGACAAATCCAACCGTTATTTGGGGTTTCAGCCCGCAGCGAGCGGTAGTACCGCAACTTACGAGCGGTACTACCGCAGGCTGCGCGGTACTACCGCTTGGGAAGCGGTACTACCGCCAAGGCAAAATAACAAGACCTGATATAGCCACGGATGAAATAAAATACATCCGTGGCTACATCCGCAGGGGAAAACGGAAGTAGCAAAATGCGACACGGTACTACCGCTTAAGCTAAGCGGTACTACCGCTTAAGCTAAACGGTACTACCGTGCGGTATGCGGAAGTAAAAAATTACTTCCGCTCCACTTCTTATACTTAGACTCCAGTGCCCGGCCCAGATACACGGTACTACCGCATGGGGACGCGGTACTACCGCGGGAGCGGTACTACCGTGTCGGCAAGCGGTACTACCGTGTACCTGTGCGGTACTACCGCTTGGCAAGGCGGTACTACCGTATGCTTGGCAGAAGATCAGTACAGAAGCCACAGAGTTGCCACAACGAAAGAAAGACCGGTTGGACCTCCAGAGAAGCAAGGAAAGGAAGTGGAGGAGAATGATGTGTACGTGTTGATTCCACCCAAACCTTTCCGACGCGGACCCCCTCTTAATAGTACGGCTTTCCTATTACTCAATGCCACCTACAGGGAGCAAAAAGAAAACACCGTCCTTCATAGGATCCGAGGGGCAAACAATCGTCTTGTGCCATAAGAGAGATATACCTGTATGAGCTTACATCACACGATTAGTCCGCAAGAGTATTGTCATCAATCACCAAAACCATTAGGGAGAAAAGTGCCCTTACACCACTGCTACATGGACGGCTTCAATGGGTGGCTATTGACGCTGGAGTGCCGCCTACCGATGCTGCAAGAGTGAGGATGTGGTGCTACCAATGGCGACGAGGGTAACTTCGAGCTGGCGTGTGGTGCCTAGCATACCAGCGAGGGACTGCGCTGATGATAAAACCATGAGGACAAGGTACTGTCGACGCGACGGGGTAGGCTTCTATTGGCGTGGCACATGGGCTCGCAGCCCGTGCTCATAGCAGCTCCTCGTCGCGCTCGCATCACCTATCATGGTCGTAGCATCAAACACCCGTCACAGCTCGAAGCACCGCATCCTCGTACTTGCAGCACCGCTAGCTTAGCCCTTTGCGGCGTTGTTTGTGCTCACAACATCATGGGATGGAGCTTAGGGAGAATGAGGGTGACACTACAAGGGGCTGCGTGAGGGCGACGAAGCGTCGTGAGGTGATTTTTTGTTTTTGTTTTTGTTTTTGGTTTGCGGGCGACCATAAGGTGCGAGTGAGAGTGGCAGTCAATTGCCACGATCCAATGGTGCTGCGGGGCTGAATCAGATGAGCCATGGGGCGACCGATTTTCTTGTTTATGTGGCATGTTTTTTTTTTGAAAGATCCAGCAAAATGCTGGCTTGTATTGATATTAAGCAGGGAGCAGAGTGCAGAGAAAAACAAGGCTGTTCTGAAACTTGGCAGGAGGGGAAGGAAAAACTATGGAAATTATGTTACAACTTTCATGGTGGCTCCTAGAAGGGGTGCTGCAAAAGTGTTGCTCCTGCTTGTCGCCAAAGCTCTAGGGTGCACCTGATGGCAGCGCAAATGCTAGTCTTTGTTGGCACCCTGTTTCTGAAGACGGCTTCATTTATTCCCTTCCATATTTCTGAGAGTATAAGGATGATGGCTGACTTGATGGCCTTCTTGTGCTCCGGTCTCGCCGTTCCAATCATTTGAGCAATGATGTCCGCTGTTTTAGGCTTGCTCTGCCATTTGGCGGGCTGAAGTGTGCTGCAGCCAAATCCAGCCGCCATTTCTTCCCAGATAGCAAGTGATAGCGGGCATTGCCAGAAAAGATGAACGGAGGTTTCTAAGTTTCTGACACAGAGTTGGCAGAAGTATCCGTTGGGCCAGCCTCTACGTTGCAGGCGATCATTGCACCATAGCCTATTACGGAGAAGCAGCCAGGCAAAGATCTTCAACTTAGCAGGTGCCCAAGTGCTCCAGATCATCCTCTTGGTGTCCGACTTGATTATCCCGTGAAATTGGGCCTTATACACGGAGCTAGCCGTGTATGTTCCTGAGGCCTCATGCTTCCAAATGATTTTGTCTGCAGCTTGAGGTTGAAGACGAAGATTCATGTTTTGCAGCCATCTTTGAAGCCTGATGGCCTCAGCCCAAATTCCCTGGGTGTTTCCATGGGCGAGGTCTTGCACCCATGTGTCATTTGTCAAGGCCTCCCTAACCGATCTGTTTTTTCTTCTGGAATGTTTGAAGAGGGTAGGGAAGGCAGTCTTGAGGTTTCCTGAGCCCGTCCAAGAGCAGTGCCAGAAGGTAGCCTTTTCACCGTTGCCAATTGTGACCGAAGTTGAGGCGTTGAACAGGGCTTTGTCGCCGTCATCACATGGAGCCGGCATGCCTTGCCAAGGCCTGTCGGCACCTGTCCAAGCTAGCCACAGCCACCTAAGCCTAAGCGCTCTACTAAAGCGTGGGAGGTCTAAAATCCCTAATCCACCATTATCTGTCAGTGTGCAAACCACGGGCCATGCAACTTTGCACTTGCCTCCGGTCAGCTCCTCCTCTTGGGCCCATAGGAAACGTCGTCTAACCTTGTCAATTTCCGTAAGAAATTTCTTTGGCGGGCGGAGCACGGAGAGGGCGTAGGTTGGTAGCGCCGTGAGCACGCTACGTACCAATACCCTTCTACCAGCAATAGTCATGAGCTTGCTCTTCCATCCTGCTAGCCTTGCCCTGATCCGATCAAGGATAAATTGGATGTGGACAAGGCGTAGTCTGGAAAGAGTCAGTGGGAGACCCAGGTATCTGAGAGGGAAACCCACTGTTGCCCCTCCGAAGTTGGCAAGAATGTGTTGCAAGTTGATGCCGTCGCAACGGATGGAAGTAACAGTTGACTTGGAAAGATTTACTTTCAGCCCAGTTGCGTGTCCGAAGTCGCGGAGAATGTTGAGCAGGGCGTCTACCTCTTCTCTCTGAGGGTTGGCGAAGATGACCGCATCATCCGCGTAGAGGCTGACACGTAGGGTGATATCTCTACCAGGCATAGGGGCAAGCATTTCTAGATCGGTTGCCCGTTGAAGTAGTCTATATAGGGGGTCAATGGCGATGATGAATAGGAGAGGCGAGAGCGGATCACCCTGCCTCAGCCCCTTACGGTGACGTATGCTTATTCCTTTAGTGCCATTTAGCAGGAAGGAAGAAGATGCCGTGGCGAGAAGCAGTGTGACCCAGTCACGCCATCTTGCAGAGAAGCCTAGCACTTGAAGCAGCTCTAGTAGATACTCCCAGGAGACGTTGTCAAAAGCCTTAGCGATGTCTAGTTTAAAGAGGAGAGCTGGCGTTTTTCTTCTATGGAGCGATCTAATGGCATTCTGAACGAAGAGGAAACTATCCTGTGTGCTTCTGGATTTTAGGAAAGCTGACTGGGCCGGTGAGATTACTTGATGAATCACCGCAGTTAATCTTATTGCGAGCACCTTGGCAATGAGCTTTGCGATTGAGTGGATCAAACTAATGGGCCTGTAGTCTTGAATTCTTTCAGCACCATCTTTTTTAGGGATGAGGGCTACTAAGGCAGTGTTGAGATTGTTGAAACCTCCTCCAGCTAGGTGATAGAACTTGTTGAAAGCCATCAGTACATCCGATTTGATCAAGGGCCAGCAGGTTCTGAAGAAGGTGCCCGTGAAGCCATCTGGCCCCGGCGCTTTTTCAGATGGAGAGGCTTGGATTGCTTGCCATATTTCATCTTCAGAAAAAGGGTTGTCTAGGCCAGCCGCTTGGATCGATGGCATGTCCAGGTTTTGCCAGTTGATTCCAGTGGAGTTTGACATCTTTTTACCAATGCTTTCTAGGAAGTGTTCATCAATGGCTGCTAGCTTCTCTTCATGCTTTGTGACAACTACATCATTTACCTTCAAGCTGTGAATGTAGTTTTTCCGAGTGCGGGACTTCATCTTTGCATGAAAGAATTTTGTGCCCGCATCTCCCGCACGAATCCAGGTCAGGCGAGATGCTTGTCGCTTTCTGGCACGGTCGATCGCCGCCAGCCCTAAAAGGCGAAGCTTCAGGAGCTTTCTGAGGTTGAACTCGCCGTCAGTTAGACGGCGTGTCTCCTGGGCTACATCCAACCTGAGCACGATTTCAGCCGCAATGTGGAACTGGAGATTTGCGTCGCTGAATAGTGCTTTGCTCCAGATCTTCAGGTCATGTGCAGTGCGCATCATCTTGATGTGTAGGCGATGGAAAGCACACGTGGATTGAACTGGCCTACTCCAGGCATGTGCCACAGTTTCATTGAAATGAGGGAAACGGTGCCAGAAACTCTCGAATCTGAAAGACGCCCGGCACGGGGGAGCAGTTGTATCGGCTAAGATAAGCGGGCAGTGGTCAGATGTTGCCGTCAATGCCACCAGTACTGCAAAGTTTGGAAAGAGAGATTCCCAAGCTTGATTGCAGAAGAATTTGTCTATGCTAGCCAACGTGGGGTCTTGGCGTTCGTTGCTCCAAGTGTACCGGCGATTCTTGCATTTGATCTCCTTAAGCCCCGCTACGTCTATGGTCGATCTGAATCTCCCCATAAGTCTACGGTTGAGGTTGAGGTTGTTTTTGTCGCGTGCTTCATAGATGAGGTTGAAATCTCCGTTGATCAGCCAAGGTTCAGCACTAGGGGGGGCTGTGCGGCTAAGCTCGAGGAGGAAACTATCCTTCCGTGCATCATCAGCAGGTCCGTAGACCGTGGATAGCCAGAAGCTATGCGACTGGCCAAGGATGGTTACCTTCGCCGTGATGGCAAAGGCTCCAATGGCGTGGGAGGTTATAGTGGCTAGTTGCTTGTTCCAAAGGATAGCTGCGCCACCACTAGCTCCAATGGCCGGGAGGGCGATGCATTCATCTAACATAGATCCACCAAGCTCCCGCACAAGGCTTGGCGACCATGTATCAATCTTAGTTTCATGTAAGCAAAGGATTGCTACACGATTCGACGAGGCGATCTCACGGACGGAGGCGCGCTTTGCAGGGTTGTTTAGCCCACGAACATTCCAACACATGATCGGGAGCAGATGATCATTCATGGGGGATACTCGTGTAGCTCTGGTAACTGAAATAACTAACTGGCCTAAGGCCCAAGGAGTACACCACCAATCTAACAGGGGCACGCCGGCGACCACCAATAGGCCCCAAGACACGCCGGCGCCGAGCAAACCATCCTCTAGCTCTACTGGAAATAACAAGACCTAACTTAAGCCGGCCCATCGCCGACCGCCACCAGAGCGAATAACATAGGGGAGCTAACATGACTAAACTGAGGCCTCCTCGGCAGTGCCATCAGGGCCAGCCATGCCAGCCGCGATCTTCAGGGCATCCGTGTCCAGGCGCGTGAGTTTGGCGATGACCGCAATGTCAACCTCAGTCAGCGGTTCATTGAAGCGGCGCAGCAGAGCAGCGGCAACCTCCGCCGTCATCTTCTCCCGTGGCCCAAGCAGCCCCAGTTCCTTGACGATGCGCAGGGAAGCGCGTTGGGCCACCGGCACCGAGGATGGGTTGGCGGCCTGGCGAGCGCTGTGTCTAGTTGGTGCCGGGGCTGCGCGGCTCCGTGGCGGGGCTGAAGGGCGACGAGCTGGCGATGAGGGAAGCAGGGGCGGCGTTTTGCTACGGAAGAGGCGACGCGGTTGGGCGTGCGTGTCCTCCTCGCCGGCGATCTCGAGCTGACAGACGCGGCTAGTCACTGCCCCCAGCTGCACTTCCATGGTGCAAGCCGTTGTGGGAGTGTTGCGGTTGTACTGGCCTCCAGAGGAGGATGGAGCTGCAAGCGTTGGCCTGAAGGCGTCGGGCTGCAGCTCCGGCGATGCCACGTCTGCCTGCTGGGCCTGATCGAAGTCGAGGGGGGCAGCCAGCATGGCGTCAGCAGCAGAATCAACGTCGACTGCCATGTTGTCGACGATGATCGAAGCGACCGTGGGACGTTTCGCCGCCCGGAAGAACTCGTCGACAGGGTCCTTGCCGTTTGGCCTTGGAGCGACAGCATCTTCCGTGGCTCGGGCAGGCGGAGCCCGAGCGGTGGATCGACGGAGCTGAGGAGCACGCGCCGCGCCAGCGACGGGCATCTTGTCGCTGCGGCGATGGTTTCGCGCGCCCTTGGATTGGCGTCGTGGTGGGGAGCGGCTGCGCTGACGAGGAGTAGGCGCCGGGGGTTGGGGTGGAGCAGCACGACCGCGGCGAAGCAGAGCATCCTTCCAGGAGCGGCGGTTGCCGCAGCCAGCATCACCATCGTCGTCGCGACCACGACCATGCGCAGCGCGTGGCACACCGCGGCAGCCCAGATCAGCCACCGGTGCGCGTCCCAGCCGTTGTTGGCGATCGTTGCGCTGACCATCCTCCACCTCCATCGTCCATGCGCCAGGGATGACTTCAGGGTAGGGGCGGCCATCGGAGTCAGAATCGGAGGACGGCAGGCCGCTCTGTCCCGAATGAGAGGAGCGCGGCGATGGCAGCGTCCAGTCTTCAACGCGGTCGACGTGGATGAGCATTGTGTAGTCCGCCGTGGCCGGCGGTGGAGCGACACGCCTATCAGGGGGGGGAGAAGCCCTCCATCTCCTCCACCCGTCCGGCACCCCGCGGCAGGACCCCCAACGTGTGCTTGGTGGGGATGTTGGCGATGTCGTTGGTCCAGACCCAGCATGCGAAAGTTTTGGTGTGGCCGCGCTCGTGCGTGCGGCTGTCGAGGTGGTCGACGCGCACGCGCTTGCCAAGGATCTCGTCGGCCCCCTCTACTGACCAAAACTGCATCGGCACCTTCTCGATGACGACGCGGACGTGCAGCTGCAGCGTGTCGAAGACGGCGTGGTCGTGCTCGTGCCACGGCGCGATGTTGAAGGTGGCACCATCGACGCGGATGGAGCCGCGCCGGACCGCGTTGACCTGGTGCGCTGGCTGGCTGAAGATGACAAGGTAATGCTCCGGGTGATGAGCGGTGACGCGCAGCATGTGCTCGGGGACGGTGAGCTGCGCCTCGAGCGCCCGCCCCACCGCCATCGGGGACGTGGCGTTGACACCGTCGGCCGCGCGCAGGGTGACAGCTTGGTTGCGGAGGAAGAAGACGGCCTGATCGATCGCCTGGGAGGCGACGGTCACCGAACGGCTCTCCCTAGGCCGCCGCGCGTGGTCGAGGTGGCGCAGCATGGCAGGCGACGGAGCAGACATGGTTGAGGCGGCCCGTGGGGGGAAGCAGAGCCTGGCGAGGATGGACGACGGAGGGGGCACCGGGCCGAGCCGGTTTCGAGCGCTACCACCTCTGCCTCGGTTTAGTGGATTTTGGGGGCACTGCTTGGCTATGTGCCCCGGAAGCTTGCAGGTGATGCAGTGGATCGGGTCTCGGCAGTCGACGCGGCGGTGGCGCTTGCTGAGGCAGCGAAAGCAACGGCCGCGAAAACGGCTTAAGAAGGCCTCGCGCGCAGAGGCAGCATTGAAGCGCATGCGCAGGTCCGGCCGACGCTCTCCAGGTCGCACGCCTGAGTCCGCCGTGTCGGAGGAGGGGCGCCGGTTTTTCTGGTGAGTAACTTCAATCCAGGCGCCGTCCATGCCCGAAACGGCAACGGTGACAGCTGGGGATGGGGCGACGACGATGGACTTAAGATGCGGGGCGAGAGGCCGTACCAAATCCGCAGGGCCGGAGGGAGCAGCGGCGCTGTCCAGCTCGGCGTGCGCCAGGATCCGCGGCGGCGAGCCCGGGGACTCCAGGATTCGCGGCGGCGGGACCGGATCTGGGGATCCAGCCGGCAGCGAGTCCGACACCCATGATTGCCCGCTGGAGAGAGGCGAGTTCCCTGGGGTCGGTCCGCTGCGAGGGCTCGTCGCAGGGGAGGGGTGGGAGGGAGGTGCGGCATTCATGGCCGTGGCTTGGTTGGTGGCCGCCGGGGCCGGAGCGGCCCGCGGGGCGGGGGGTTGGGGCGGGGCGCTAGCTGCTTCTCACGAAGGGAGCCCCTGTAGGCTTCACGGAGCTTGAGGCGGCATCCTGTAATTGATTTTAGTCGAGCTGCCAATTGAAGGAGTCTGATGCTCTGGATTAGGTCTATGTGGCATGTTTGTGTGCTAAGAAAAATAGGTCGGTGGAAATCACCTAATTCGGAGCTTATACAAAATTAATGTAACTTTAGTTTTCCTACAGAAATCAATTAGCCACAAACACCGGATAATTAGCATATAGTACTCCCTCCGTCCGGAAATACTTGTTATTAAAACGAATAAAAGGAGATGTATCTAGATGTATTTTAATTCTAGATACATCCTTTTTTGCGAACCAAATACTCCATGCATGTCGTTTACCGTGTGAACGTAACGCGATATGAAGCCTAGTTGTTCCCCTCGATCCGTATCACGAGATCCTGTATCGTGCGAGACAAATACTTTATGGATGCATGTGTACGTCGTGTATCGCGTGAACATGGCATAATACGATTATTATGACAAGGTCTCTCAAAGGGAATCTTAGCATCTCTACTAATCGGAAGGTAAGGGAATCTTGTACAAACGCACTTGTCTATGCATCATCACCGTACGCCCTGGGCCTGACGTCCCTGGCTTTTCCACAGTTTCTTACCTGTGCTAGATAGTTAGCCAACTTTGCCATTTGGACAGTGCATACATGGACGACAGATATGATCGATAGATGCATGCTTTAGTTTACTAAACATGGTCAGGTCACGCCTACACTCACCACCACGTAGCATCACGTACGTACGGCCGGCAATAGTTGGTCAATGCAAGCTAGACTGCTGCATGCATGCATGCATGCTTTTGGCCACTGAGAGTGTCCACTGGTCTCAAGAAGAGTAGCTAGCTTGATCACTTTGCACCAGTTCCGACCAAACCGGCCTGGTGAGGGTTAGATTAAAAGAAGTGTGTGGTGTTGAGCTAGCTAGCTAGTCCCTTTCCATGCCGGTGTCCCACTGAACCTAACACTTGCGTGTCATGTACTAATTGTAGATATATTAGTTGTGCTGTGTTGGTTACTAGTTGTATATACCCCTTCTGTTGCAACCAGAGAGATTATCTCGCGAACGATTAGAACTTAGAACAACTCACTTCCTAAGTAGCTAGCCAGATGAGTAGCTAGTGCATGTGCACGGTTTGCTTCTAGTTAACTTCATCTCTTGGCTGGGAGCTTTTAGTCTCTTCCTTTTGACCACGTACACGTACGCAACATCGATCGTTCTTGGCTTCAATCCGTTCATGTCTGCTTAATTAGTAGGTAAGAGAATAGCTCGACCGGAGCCTCGTGTCGCAGCATGCAGAGTTTGGTGGGGTGTCTAGCCATGCATGCATACGTATGCATGGAGCCGTTCAAACAAAAAAAAAATTCGAATGGCCCCAAGGCAGAGAGAGATTCCTACACGAATTTCATGCATAGAGCCATTCATATGTGCCAGTTTTAATGATATTATATTACTATATACGATAAAGGTTTCCCTGCTTTATATTATATAAAGCAACATCCCCATACAATCAGTTCACTGGACCGCAACACAAACAAGCCTAAAGGAAAATGAAAGAGAAACAAATGCTGACAACGGTAGATCAACGAAACAAAGATGGTCGGCAACCACTGCACCCTCCAGAGAAGTACCAAGCACTCCGAAGGGTCACATACCAAGCAACACCTTCAAGAAGGAGCCGACGACGAAACCGCTGTTGCCCGGACTAGTCCTAGATTTTCGCACGGTACGCGGGGGGAGGTGGGCAGTGGGGAAGGGCGTACCCGACGTCCTTCAAGAAGGTCCGGCGGCGCCCGCAGGCGTCGCCACGTCGGGGCCGGATGAGCCGTCGGGGATTTCTCCCGATCCAAACCCCCAACCCCCACCCCGGACGATCCAGAGTACACCGCCCAGCTCGTCGCCCACCAGCCTGTGCCACCACGGTCATCGGAAAAACTTCCTCCTCTTCCTGAGGCCACCGACATGAGACCTGGAGGATGGAAGAAGATAGGATGGGCTCGAGGGCATCCGCAACACATCCGACGGGAGGTAACATCCACCATCATCGCCGTGGAGCTGATCGGACGCACTGACAAGGGGCCTACCAGGCATCGTGGCTCGGCCGGACCCAAAAGGGTCCGAACAACCCTTGTCGTCGCGCTGCAGCTTGCCGGCCGACGAAGTTGGCACTGCCTCCTCGCCACCATCACCAGGGAGCAGCGCCGCCGTGCACCGAGCCGTTGGCCCGTCCCAACCCAGATGGAGCTCGAAAGGGCCAGGATCTGGGCCGCGTGGGTGCCGCTGGCCACCAGCACCGCCACGCTGCCCCCGCGACCAACGGCCGCTCCGCCGCATCAAGGACCCCGAGGCCCGCGCGAGCCCTGCCGCCGACCGAGCCGCACCGCAGCCATCGGGAGGCCCCCCTCCCCCCTCCCACCCCCCGCGCGCGGGGGAAAGATTATATTACCATATGGACATTAATACTAATTAAGCTGAACCGATGCTTCAACTTTGGAATAATTGCGTATGTGTAATGCATATGGAGTAGCATGTTGAGTTTCGAATATGATTTTCTTGTAAAAAATGTATATTCCAGTTTTTATCCCTTAACTGTGACCTCGTGGCACTTTTTACCACATTAAGAAAAATCTAGAATATGTTACTACTCAGCGGTGACATTGTGACATATGCACCCATTTTTTCCAAACTGACATGGTGGGCCAACTTGTGAGGATGACATGGCAAGTGACAACTCATATATAAATGGACCAACTTGTGAGGATGACGGTGACACAACAAATTGACAAGTACTTATTCCATAAATTTGGAAGTTAAACACGTTCTTGCGTCTTCGGTGGTGAAATTAGGACATAGGGCCATCAACCTTCGAATGGTGTTGGTCCTACGGACTGTGAAAGGATTCGCCTCTGGCCTCTGGGCACGAGGAAGCAGGCTTACAATAAACTGATGGGACGATTCGAAGAAGAGAGTGATAACTGAAGGAAATATGCCCTAGAGGCAATAATAAAGTTGTTATTTGTATTTCCTTATATCATGATAAATGTTTATTATTCATGCTAGAATTGTATTAACTGGAAACTTAGTACATGTGTGAATACATAGACAAAACATAGTGTCCCTAGTATGCCTCTACTAGACTAGCTCATTGATCAAAGATGGTTATGTTTCCTAACCATAGACATGGGTTGTCATTTGATCAACGGGATCACATCATTAGGAGAATGATGTGATGGACAAGACCCATCCGTTAGCTTAGCAACTTGATCATTTAGTTTTACTCCCATTGCTTTCTTCATGACTTATACATGTTCCTATGACTATGAGATTATGCAACTCCCGAATACCGTAGGAACACCTTGTGTGCTATCAAACGTCACAACGTAACTGGGTGATTATAAAGATGCTCTACAGGTGTCTCCAAAGGTGTTTGTGGTGTTGGCATAGATCAAGAATAGGATTTGTCACTCCGAGTGTCGGAGAGGTATCTTTGGGCCCTCTCGGTAATACACATCATAATAAGCCTTGCAAGCAAATGACTAATGAGTTAGTCACGAGATGATGTATTAAAGAACGCGTAAAGAGACTTGCCGGTAACGATATTGAACTAGGTATGATGATACCGAAGATCGAATCTCGGGCAAGTAACATACCAATGACAAAGGGAACAACGTATGTTGTTATGTGGTTTGACCGATAAAGATATTCGTAGAATATATAGGAGACAATATGAGCATCCATGTTCCGCTATTGGTTATTGACCGGAGATGAGTCTCGGTCATGTCTACATAGTTCTCGAACCCGTAGGGTCCGCACGCTTAACCTTCGATGGCGGTCGGTATTATGAGTTTATGTGTTTTGATGTACCGAAGGTAGTTCGGAGTCCCGGATGTGATGACGGACATGAAGAGGAGTCTCAGAATGTCCGAGACATAAACATTAATATATTGGAAGGTTATATTCGGACACCGGATGAGTTTCGGGGGTTATCGGATAAAACCGGAGTACCGGAAGGTTATCGGAATCTCATGGGGGGTTATTGGGCCACATGGGCCCAAGTGGAGGAAGAGGAGGCGCGGCCAGCTAGGGGCGCGCGGCCCCCTGATACGTCTCCAACGTATCTATAATTTTTTCCATGCTATTATTTATGAAGTCTTGGATGTTTAATGGGCTTTATCATTCACTTTTATATCATTTTTGGGACTAACCTACTAACCCAAAGGCCCAGTCCAGATTGCTGTTTTTTGCCTATTTCAGGGTTTTGCAGAAAAGGAATATCAAACGGAGTCCAAACGGAATGAAACCTTTGCGAGAGATATTTTTGGAGGAAATCACGCACGAAAGACTTCAGGGCCAAGCCAGGGGACAGAGGGCCCACCCTCGAGGGTGGGGGGCGCGCCCCCTACCTTGAGGGCATCCCGTGTGGCCCCCGGTGCCCCCTTCTTCCTATATATACCTACGTACCCCAGAAACTCCATACGCAGAGAGAAAACCCTAATTCCACCGCCGTAGCTGCTGTTCTCGTGGAGATCCCATCTTGGAGCCTGTTTCAGGAGGGGGATCCATCACGGAGGCCTTCATCATCATCATCATCGCCCTCACCATGAGTTGTGAGTAGTTTATCACAGACCTTCGGGTCCATAGCTAGTATCTAGATGGCTTTTTCTCTCTCTGGATCTCAATACAAAGTTCTCCTCGGTCTTCGAGGAGATCTATTCGATGTAATCTCTTTTTGCGGTGTGTTTGTCGAGATCCGGTGAATTGTGAGTTTATGATCAAGGTTATCTATGAAAGATATTTGGTTCTTCTCTGAACTTTGTATGTGTGCTCATAATATCCTTGCAAGTCTCTTCGAATTATTGGTTTGGTTTTGCCTACTAGATCTATAGTTCTTGCAATGGGAGAAGTGCTTGGCTTTGGGTTCAATCTTGCGGTGTCCTTTCCCGGTGACAGTAGGGGCTGCAAGGCACATATTGTATTGTTGCCATCAAGGATAAAAAGATGGGGTTTTCATCATATTGCTTGAGTTTATCCCTCTACATCATGTCATCTTTCTTAAGGCGTTACTCTGTTCGTATGAACTCAATACACTAGATGCATGCAGGCAGGAGTCGGTCTACTTGTCTCGGACGTGATGCCTATATACAATGATCATGCCTAGATAGTCTCATAATTATTCGCTTTTCTATCAATTGCTCGACAGTAATTTGTTTACCCGTTGTAGAATACCGCTATCATGAGAGAAGGCACTAGAGAAAACTATGGCCCCCGGGTCTATCTTTATCATATTACTTTCCCTTCAATTTCTGCCGTCGTTGTTTATTTGCTTTCTGTTTCTATATAAAAAAATACCAAAAATATAATTATCATCTCTATCAGATCTCACTCTCGTAAGTGACCGTAAAGGGATTGACAACCCCTTATCGCGTTGGCTGCGAAGTTCTTATTTGTTTGCGTAGGTGTCAGGGACTGGCGCGTGGTCTCCTACTGGTTTGATACATTGGTTCTCAAAAACTGAGGGAAATACTTACGCTACTATGCTGCATCTCCCTTTCCCCTTCGAGGGAATAAAACACAAGCTCAAGAGGTAGCAAGAAGAATTTCTGGCGCCGTTGCCGGGGAGGCTTACGCAAAAGTCATATACCAAATACCTATCACAAACCCTTAACCTTCACATTACATTTATTTGCCTCTCGTTTTTCTCTCCCCCCACTTCACCTTTGCCATTTTATTCGCCCTTCTTCCGCCGTGTGTTTTTCGTTCGCTTGCTTCTTATTTGCTTGTGTGTGTTGGATTGCTTGCTTGTCACTATGGCTCAGAACAATACCAAATTGTGTGACTTCTCCAATACCAACAACAATGATTTTATTAGCACTCCCATTGGTCGTATTACCGATGCTGAATCTTGTGAGATCAATGCTGCTGTGTTGAATCTTGTCATGAAAGATCAATTCTCCGGCCTTCCTAGTGAAGATGCCGCTACCCATCTAAACAACTTTGTTGATTTGTGTGATATGCAAAAGAAAAGGGATACGGATAACGATATTATTAAATTGAAGTTATTTCCGTTTTCACTTAGAGATCGTGCTAAAACTTGGTTTTCCTCTTTGCCTAGAAATAGTATTGATTCGTGGAATAAGTGCAAAGATGCTTTTATCTCTAAGTATTTCCCTCCTGCTAAGATCATCTCTCTTAGAAACGATATTATGAATTTTAAGCAACTAGATCATGAGCATGTTGCACAAGCTTGGGAGAGAATGAAATTAATGATACATAATTGCCCTACACATGGTTTGAATCTATGGATGATTATTCATAACTTTTATGCTGGCTTGAATTTTGCTTCTAGAAATCTTTTAGATTCGGCCGCCGGAGGCACTTTCATGGAAACTACCTTAGGAGAAGCTACCAAACTCCTAGATAATATTATGGTTAATTATTCTCAATGACACACTGAAAGATCTACTAGTAAAAAAGTGCATGTTATCGAAGAAATTAGTGTTTTGAGCTGAAAGATGGATGAACTTATGAAATTGTTTGCCGCTAAGAGTGCTTCTTCTGATCCTAATGATATGCCTTTGTCCACTTTGATTGAGAATAACAATGAATCTTTGGATGTGAATTTTATTGGTAGGAATAATTTTGGTAACAATGCTTATAGAGGTAATTTTAATCCTAGGCCTTTTCCTAGTAATTCCTCTAATAATTTTGGTAATTCCTAGAACAACTCTTATGGAAAGATGCCTTATGAATTTGAAACTAGTGTTAAGGAGTTTATGATCTCGCAAAAGAATTTCAATGCTATGCTTGAAGGGAAAATACTTAAAGTTGATGAATTGGCTAGAAGTGTGGATAGAATTACTCTTGATGTTGATTCTTTGAAACTTAGATCTATCCCACCTAAGCATGATATCAATGAGTCTCTCAAAGCCATGAGAATTTCCATTGATGAATGCAAAGAAAGAACCGCTAGAATGCGTGCTAAAAGAGAAGATTATATTAAATCGTGTTCTTCTAGTTATCGTGAAAATAAAGATGAAGATCTGAAAGTTATTGATGTGTCTCCTATTAGATCCTTGTTTTCTAGTATTAATCTTGATGAGAATAGCATTGGAGATGATTCTGCTTTAAGGTGTCCCAATGATTCGAAGTTTTTAGATCTTGATGCTAAAATTGCTAAGAGTGGGATTGAAGAGATTAAAACTTTGCATAGTGATGAACCCACTACTTTGGATTTCAAGGGATTCAATTATGACAATTTATCTTTGATTGATTGTATTTCCTTGTTGCAATCCGTGCTAAATTCTCCACATGCTTATAGTCAAAATAAAGCTTTCACTAAACATATAATTGATGCTTTGATGCAATCTTATGAAGAAAAACATGAGTTGGAAGTTTCTATACCTAGAAAGCTTTATGATGAATGGGAACCTACTATAAAAATAAAAATAAAAGATCATGAATGCTATGTTTTGTGTGATTTGGGTGCTAGTGTCTCCACTATCCCAAAAACTTTGTGTGATTTGCTAGGGTTCCATGAGCTTGATGATTGTTCTTTAAATTTGCATCTTATGGATTCCACTATTAAGAAACCTATGAGAAGAATTAATGATGTTCTTATTGTTGCCAATAGGAATTATGTGCCCGTAGATTTTATTGTTCTTGATATAGATTGCAATCCTTCATGTCCTATTATTCTTGGTAGACCTTTCCTTAGAACGATTGGTGCAATTATTGATATGAAGGAAGGAAATATTAGATTCCAACTTCCGTTAAGGAAAGGCATGGAACACTTTCCTAGAAATAAAAGTCAAATCTATCATGAGAGCCACTTATGGATTGCCTTCCAAGGATGGCAATACCTAGATTTATCTTGTATCGTGCCTAGCTAGGGGCATAAAACGATAGCGCTTGTTGGGAGGCAACCCAATTTTTATGTTTTTTTTGCTTTTATTGCTGTTAGGGAATAAATATTTCATATAGCCTCTGATTAGATGTGTTTTCATGTTTTGTTTAGTGTTTGTGCCAAGTAGAACCTTTGGTAAGACTTGTGTGAAGTTTATTTGATCTTGCTGAGAAAAACAGAATCGTTAGCGCTCGCTAAAGTAGTCTTCAGATTTTACTGGAGCCTGATTTTTAGTTGATTCTTTTTGCTGCTAATTGGTAGACAAATTTTGCAAATTTACCAATTTAGTTTGAATTTTTTTGAGTTCCATAAGTAGGCGAACCCTGCAGATTACTACAGACTGTTCTGTTTTTGACAGATTCTGTTTTTCGTGTGTTGTTTGCTTATTCCGATGCATCTATGAGTAATATTGGAGGATATGAACCATAGAGAACTTGGAGTACAGTAGGTTTAACACCAATATAAACAAAGTATGAATTCCTTTCTGTACCTTTGAGTGGTGGTTTGCTTTCTCTTACTAATGGAGCTCACGAGAATTTTTGTCTAAGTTTTGTGTTGTGAAGTTTTCAAGTTTTGAGTATTGCTTTGATGGACTATGGAACAAGGAGTAGCAAAGGCCCAAGCTTGGGGATGCCCATGGCACCCCAAGTAAATTCAATATAATAAAAAGCCTAAGCTTGGGGATGCCCCGGGAAGGCATCCCCTCTTTCGTCTTCATCCATCGGTAACTATACTTGGAGCTATATTTTTATTCGCAACATGCTATGTGTTTTGCTTGGAGCGTCTTGTATAATTTGAGTCCTTGCTTGTTAGTTTGCCACAATCATCCTTGCTGGACACACCTATTTGAGAGAGTTAAATATGGCATAGAAATTGTTAGAACACTCTATGTGCTTCACTTATATCTTTTGAGTTGAATAGTTTTTGCTCTAGAGCTTCACTTATATCTTTTAGAGCACAGTGGTGGTAGTATTTTGTATAAATTTTTGAACTCTCATGCTTCACTTAGATCTATTTGAGAGTATATTAAAACAGCATGGTAAAGTGTTTAGGCTAAAGAAACTAGTCTTCACATGATAAACATCCAATGTCAATGTAGTAAAAAAATTCACATCAAGTGCATTGAATAGAAAGAGATGTTGGATGCTTGATAATTGTTTCGAGACATGAGGATAGTGATATTAGAGTCATGCTAGTGGAGTTATTATGAAATTGAGAAATACTTTTGTTAAGGTTAGTGATTCCCGTAGCATGCACGTATGGTGAACCGTTGTGTGACTAAGTTAAAGCATAAGGTATTTGTAGAGTGTCAACCTTTGTGTGGAGGTCGGGGGCGCGCGATGGTTAACTCCTACCAACTCCCCCCTAGGAGCATGCGTTGATTGCTTTGTTTTGATGACTCGTCAATTTTTGCAATAAGTATATGAGTTATTATGACTAATGTTGAGTCCATGGATTATACGCACTCTCACCCTTCCACCATTGCTAGCCTCTCTTGTACCGCGCAATTTTCGCCGGTGCCATAAACCCACTATATATCCTTCCTCAAAACAGCCACCATATTGTTCCTCAAAACAGCCACCATACCTACCTATCATGGCATTTCCATAGCCATTCCGAGATATATTGCCATACAACTTTCCACCGTTCCGTTTATATGACACGCATCATATTGTCATATTGCCATGCATGCTCATGTAGTTGACATCGTATTCGTGGCAAGGCCACCATGCATAATCTTTTCATACATGTCACTCTTGTTTCATTGCACATACCGGTACACCGCCGGAGGCATTCACATAAAGTCATACTTTGTTGTTGTAGTACCGAGTTGTAATAATGTGTTGTAATGAAAGTGTGATGATCATCATTATTAGAGCATTGTCTCATGGGAGGAAATGCTGAATCTATAAAGCCCCTCCGCAAAAAGAAAAAAGAAAAAAAAGAAAGGCCAAAGACAAAAAAGAAAGGCCCAAAAAAAGAGAAAAAAAAGAAAAATAAAAGAAAAATAAAAGAAAAATAAAAAAGGGACAATTGCTACTATCTTTTTCCACACTTGTGCTTCAAAGTAGCACCATGTTCTTCATTGTAGAGAGTCTCATGCTTAGTCACTTTCATATACTAGTGGGAATTTTTCGTTATAGAACTTGGCTTGTATATTCTAACGATGGGCTTCCTCAAATGCCCTAGGTCTTCGTGAGCAAGCAAGTTGGATGCACACCCACTAGTTTCTTTCGTTGAGCTTTCATTCATATTTAGCTCTAGTGCATCCGTTGCATGGAAATCCCTACTCACTCACATTGATATCTATTGATGGGCATCTCCATAGCCCGTTGATACGCCTAGTCGATGTGAGACTATCTCCCTCTTTTTGTCTTCTCCACAACCACCTCTATTCCACCCATAGTGCTATGTCCATGGCTCACGCTCATGTATTGCGTGAAAGTTGAAAGGTTTGAAAAGATAGAACATGAAAACAAATGCTTGGCTAAAATCAGGGTTGTGCATGATATGAATATTTAGTGTGATAATAAGGGAGCATAGCCAACACTATATGATTTTGTAGGGATAACTTTCTTTAGCCATAGTATTTTGAGAAGACATGATTGCTTTGTTAGTATTGCTTGAAGTATTGTTATTTCTTATGTCAATATAGACTTTTATCTTGAATCCTTCATATCTGAACATTCATGCCACAATTAAGAGAATTACATTGAAAAACTATATTGGTTAGCATTCCACATCAAAAATTCTTTCTTTATCATTTACCTACTCGAGGACGAGCAGGAATTAAGCTTGGGGATGCTTGATACGTCTCCAACGTATCTATAATTTTTGATTGTTCCATGCTATTATTTATGAAGTCTTGGATGTTTAATGGGCTTTATCATTCACTTTTATATCATTTTTGGGACTAACCTACTAACCCAAAGGCCCAATCCAGATTGCTGTTTTTTGCCTATTTCAGGGTTTTGCAGAAAAGGAATATCAAACGGAGTCCAAACAGAATGAAACCTTCGCGAGAGATATTTTTGGAGGAAATCACGCACGAAAGACTTCAAGGCCAAGCCAGGGGACAGAGGGCCCACCCTCGAGGGTGGGGGGTGCGCCCCCTTCCCAAGGCGCGCCCCCTACCTCGAGGGCAGCCCGTGTGGCCCCGGTGCCCCCTTCTTCCTATATATACCTACGTACCCCAAAAACTCCATACGTAGAGAGAAAACCCTAATTCCACCGCCGTAGCTGCCGTTCCCGTGGAGATCCCATCTTGGAGCCTGTTCCGGGAGGGGGATCCATCACGGAGGCCTTCTTCATCATCATCATCGCCCTCACCATGAGTTGTGAGTAGTTTACCATTGACCTTCGGGTCCATAGCTAGTATCTAGATGGCTTCTTCTCTCTCTCTCTGGATCTCAATACAAAATTCTCCTCGGTCTTTGAGGACATCTATTCGATGTAATCTCTTTTTGTGGTGTGTTTGTCGAGATCCGATGAATTGTGAGTTTATGATCAAGGTTATCTATGAAAGATATTTGGTTCTTCTCTGAACTTTTTATGTGTGCTCATAATATCCTTGCAAGTCTCTTCGAATTATTGGTTTGGTTTGGCCTACTAGATCTATAGTTCTTGCAATGGGAGAAGTGCTTGGCTTTGGGTTCAATCTTGCGGTGTCCTTTCCCAGTGACAGTAGGGGTAGCAAGTAACATATTGTATTGTTGCCATCGAGGATAAAAAGATGGGGTTTTCATCATATTGCTTGAGTTTATCCCTCTACATCATGTCATCTTTCTTAAGGCGTTACTCTGTTCGTATGAACTCAATACACTAGATGCATGCTGGATAGCGGTCGATGTGTGGAGTAATAGTAGTAGATGCAGGCAGGAGTCGGTCAACTTGTCTCGGACGTGATGCCTATATACAATGATCATGCCTAGATAGTCTCATAATTATTCGCTTTTCTATCAATTGCTCGACAGTAATTTGTTTACCCGCCGTAGAATACCGCTATCATGAGAGAAGCCACTAGAGAAAACTATGCCCCCCGGGTCTATCTTTATCATATTACTTTCCCGTCAATTTCTGCCGTCGTTGTTTATTTGCTTTCTTTACTTTCTGTTTCTATATCAAAAATACCAAAAATATAATTACCATATCTATCAGATCTCACTCTTGTAAGTGACGTAAAGGGATTGGCAACCCCTTATCGCGTTGGCTGCGAAGTTCTTATTTGTTTGTGCAGGTGGGAGGGACTGGCGCGTGGTCTCCTACTGGATTGATACCTTGGTTCTCAAAAACTGAGGGAAATACTTAAGCTACTGTGCTGCATCTCCCTTTCCTCTTCGAGGGAATACAACGCAAGCTCAAAATGTAGCACCCCCTAGCCCAAACTGAATTGGACTAGGGGGCCGGGCCCCCCTTTCCTTCTTCTTCTCCTCCCCTTCCTTCCCCCTCTCCTACTAGGACTAGGAAAGGGGGGATCCTACTTGGAGTAGGATTGCCCCCCTAGGGCGCGCCTCCTCCTCCTTGGCTGCCTCCTCCTCCCCTCCCTTCTTTATATACGTGGGGAGGGGGCACCCCATAGACATACAAGTTGATTTTAGCCATGTGCGGTGCCCCTCCCCACAGTTGCACACCTCGGTCGTATCGTTGCAGTGCTTAGGCAAAGCCCTGCGCCGGTAGCTTCATCATCACCATCACCATGCCGTCGTGCTGATGAAACTCTACCGTGATGCTCAACTGGATCAAGAGTTCATGGGACGTCATCGAGATGAACGTGTGCTGAATGCGGAGGTGCCATACGTTTGGTGCTTGGATCGGTTGGATCGCGAAGACGTTCGACTACATCAACTGCGTCACTAGACGCTTCCGCTTTCGGTCTACGAGGGTACGTAGACACACTCTCCCCACTTGTTGCTATGCTTCTCCTAGATAGATCTTGCGTGATCATAGGATTTTTTTTGAAATACTACGTTCCCCAACAGTGGCATCATGAGCCAGGTCTATGCGTAGATGATATGCACGAGTAGAACACAGTGAGTTGTGGGCGATAAGTCATACTGCTTACCAGCATGTCATACTTTGATTCGGCGGTATTGTGAGATGAAGCGGCCCAGACCGACATTACGCGTACGCTTACGCGAGATTGGTTTCACTGTTACGAGCACTCGTTGCTTAAAGATGACCGGCGGGTGTCTGTCTCTATCAATTTAATTGAATCAAGTGTGGCTATGCCCAGTCCTTGTGAAGGTTAAAACATCACATACTTGACGAAAAATCGTTGTGGTTTTTGAATGCATAGGTAAGAACGGTTCTTGCTAAGCCCGTAGCAGCCACGTAAAACTTGCAACAACAAAGTAGAGGACATCTAACTTGTTTTTGCAGGGCATGTTGTGATGTGATATGGTGAAGACGTGATGAGTTATACGTTATTGTATGAGATGATCATGTTTTGTAAAGTTATCGGCAACCGGCAGGAGCCTTATGGTTGTCTTTTTATTGTATGAATTGCGAAAGCCATGTAATTGCTTTACTTTATCACTATGAGTTAGCGATAGTAGTAGTAGCAATAGTTGGCGAGACGACCACGACGCTACGATGAAGATCATGGTGTCAAGCCGGTGACGATGGGGATCATGACGATGCTTTGGAGATGGAGATCAAAAGCACAAGATGATGATGGCCATATCATGTCACATATTTTGATTGCATGTGATGTTTATCTTATTATGCTTCTTATTTTGCTTAGAACGACAGTAGCATTATAAGATGACCCCTTACAAAAATTTCAAGGTACAAGTGTTCTCCCTGAGTATGCACTGTTGCGAAAGTTCATCGTGCCGAGACACCACGTGATGATCGGGTGTGATAAGCTCTACGTTCAAATACAAAGGGTGTAAGACAGTTTTGCACATGCAGAATACTCGGGTTAAACTTGACGAGCCTAGCATGTACAGACTTGGCCTCGGAACATTGGAGACCGAAAGATCGAGCGTGAATCATATAGTAGATATGATAAACATAAGATGTTCACCATTGAAAACTACTCCATCTCACGTGATGATCGGACATGGTATAGTTGATTTGGATCACGTGATCATTTAGATGACTAGAGGGATGTCTATCTAAGTGGGAGTTCTTTAGTAATATGATTAATTGAACTTTAATTTATCATGAACTTAGTCCTGATAGTTTTTGCATATCTATGTTGTTTTAGATCAATGGCCCGCGCTACCGTTCCCTTCATTTTAATGCGTTCCTAGAGAAAGCTAAGTTGAAAGATGATGGTAGCAATTACACGGACTGGGTCTGCAACTTGAGGATTATCATCATTGCTGCACAGAAGAATTATGCTCTTGAAGCACCGCTAGGTGACAAGCCCCCTCCCGCTAATGTAGACGCTTTGAACGTCTGGCAGACGCGGTCTGATGACTACTCGATAGTTCAGTGTGCCATGCTTTACGGCTTAGAACCGGGACTTCAACAACATTTTGAATGTCATGGAGCATATGAGATGTTTCAGGAGTTGAAGTTAATATTTCAAGAAAATGCCCGTATAGAGAGATATGAAGTCTCCAATAAGTTCTATAACTGCAAGATGGAGGAGAACAGTTCTATCAGTGAACACTTGCTCAGAATGTCTAGGTACTACAATCATATGACTCAACTTGGTTGCAAAGTTGACGAAGATAATGTTATTGATAGAGTTCTTCAATCACTGCCACCAAGCTATAAAGGCTTTGTGATGAACTATAACATGCAAGGGATGCAAAAGACAATTCCCGAGCTCTTCGCTATGCTCAAAGCTGCGGAGGTAGAAATAAAAAAGGAGCATCAAGTATTGATGGTTAACAAGACCACTAGTTTCAAGAAAAAGGGCAAGGGAAAGAAGGGGAACTTCAAGAAGAATATCCAAATAGTTGCTACTCCCACGAAGAAACCCAAGTCTCGAGCCAAACCTGAAACTGAGTGCTTCTACTGCAAAGGGACTGGACACTGGAAGCGGAACTGCCCCAAGTATTTAGCAGATAAGAAGGGTGGCAAAGTGAACAAAGGTATATTTGATATACATGTTATTGATGTGTACCTTACTAATGCTCGTAGTAGCACCTGGGTATTTGATACTGGTTCGGTTGCCAATATTTGTAAATCGAAACAGGGGCTATGGATTAAACAAAGATTAGCTAAGGACGAGGTGACGATGTGCGTGGGAAATGGTTCCAAAGTCGATGTGATCGCCTTCGGCACGCTACCTCTACATCTACCATCGGGATTAGCATTAGACCTAAATAATTGTTATTTGGTGCCAGCGTTGAGCATGAACATTATATCTGGATCTTGTTTGTTGCTAGACGGTTATTCATGTAAATCAGATAATAATGGTTGTTCTATTTATATGAGTAATATCTTTTATGGTCGTGCACCCTTGAAGAGTGATCTATTCTTGTTAGATCTCGATCGTAGTGATACACATATTCATAATACTGAAGCCAAAAGATGCAAGGTTGATAACGATAGTGCAACTTATTTGTGGCACTGCCGTTTAGGTCGTATTGGTGTAAAGTGCATGAAGAAACTCCATACTGATGGACTTTAGGAATCACTTGATTATGAATCACTTGGTGCTTGCGAACCATGCCTCATGGGCAAGATGACTAAACCTCCATTCTCCGGAACAATGGAGCGAGCAACTGATTTGTTGGAAATCATACATACTGATGTCTGTGGACCAATGAGTGTTGAGGCACGCGACGGATATCGTTATTTTCGGATCTTCGGTGATGATTTGAGCAGATATGGGTATATCTACTTGACGAAACACAAGTCTGAAATGTTTGAAAAGTTCAAAGAATTTCATAGTGAAGTAGAGAATCATCGTAACAAGAAAATAAAGTTTCTACGATCTGATCGTCGAGGCGAATATTTGAGTTATGAGTTTGGTCTTCATTTGAAACAATGTGGAATAGTTTCACAACTCACGCCACCCGAAACATGATAACCCACAAGTGTAGGGATCGCCACAGTTTTTGAGGGTAAAGTATTCAATCCAAATTCATTGATTCGACACAAGGGGGGCCAAAGAATACTCTTAAGTATTAGCAGCTGATTTGTCAATTCAACCACACCTGGAAACTTAGTATCTGCAGCAAGGTAATTTAGTAGCATGGTAATATGGAAATAATGGTAACTGCAATAAAAGTAACGATAGTGTTTTTGTAACAGTAGTAGCGGAAAAGTAAATAAGCAACAAGCAATATGTGAAAATCTCGTAGGCATTGGATCGGTAATGGAGAATTATGTCAGATGCGATTCCTCATGTAAAAGTTATAACCTAGGGTGACACAGAACTAGCTCCAGTTCATCAATATAATGTAGGCATGTATTCCGAATATAGTCATACATGCTTATGGAAAAGAACTTGCATGACATTTTTGTCCTACACTCCTGTGGCAGCGGGGTCCTAGTGGAAACTAAGGGATATTAAGGCCTTCTTTTAATAGAGTACCGGACCAAAGCATTAACACATAGTTAATACATGAACTCCTCAAACTACGGTCATCACCGGGAGTCGTCCCGTTTGTTGTCACTTCGGGGTTGCCGGATCATAACACATAGTAGGTGACTATTGACTTGCAAGATAGGATCAAGAACACACATATATTCATGAAAACATAATAGGTTCAGATCTGAAATCATGGCACTCGGGCCCTAGTGACAAGCATTAAGCATGGCAATGTCATAGCAACATCAATCTTAGAACATAGTGGATACTAGGGATCAAACCCTAACAAAACTAACTCGATTACATGGTAAATCTCATCCAACCCATCACCGTCCAGCAAGCCTACGATGGGATTATTCATGCACGGCGGTGAGCATCATGAAATTGGTGATGGAGGAAGGTTGATGATGATGATGACGACGATCTCCCCTCTCGGGAGCCCCGAATGGACTCCAGATCAGCCCTCCCGAGAGAGATTAGGGCTTGGCGGCGGCTCCGTATCGTAAAACGCGATAATTCTTCTTCTCTGATTTTGCTCTCCCCGAAAGAGAATATATGGAGTTGGGGGATACGTCGGTGGAGCAACAGGGGGCCCACGAGGCAGGGGGCGCGCCCCCCACCCTCGTCGACAGGGTGTGGGCCCCCTGGCTTGGTTCTTTCCGCAGATATTTTTTATATATTCCAAAATAATTCTCCGTTGAATGTCAGGTCATTCTGAGAACTTTTATTTCTACACAAAAAATAACACCATGGCAATTTTGCTAAAAACAGCGTTAGTCCGGGTTAGTTCCATTCAAATCATGCAAGTTAGAGTCCAAAACAAGGGCAAAAGTGTTAGGAAAAGTAGATATGTTGGAGACGTATCAACTCCCCCAAGCTTAAACATTTGCTTGTCCTCAAGCAATTCATTTGATAAACTGAAAGTGATAAAGAAAAACTTTGGCAAACTCTGTTTGCTCTTGTTATTGTAAATATGTAAAGCCAACATTCAAGTTTTCAACAAAGATCATGAACTAACCACATTCACAATAACTTTCAGGTCTCATGTCTACTCATATCAATAGCATAATCAACTAGCGAGCAATAATAATAAACCTCGGATGACAACACTTTCTCAAAACAATCATAATATGATATAACAAGATGGTATCTCGCTAGCCCTTTCTGAGACCTCAAAACATAAATGCAGAGCACCTTTAAAGATCAAGGACTGACTAGACATTGTAATTCATGGTAAAAGAGATCCAGTCACAATCATACTCAATGCAAATTAATAGCAATGCACGCAAATGATAGAGGTGCTCTCCAACTGGTGCTCTTTTATAAGAGGATGATGACTCAACATAAAGGTAAATAGATAGGCCCTTCGCAGAGGGAAGCAGGGATTTGTAGAGGTGCCAGAGCTCGATTTTTAAATAGAGATGAATAATATTTTGAGCGGTATACTCTCATTGTCAACATAACAACCTCGATATCTTCCATGCTACACACATTATAGGTGGTTCCCAAATAGAATGGTAAAGTATATACTCCCCCAACCACCAACAAGCACACTCCACGGCCATCCGAATCCACAGGGTACCGTCCAAACAAGCAACAACCCTTGGGGAGTTTTGTTTAATTATATTATGATTTGAGCATGGGACTGGGCATCCCGATTACCAGCCATTTTCTCATGAATGATGAGCGGAGTCCACTCATCGTGAGAATAACCCACCTAGCATGGAAGATATAGACATCCCTAGTTGATACATGAGCTGTTCGAGCATACAAAACAAAATTTTATTTGAAGGTTTAGAGTTTGGCACATACAGATTTACTTGGAACGGCAGGTAGATACCACATATAGGAAGGTATGGTGGACTCATATGGAATAACTTTGGGGTTTATGGAAGTGGATTCACAAGCAGTATTCCCGCTTAGTATAGGTGAAGGCTAGAAAGAGACTGGGAAGCGACTAGCTAGAGAGCGACAACAGTCATGAACATGCATTAAAATTAATCAACAATGAATGCAAGCATGAGTAGGGTATAAATCACCATGAACATAAATATCGTGGAGGCTATGTTGATTTTGTTTCAACTACATGCTTGAACATGTGCCAAGTCAAACCTCTTGAATCGTTCAAAGGAGGATACCACCCTATCATACCACACCACAACCATTTTAGTATCATGTTGACACGCAAGATAGACCATTATAAACTCCTAGCTAATTAAGAATGGCATGAGCAGCTATGATCTCTAATTGTCATTGCAAGCATGTTTCATTCATAATAGGCTGAATCAGGAACGATGAATTATCATATTTAAAAAAACAAGTGAGGTCGAGTTCATACCAGCTTTTCTCATCTCAATCAATTCATCATATATCGTCATTATTGCCTTTCACTCGCACGACCGAATAGTGTGGATAATAATAATAGTGCACGTGCATTGGACTAAGCTAGAATCAGCGAGCATTTAATACAAGAGAGAAGACAAAGTTATATGGCTCATGGTTAAATTAACAATAAAGCAGATGAGAGCCACTAAGCATTTTCAATCATGGTCTTCTACTCTTGACCCCCAAAGAAAAGAAAAGAAACTATTTACAAGGGAAAGCTCCCAACAAGCAAAAGAAGAACGAGAAATCTTTTTGGGTTTTCTTTTAATTACTACTACTACAGGCATGGAAAGTTAACTAGCTAAAAGCTACAACTATTTTTTTAGTTTTTCTTAAGGTTTTTCTAACACACAAGAAAAATACTAAGAAAAGAAATGAAACTAGCATGGATAGTACAATGAAAGAGTGTGAGCACCGACAACTAGAATAAGTGTGTGAACATGAATTTAATGTCGGTGAGAAACACATACTCCCCCAAGCTTAGGCTTTTGGCCTAAGTTGGTCTATGGCCACGGATCAAAGCTACTTTCTCCGGTCTACTGAGGAGCATCCTCTGGGCGCCACTGGTTGGCAATCTCATCCGGATCCCACCCATAAACAGACTGTCGGTAAGGGTCAAGTGGTGGCTCCGGCTCCGGCTCTGAAGCTTGTGCCTGAAAATAGATCAAACAGAGACGGTGCAGGCAAGGTAATAATCTCACAATATTTTTCATCAAGCCTCGATTTATACTTAAGCAACTTCTCCTTGTCTTTAACAATAAAATCATTTTCTATCATACTCTTATAATCTAGATAAGCAGGGTCTAGCAATTTTTCTTCCTTCTCATGATGCCTAACAGGTATTCTAAAGTGTTCAGCAAGGTGAGAAGCAAAGATGCCTCCAAAGACGGGACCTTTTGTGCGCTTCAGACTTAATCGTTTAGCAACAACGGCACCCAAGCTAAAGGTTGTGTCTTGAAACAAAGCATGGCGCAAAATGACAATATCAGGTGCACTAAGATTCTCACCATTCCCACGACCAATTAAACATCTACTAGCAAATATAGCAAAGTAGCGTAGAACAGGAAAGTGTATACTAGTAATTCTTGCCCCTGAAACTTGCCTACTTTCCCCTACAACTATCATATCAATAAACCCCTCGACATCCTTGTGATGGGGTTCCTCAAGACTACCAGCAAATGGTATCTTGCATACTTCACAAAATTCAAAGAATGACATCTCCTTAACCTCACCATATAAACGAAACTCCACTGAAGGTGGTGATTTCTTAGCATGAAAGTGAAAGTTTTGTGTGAAAATATTAGTGAGCAAGAGATATTGTTCAGCTGGTCGTGGAGGACGTCGGTGAGGCCTGCATTGTTCGCCAAATAATAAAAGTCTTCATAAATCCCGGCGGCTTCCAGGAACTCATTACAAGGCCATTCACACGGCTGAACTTCCGTAGTGCGAGGAAGATTATATTTGGGCTTCTTATTTTCTTCCTTCTTCTTATCCTCTGAACTTTTACTGGAAGAGCCTCTCAACAATCTCCTCATCATTTCCCCCCTCTGAAAATTTCTGAAATTTTTAGTAACTCAAAATAAAAGTGAACCAAACTCAACAAGATTGATAGCAACAACTCCTACAAGTGTCTAGAGACTATATCATGCAATAGAACTACTTGGGACCAAAGAAATTTAACATGCAAGCTCAAGAACAAGGTCACCAGAGCAGCAAAAATTTGCAATAAATAAAGCACCAGAACAAAAACTAATTGGAGCAATGGAGGAGTCACATACCAAGGAACAATCTCCCCAAATAGTTTTGTGAATGGAGCTTTGAGCAAGGAGATCGAAAATGGCAGCAAGATGATCTAGAACTCATGCTTGAGCTGGATAGTGATTTTTTTGGGAGGAAGAAGGAGTGTGTGGGTGCGGGAATAAGTGGAGGGGGCCACATGGGGCCCACGAGGCAGGGGCGCGCCCAGTGAGGGTGGGCACGCCCTGGACCCTCGTTGCCAGGTGCTGGCTCCCCCTGCTATGTTCTCCGTGCCAAATATTCTCAAATATTCTAGAAAAGAATCATATTTCATTTTCAGGTCATTTGGAGAACTTTTATTTTTGGGGTATTTTTTTATTGTACGGATAACTCTGGAAACAGACAGAAAATACTATTTTTGCTTTATTTAATCTAATTAACAGAAAGTAAAAGGAGGATACACAAAGTTGTGCTATCTATATTCACCCATCTCATGCTCATCAAAATGAATCCATTAACAATGTTGATCAAGTCTTGTTAATAAAATCTTTCCGAATAACATGAAACCGGAGAATTTTTGAATAACACTAGGTTACCTCAATGGGGATATGTATGTCCCCAACAATAGAAATATCGTATGTCTTCTTGGCAGTAGGAAAAGGAAATTCAAAACCTCCAATAGTAATAGTTGAAATTTTTCCAATAGAATTAATACTGTTGACCTGAGGTTGTTTCCTCGGAAAGTGTACCGTATGATCATTACCATTGACATGAAAAGTGGCATTGCCTTTATTGCAATCAATAACAGCCTCTGCAGTATTCAAAAAGGATCTACCAAGGATAATAGACATACTATCATCCTCGGGAATATCAAGGATAACATAGTCCGTTAGAATAGTAACATTTGCAACTACAACAGGCACATCCTCACAAATACCGACATGTATAGCAGTTGATTTATCAGCCATTTGCAAAGATATTTCAGTAGGTGTCAACTTACTCAAGTCAAGTCTACGATATAAAGGGAGAGGCATAACACTAACACCAGCTCCAAGATCACATAAAGCAGTTTTAACATAGTTCCCTTTGATGGAGCAAGGTATAGTAGGTACTCTTCGATCTCCTAGTTTCTTAGGTATTCCACCCTTAAAAGTGTAATTGGCAAGCATGGTGGAAATTTCAACTTCAGGTATTTTTTTTGTCGGTAATAATATCTTTCATATACTTAGCATAAGGATGTGTTTTAAGCATATCAGTCAAACGCATACTCAAAAATATAGGTCTAATCATTTCAGCAAAGCGCTCAAAATCCTCATCATCCTTTTTCTTGGATGGTTTAGGAGGAAAATGCATGGGTTTCTGAACCCATGGTTCTCTTTCCTTACCATGCTTCCTAGCAACATAGTCTCTCTTATCATAACGTTGATTCTTTGATTATGGGTTATCAAGATCAACAACAGGTTCAATCTCTACATCGTTATCATTGCTAGGTTGAGCATCATCATGAAAATCATCATTAATATTATCACTAGGTTCATGTTCATTACCAGATTGTGTCTCAGCATCAGAAACAGAGATATCATTGGGATTCTTAGGTGTGTGAGCTACAGGTTCACTTGAAGCATGGAAAGTCCTATCATTTTTCGTTTTCTTCTTTTTAGAAGAACTAGGTGCATCTAAATTAGCTCTCTGAGAATCTTGCTCAATTATCTTAGGGTGGCCCTGAGGATACAAAGGTTCCTGAGTCACTTTACCGCCTCTAGTTGCAACTCTAACAGCAAAGTCATTATTCTTACTATTTAATTTATTGAGCAAATCATTATGAGCTTTAAGTACTTGTTCTACTTGAGTGCTAACCATAGAAGCATGTTTACTAATGAGTTTCAATTCACCTTTAACTCTACACATATAATCACTCAAGCGTTCAATCATATAAGCATTATGTTGCAATTGTCTACCAACATAAGCATTGAAGTTTTCTTGTTTCAGAATAAAATTATCAAACTCATCTAGGCATTGGCTAGCAGATTTATAACAAGGAATATCACCTTCATCAAATCTATAAAGAGAATTTACGTTTACTACCTGTGTCGGGTTATCAAGACCATGTATTTCTTCAATAGGTGGTAAATTCTTAACATCTTCAGCTTTAGTACCTTTTCTTTCATAGATTTCTTTGCCTCTTGCATATCTTCAGGATTGAGAAATAGAACACCCCTTTTCTTCGGAGTTGGCTTAGGGGCTGGTTCAGGAAGTGTCCAATTATTTTCATTGGTCAACATATTATTCAATAGTAATTCAACTTGATCAACTGTTCTTTCCCTGAAAACACAACCAGCACAACTATCCAGGTGGTCTCTGGAAGCATCGGTTAGTCCATTATAAAATACATCAAGTATTTCATTCCTCTGAAGAGGATGACCAGGAAAAGCATTAAGTAATTGGAGAAGCCTCCCCCAAGCTTTTGGGAGATTCTCTTCTTCAATTTGCACAAAATTATATATTTCCCGTAAGGCAGCTTGTTTCTTATGAGCAGAAAAATATTTAGCAGAGAAGTAATAAATCATATCCTAGGGACTACGCACACAACCAGGATCAAGAGAATTAAACCATGTCTTAGCATCACCCTTTAACAAGAACGGAAATAACTTAAGGATATAGTAATAACGAATATTTTCATCGTTGGTAAACATGGTGGCTTTATCATTCAACTTAGTAAGATGTGCCACAACAATTTCAGATTCATAGCCATGGAAAGGATCAGATTCAACCAAAGTAATTAACTCAGGATCAACAGAGAAATCATAATCCTTATCAGTAACAAAGATAGGTGAAGTAGCAAAAGCAGGGTCATATTTCATTCTAGCATTCAAAGACTGTTCTTTCAGCTTAGCTAATAATTTCTTAAGATCATATCTATCGTTGCAAGCAAGAAAGTCTCTAGCAGTTTCTTCATCAATAACATAACCCTCAGGTATAACATGCAATTCATACCTAGGGGGAGAATCTTCATCATCACTTTCATAAATATTATCAGTTTCAATATTTGCATTCTCCCTAACTTTAGCAATTTGTTCATCTAGAAATTCACTTAGTGGCATAGGAATATAAAGCATAGAAGTAGTTTCCTCATACATAGCAGAAGTGGCATCATCAAGAACATGCAACATATCAGATTCAATAGCAGGAGTAGTGATAACCCACAAGTGTAGGGGATCGCAACGGTTTTCGAGGGTAAAGTATTAAACCCAAATTTGTTGATTCGACACAAGGGGAGCCAAAGAATACTCTTAAGTATTAGCAACTGAGTTGTCAATTCAGCCACACCTGGAAACTTAGTATCTGCAGCAAGATAGTTTAGTAGCACAGTAATATGATAGTGTTGGTAGCAGCAATAAAAGTAAAGATAGTGTTTTTGTAGTTTTTGTGATAATAGCAACGGAAAAGTAAATAAGCGGCAAGCAATATAGGTAAAGCTCGTAGGCATTGGATCGGTGATGGGAAATTACGTTGGATGCAATTCATCATGTAGAAGTTATAACCTAGGGTGACACAGAACTAGCTCCAGTTCATCAATGCAATGTAGGCATGTATTCCGAATATAGTCATACATGCTTATGGAAAATAACTTGCATGACATCTTTTGTCCTACCCTCCCGTGGCAGCGGGGTCCTATTGGAAAGTAAGGGATATTAAGGCCTCCTTTTAATAGAGTACCGGACCAAAGCATTAACACATAGTGAATACATGAACTCCTCAAACTATGGTCATCATCGGGAGTGGTCCCGATTATTGTCACTTCGGGGTTGCCGGATCATAACACATAGTAGGTGACTATAGACTTGCAAGATAGGATCAAGAACACACATATATTCATGAAAACATAATAGGTTTAGATCTGAAATCATGGCACTCGGGCCCTAGTGACAAGCATTAAGCATAGCAAAGTCATAGCAACATCAATCTCAGAACATAGTGGATACTAGGGATCAAACCCTAACAAAACTAACTCGATTACATGATAGATTCCATCCAACCCATCACCGTCCAGCAAGCCTACGATGGAATTACTCACACACGGTGGTGAGCATCATGGAATTGGTGATGGAGGAAGGTTGATGATGACGATGGCGACGATCTCCACTCTTCGGAGCCCCGAACGGACTCCAGATCAGCCCTCCCGGGAGAGATTAGGGCTTGGCGGCTGCTCCGTATCGTAAAACGTGGTAATTCTTTCTCCTTGATTTTTTTCTCCGTGAAACAGAATATATAGGACCTGGGGATACGTCGGTGGGGCATCGGAGTGCCCTCGAGGCAGGGGGTGCGCCCTGGGAAGGGGGGCGCGCCCCCCACCCTCGAGGACAGCCCGTGGGCCCCCAGGTGTGGATCTTCTTGCAGGTATTTTTTACATTTTCTGAAATAAATCTCCGTTGATTTTCAAGCGATTCCGAGAACTTTCTATTTCTGCACAAAAACCAACATCATGGCAGTTCGGCTGAAAATAGCGCCAGTCCGGGTTAGTTCCATTCAAATCATGCAAGTTAGAGTCCAAAACAAGGGCAAAAGTGTTTGGAAAAGTAGATACATTGGAGACGTATCAACTCCCCCAAGCTTAAACCTTTGCTTGTCCTCAAGCAATTCAGTTGATAAACTAAAAGTGATAAAGAAAAACTTTGACAAACTCTGTTTGCTCTTGTTGTTGTAAATATGTAAGCTAGCATTTAGGTTTTCAACAAGATCATAAACTAACCACATTCACAATAACTTTCAGGTCTCAAGACTACTCACATCAATAGCATAATCAACTAGCAAGCAATAATAATAAACCTCGGATGACAACACTTCTCAAAACAATCATGATATGATATAACAGGATGGTATCTCGCTAGCCCTTTCTGAGAACGCAAAACATAAATGCAGAGCACCTTTAAAGATCAAGGACTGACTAGACATTGTAATTCATGGTAAAAGAGATCCAGTCATGATCATACTCAATGCAAATTAATAGTAATACATGCAACGACAGAGGTGCTCTCCTACTGGTGCTCTTTGATAAGAGGATGATGACTCTGCATAAAAGTAAATAGATAGGCCCTTCACAGAGGGAATTAGGGATTTGTAGTGGTGCTAGAGCTCGATTTTTAAATAGAGATTGAATAACATTTTGAGCGGTATACTTTCATTGTCAACATAACAACCAAGAATCTCGATATCTCTCATGCTACGCACATTATAGGCAGCTCCCAAACGAAATGGTAAAGTTTATACTCCCCCAACCACCAACAAGCACACTCCACGGCCAGCCGAATCCATGGGTTACCGTCCAAACAAGCAACAACCCTGGGGGAGTTTTGTTTAATTATTATGATTTTGAGCATGGGACTGGGCATCCCGGTTACCAGCCATTTTCTCATGAATGATGAGCGGAGTCCACTCATTGTGAGAATAACCCACCTAGCATGGAAGATATAGACATCCCTAATTGATACATGAGCTGTTCGAACATACAAAACAGAATTTCATTTGAAGGTTTAGAGTTTGGCACATACAAATTTACTTGGAACGGCAGGTAAATACCGCATATAGGAAGGTATGGTGGACTCATATGAAATAACTTTGGGGTTTATGGAAGTGGATGCACAAGCAGTATTCCCGCTTAGTACAAGTGAAGGCTAGAATAAGACTGGGAAGCGACCAGCTAGAGAGCAACAACGGTCATGAACATGCATTAAAATTAATCAACAATGAATGCGAGCATGAGTAGGATATAAATCACCATGAACATAAATATCGTGAAGGGTATGTTGATTTGTTTCAACTACATGCGTGAACATGTGCCAAGTGAAGTCACTTAAATCGTTCAGAGGAGGATACCACCCATCATACCACATCACAACCATTTTAATATCATGTTGGCACGCAAGATAGACCATTATAAACTCTCAGCTAATTAAGCATGGCATAAGCAGCTATGATCTCTAATTGTCATTGCAAACATGTTTCATTCATAACAAGCTGAATCAAGAATGATGAGCAATCATATTTACAAAAACAAGAGAGGTCGAGTTCATACCAGCTTTTCTCATCTCAATTAGTTCATCATATATCATCCTTATTGCCTTTCACTCGCACGACAGAACGATGTGGACAATAATAATAGTGCACGTGCATTGGACTAAGCTGGAATCTGCAGACATTTTGATACAAGAGAGAAGACAAGGTAATATGGCTCAAGGTTAAATCAACAATAAAGCATTTGAGAGCCACTAAGGATTTTAATCACGGTCTTCTACTCTTAACCCCTAAATAAAAGAAAAGAAACTATTTACACGGGAAAGCTCCCAACAAGCAAAAGAAGAATGGGAAATCTTTTTGGGTTTTCATTTTTAGTTACTACTACAAGCAAAGAAAGTAAACTAGCTAGAAGCTGCAACTAATATTTTTTGTTTTTCTAGGTTTTTCTAGGACACAAGAAAAAGACTAAGAAAAAGAAATTGAAACTAAGCATGGATGGTACAGTGAAAGAGTGTGAGCACCGACAACTAGAATAAGTGTGAACATGAAAGTAAGTCGGTGAGAAACACGTACTCCCCCAAGCTTTGGCTTTTGGCCTAAGTTGGTTTATGGCCACGGATCGAAGCCACTTCCTTCAGTGTACTGAGATGTGTCCTCTGGATGCCACTGGTTGGCGAGCTCGTCCAGATCCCACCCATAAACAGATTGACGAGAAGGATCAAATGGTGGTTCTGGCTCAGGCTCTGAAGCTTGTGCCTGGCCTTGGTATTGGTAGAAGGCATCTGATGTAATGAGGTACTTGCATGTGGACAGATCAAACAGAGATGGTGCAGGAAAGGTAACAATTTCACAGTATATTTCATCAAACCTATATTTATAAAGTAGTTGCATATTTTTGTCTTTAACAATAAAGTCATGAGCTACCATGCTCTTGTAGTCTAGATAATCAGGGGCAAGCAATTTTTCTTCCTTCTCATGATGCCTAATAGGTATATTAAAATGTTCAGCAAGGCGAGAAGCAAAGATGCCTCCAAAGACGGGCCCCTTTGAGCGGTTCATACTCAATCGTTTGGCAACGACGGCGCCCAAGCTAAAAGTTGTGTCACGAAACAAAGCATGGCGTAGAATGATAATATCAGGGGCACTGAGATTCCCACTGTTCCCGCGACCAATTAAACACCTACTAGCAAATAAAGCAAAGTAGCGCAGAACAGGGAAGTGTATACTGGTGATTCTTGCCCCTGAAACTTGTCTAGTTTCACCTACGGCTATCATATCAATAAACCCTTTGACGTCTTCATGACGTGGTTCATCAAGTCTACCTTGAAAGGGTACTTTGCATATTTCACAAAAGTCTAACAGTGATATCTCCTTAACCACATCATATAAGCGAAACTCCACCGTAGGTGGTGTTTTCCTAGAATGAAAATGAAAGCTTTGCGTAAAAATATTGGTGAGTAAGAGATACTGTTCTTTTTGGTCGTTGATGAAGTCGGTGAGGCCTGCATTATTCGCCAACTAATAAAAGTCTTCGTAAATACCGGCGGTCATCATGAAATTATTACAAGGCCATTCGCATAGTCAAACTTCCTCCATGGGAGGAAGATGATACTTGGGCTTCTTATTTTCTTCTTTCTTCTTATCCTCTGAGCTCTTCTCGAAGAGCCCCTCAATATTATTTTTAACATTTTCCTTTTCTGAAAATTTCTGAAATTTTTAGTAACTCACAATAAAAGTTAACCAAACTCAACAAGATTGATAGCAACTACTCCTATAAGTGCCTAGAAGCTATATCATGCATTAGAACTACTTGGGACCAAGAAAATTTGACATGCAAGCTCAAGAACAAGGTCACCACAGCAGCATAAATTTGCAACAAATAAAGCACTAGAACAAAAACTAATTGGACCAGTGGAGGAGTCACATACCAAGGAACAATCTCCCCAAACAGTTTGGTGAATGGTGCTTGGAGCAAGGAGATCGAAAATGGCAACAAAACGAGCTAGAACTCGGGTTTGAGCTGGTTGGGGATTTTTTTGGGAGGAAGAAGAAGAGCATGGGTGAAAGGATAAGGGGGGGCACGTGGGGCCCTCGAGGCAGGGAGGCGCACCTTGTGCCCTCGAGCCAGGTGCTGGCTCCCCTCGCTGTGTGTTCAGTGCCATATTTTCTTAAATATTCTAGAAAAATCATATTTCATTTTCATGGCATTTGGAGAACTTTTATTTTCGGGATATTTTTCATTGCACGGATAAGTCTGGAAACAGACAGATAATGCTAATTTTCTTTTATTTAACCTAATTAACAGAAAGTAAAAGGAGGGTACAGAAGATTTGTGCTATCTAGATTCACCTATCCCATGTTCATCAAAAGGAATCCATTAACAGGGTTGATCAGGTCTTGTTAATAAACTCTTTCTGAATAACATGAAACCGGAGAATTTTCGAATAACCCTATGTTACCTCAATGGGGATATGTAAGTCCCCAACAATAAGTTTGTCATATGCTTTCTTGATAGTAGGAATAGGAAACTCAAAACCTCCAATAGTGATGGTTGAAGTTTTTCTAATATAATTGATACTGAAGACCTGAGGTTGTTTCCTCGGAAAGTGTACCGTATGCTCATTACCATTGACATGAAAAGTGACATTGCCTTTGTTGCAATCAATAACAGCCCCTGCAGTATTCAAAAAAGGTCTTCCAAGAATAATATACATACTATCATCCTCGGGAATATCAAGTATAACAAAGTCCGTTAGAATAGTGACATTTGCAACTATGATAGGTACATCGTCACAAATACCGACAGGTATAGCAGTTGATTTATCAGCCATTTGCAAGGATATTTTAGTAGGTGTCAACTTACTAAAGTCAAGTCTACGATATAAGGAGAGAGGCATAACACTAACACCAGCTCCAAGATCACACAAAGCAGTTTTAACATAGTTTCTCTTAATGGAGCAAGGTATAGTAGGTACTCCTGGATCTCATAATTTCTTAGGCATTCCACCCTAAAAGTGTAATTGGTAAGCATGGTGGATATTTCTACATCAGGTATCTTTCTTTTGTTGGTAATAATATCTTTCATGTACTTGGCATAAGGATTTGTTTTAAGCACATCAGTCAAACGCATACGCAAAAAGATAGGTCTAATCATTTCAACGAAGCGCTCAAAATCTTCATCATCCTTTTTCTTGGATGGTTTCGGAGGAAAAGGCATGGGTTTCTGAACCAGGGTTCTCTTTCCCTACCGTGCTTCCTAGCAACAAAGTCTCTCTTATCATAATGTTGATTCTTTGAATGTGGGTTATCAAGATCAACCGCAGGTTCAATCTCTACATCATTATCATTGCTAGGTTGAGCATCATCATTAATATTATCACTAGGTTCATGTTCATTACCAGATTGTGTCTCAGCATCAGAAATAGATATATCATTGGGATTCTCAGGTGGGTGAGCTACAGGTTCACTAGAAGCATGCAAAGTCCTATCGTTTTTCTTTTTCTTCTTCTTAGAAGAACTAGGTGCATCTAAATTAGCTCTCTGAGAATCTTGCTCAATTCTCTTAGGGTGGCCTTCAGGGTACAGAGGTTCCTGAGTCATTCTACCACCTCTAGTTACAACTCTAATGGCATTATCATTATTCTTACTATTTAATTCATTGAGCAAATCATTCTGAGCCTTAATTACTTGTTCTACTTGAGTGGTAACCATAGAAGCATGTATACTAATGAGTTTCAGTTCATCTTTAGCACTAGACAGATAATCACTCAAGCGTTCAATCATACAAGCATTGTGTTGTAGTTGTCTACCAACATAAGCATTGAAGTTTTCTTGTTTCACAATGAAATTGTCAAACTCATCTAAGCATTGGCTAGCAGACTTATAACGAGGAATATTGCTTTCATCGAATCTATAAAGAGAATTTACCTTTACTACCTGTGTCGGGTTATCAAGACCATGTATTTCTTCAATATGTGGTAAATTCTTAACATCTTCAGCTTTAATACCTTTTTCTTTCATGGATTTCTTTACCTCTTGCATATCTTCAGGACTGAGAAATAGAACACCTCTCTTCTTCGGAGTTGGCTTAGGGGCTGGCTCAGGAAGTGTCCAATTATTTTCATTGGCTAGCATATTATTCAATAGTAATTCAGCTTGTTCCACTGTTCTTTCCCTGAAAACATAACCAGCACAACTATCCAGGTGGTCTCTGGAAGCATCGGTTAGTCCATTATAAAATACATCAAGTATAGCATACCTCTCAGGAGGATGATCAGGCAAAGCATTAAGTAACTGGAGAAGCCTCCCCCAAGCTTGTGGGAGACTCTCTTCTTCAGTTTGAGCAAAGTTATTAATTTCCCGTAAGGCAGCTTGTTTCTTATGAGCGGGAAAATATTTAGCAGAGAAGTAACACATCATATCCTGGGGACTACGAACACAACCAGGATCAAGAGAATTAAACCAAGTCTTAGCATCACCCTTTAAAGAGAACGGAAACAACTTAAGGATATAGTAGTAGCAAATCTTTTCATCATTGGTAAACAGGGTGGCTATATCATCCAACTTGGTAAGATGTGCCACAACAGTTTCAGACTCATAGCCATGGAAAGGATCAAATTCAACCAAAGTAATTAACTCAAGATCAACAGAGAATTCATAATCCTTATCAATGACACATATAGGTGAAGTAGCAAAAGCAGGGTCATGTTCCATTCTAGCATTCAAGGACTTTTCTTTCAGCTTAGCTAATAACTTCTTAAGATCATATCTATCATTGCAAGCAAGAAAGTCTCTAGTAGTTTCTTCATCCATAACATAACCCTCAGGCACAACAAGCAATTCATATATATTAGGAGTAGTTTCATCATCACTTTCATAAATATCATCAACATTTGCACTCTCCCTAACCTTAGCAAATTGTTCATCTAGAAATTCACCTAGTGGCACAGTATCATGCATAGAGATAGTTTCATCATACATAGCAGAAGTAGCATCATCAAGAACATACGACATATCAGATTCAATAGCAGGAGTAGGTGTCGCAAGTTTACTCATAACAGAAGGAGAATCTAGTGCAGAGCTAGATGGCAGTTCCTTACCTCCCCTCGCAGTTGAGGGTAAGATCTTGGTTTTTGAGTCGTTCAAATTCTTCATAGTGATAAGCAGATATAAATCCCAAGTGACTTAAAGAATAGAGCTATGCTCCCCGGCAACGGTGCCAGAAAATAGTCTTGATAACCCACAAGTGTAGGGGATCGCAACAGTTTTCGAGGGTAAAGTATTAAACCCAAATTTGTTGATTAAACACAAGGGGAGCCAAAGAATACTCTTAAGTATTAGCAACTGAGTTGTCAATTCAGCCACACCTGGAAACTTAGTATCTGCGGCAAGATAGTTTAGTAGCACAGTAATATGATAGTGGTGGTAGCAGCAATAAAAGTAAAGATAGTGTTTTTGTGATAATAGCAACGGAAAAGTAAATAAGCGGCAAGCAATATAGGTAAAGCTCGTAGGCATTGGATCGGTGATGGGAAATTACGTTGGATGCAATTCATCATGTAGAAGTTATAACCTAGGGTGACACAGAACTAGCTCCAGTTCATCAATGCAATGTAGGCATGTATTCCGAATATAGTCATACGTGCTTATGGAAAAGAACTTGCATGACATCTTTTGTCCTACCCTCCCGTGGCAGCGAGGTCCTATTGGAAACTAAGGGATATTAAGGCCTCCTTTTAATAGAGTACCGGACCAAAGCATTAACACATAGTGAATACAGGAGCTCCTCAAACTATGGTCATCACCGGGAGTGGTCCCGATTATTGTCACTTCAGGGTTGCCGGATCATAACACATAGTAGGTGACTATAGACTTGCCAGATAGGATCAAGAACACACATATATTCATGAAAAGATAATAGGTTCAGATCTGAAATCATGGCACTCGAGCCCTACTGACAAGCATTAAGCATAGCAAAGTCATAGCAACATCAATCTCAGAACATAGTGGGTACTAGGGATCAAACCCTAACAAAACTAACTCGATTACATGATAGATCCCATCCAATCCATCACCGTTGTAGCGACCAGACCTCAAACAGTCTGATCTCCGTGCATCAGTGTCATCCCTGGATCAGTAATGCTGACATGCACGGTACTTGAAGGATTTATAACAGAGTAGCAATCACACACTTATTACATCGATAGTTCAACGATGAATTTATTACAAATAATATGGCTGTAGGCCATCTAATACGATAACAGCGGAAGGCTTGGAAGATAAGTGAGTCCATCAACTCCAGCGGCATCCCTGAGTATAGAACCACGACCTAAAAGGCATCTTACTCGACGTCTGAAAAGTCTGCAACATGAAACGTTGCAGCCCGAAAAACGGGTCAGCACATGGAATATGCTGGCAAGGTAACACAAGAGAATGCAATAAAAGTAAAGCTATACTATATGCAATATGGCTGGTGGAAAGCTCTACGGTTAAGTTTTTGCGTAAAGCCAATTTTTCCCTACTTCAAAGGAATGCATTTTAATTAACTATCATGGTAGTTGAAACATTGTTGAGAAGATAGACATCCTCTCAACCCCAATTAAAGTTCATCATTAAACCCAACAAAAGTAAATTAAAGTAACATGTTGAGATGCACATGATAATCCAAGTACTAGATACTCAAGACGTCCATAACCGGGGACACGGCTAATCATGATCAGTTTTTACACTCTGCAGAGGTTTGTGCACTTTTTCCACAAGACTCGATCGCCTCCGTTTGGTTTCTCGCACTGCACGGTGTTTGAGAAACGGATGACCGAGACATAGTCTTTCAGAAGCGCTAGCACCTTACGATCGGGCGGACCGTACCAACCTACATCCCCTACATCTGCTAGTCCACCGCTGTAAGAGTTCGCTCAACTTACTCATACTATGATAGAGCCCATAATAGCATTGTGGTTGCACACGGAAGTTTCTAGTATGAATAATCTCATGATCCCTTTGAGCCTGGGTGGCGGTCCAAAAGAAAAACAGGCAATCCTGGAATACCCAGATGCCTCAATCCACCCAGATGTGTATTAATGTTGCCACCTTAAGTTGAACCATTAATTAAACAATCTCACATCTGTCATGGATTTCACTCACCCAATCCACGTCTACGAGCATAGCATGTCCTTACAGCAAACGTAGAAGTAACTCCCAAAGGTTTGAATGTAATGCAGGTAATAGGTACTACCTCAATCTACTTCCCAATCCCACAAGTTAATTGATCCTACTGATGCAATGTGTGAGGGTTTGACTAATGCAATGAAAACTGGGTAATTGGAAAGTATGATCAAAGTGTTACTTGCCTTGTTGATGATCCGCAAAACCTAGAGACTCAAAGTAGCAAGTGGCGCACTCCGGGTACTCTATCGAAATCAAACAACAAGCATACAATAAGTACTTAACTAATGCACGGGTAAAACTCAAATAAGAGATCTAACCAGAAAGTTCAACTTAAGAACTCTGGTTTGCAAAAAGAATCAACTCGGAAGAAGCAACGAAACTCAAACTGGAAAAGAAACGAGCTTCGAATTACTAGTTGGCCTAAAGTCAAATTTTACAGTAGCCAAAATCTTATTCCAGTTGATTAAACGTAAAGAGGGCTTCGAGACGAAGATCTGGGATTTTGAATCACCTGATTCCGACTCTCGAGCGAAAAGAAAAACGAAAAACAAGATCAGGGCAGAAATCGCGATCGGAAATAATCACGGATAAATACCCCGAAAAAGAAAAACGACGAACAGGCTAACGAACGAACGTTCGCTGTCTGCGATTAACTAACGAAAACCGTTCGCTAAAACGAACGTACGGACGAACGTCCGTTATTTAACTAAACCGGCGGAAAATTAAAAAAAACCGAACCGATCTATTAAAAAAACATATCTAGGTTTTCCTAAATAAAACCGATCGGTTAACAGAAGAAAAAACTAACTACCTCGAACTCCGGCGGCGGCGGCTGCGGGCTAGCGGCGGGGCGGCGAGGTGGCTGAGCGGCGGCGGCGGCTCGGCGGGGCAGCGCGGCGGCGGGGCGGCGAGGCGGCGCGGCGGCGGAGCGGCGGCTCGGCGCGGGAGGCGGCGGCGGCGGCGGGTTCCGGCGGCGGCGGCGAAACCGGCGGCGGCGGCTAGGGTTTCGGACGGGCTGCGGGCGAGGCTGGGGGCGAAACGGGCCGGCGGCTGCGGCTTTTAAAGCCCAGTCTCCCGGTCCGATACGAGACTAGGTCGGTTCCTTTTTTTTCTAAAAGAGTCCCGGCGCAGAAAAACTAACGAAAGAAATACCAAACGGACTCCAAAATTCCCGAAATAAATTTTCACCGTCCTCTAATACTATTTAGGACAAAGTGAACATTTTTCCCGGACCTAAATGCAATTTTGAAAAACACGTATTTTTCCTATGCAAATAAATCCGAAAATAAATCCAGAAAAATACCAAAAGTGATTTTATTATTTTTGGAGAAGTCATATTATCTCCACTCATATTTTGCATTTAGAAATATTTTTAGGATAGAAAAATAATTAGAATCACACTGTCCTCGTACCGGTATTCGAGTGAACTCAAATACGAAAACGGTAAAATCCCCAACTCTCTCCGTAGGTCCTTGAGTTGCTTAGAATTTCGAGGAACTCCACGAACAAAAATGCAAAACATGCAAATGCAAATATGATCTATGTATAACATTCCAAATTGAAAATTTGGGATGTTACAAACCTACCCCCCTTAGAATGAATCTCGCCCTCGAGATTCGACTTGGCTAGAGAACAGGTGTGGGTGGTCCTTGCGTAGATCATCCTCTCGTTCCGAGGTGGCTTCTTCCTCGGTGTGGTGACTCCACTGAACTTTGCAAAACTTGATAACCTTGCGGCGAGTAACTCTGCTCGAAAATTCGAGAATCTTAACAGGCTTCTCCTCGTAGGTCAAATCACTGTCCAACTGAACTTCTTCCAGGGGTACTGTTTCTCTAAGTGGTATATCGGCCATCTCCGCGTGGCACTTCTTCAGCTGCGAAACGTGAAACACGTCGTGCACTCCTGACAATCCTTCGGGCAATTCCAACTTATAGGCAACCTCTCCCATGCGTTCCAAAACACGGTAAGGTCCCACAAATCCCGGGGCTAACTTCCCTTTAACTCCGAAACGTTTAACTCCTCGCAGAGGCGATACTCTCAAGTATGCTCTGTCTCCGATCTCATAGGTTATCTCCTTGCGCTTCGAGTCGGCATAACTCTTCTTCCTGGACTGAGCTACCTTCAGTCTATCTCGAATCAACATCACCTTCTCCTCAGACTCTTTGATTAAGTCTGGTCCAAACAATTGTCGGTCTCCAACTTCATCCCACGACAACGGTGTTCGGCATCTCCTTCCATACAATGCCTCGAACGGTGCCATCTTGAAACTGGCCTGGTAACTGTTGTTGTATGAGAACTCCGCGTAGGGCAAGTTGTCATCCCAACTAGATCCATAATCTAATGCACAGGCTCTTAGCATATCTTCTAAAATCTGATTGACTCTCTCCGTCTGTCCATCAGTCTGAGGGTGAAATGCTGTGCTAAATTCTAGTCTGGTACCCAAAGTTTCATGTAACTGATTCCAGAACTTTGAGGTAAACTGGGTTCCTCTATCAGATACAATACTCCTCGGAACTCTATGCAGACATACAATTCTGGTCATGTATATCTTAGCCAACTTTGCACTGGTATAAGTGGTTTTCATAGGAATAAAGTGGGCTACCTTCGTCAATCGGTCTACTACTACCCAGATTGAATCATATCCTGCTTTGGTCCTGGGCAATCCGGTGATAAAATCCATGCCAAGCTTCTCCCACTTCCATTCGGGTATTGGCATAGGTTGTAACAATCCTGCTGGCTTTGATGTTCTGCCTTCACTCTTTGACACACATCACAAACTGCTACATACTCCGCAATATCCTTCTTCATACCGGTCCACCAGAAAATATCCTTCAAATCCAAATACATCTTAGTATTTCCTGGGTGAATCGAGTATGGTGAATCATGGGCCTCCTATAAATCAACTTCCTGATCTTCGGGTCATTGGGCACATAGATTCGATCCTCAAACCATAAGGTGTCGTGTTCATCCTCACGAAAACCTTTAGCTTTTCCTTCCCTCATCCTCTCCTTTATAGCGACAACCTCCTTGTCAGCTTTCTAAGCTTCTCTAATTTTATCCATCAGGGTAGAATGGATTTCTAATGTTGCTACATAGCCTCTCGGAACTATCTCCAAACATAGTTCTCGTAGGTCCTCGGCTAACTCCTTTGGAAACTCCTCCATCATTAGGGTATTGACATGACTCTTACGGCTTAACGCATCCGCTACTACGTTAGCCTTTCCGGGATGATAATGCAATCTCATGTCATAATCCTTAATGAGTTCCAGCCATCTCCTTTGCCTAAGATTCAACTCCTTCTGAGTGAATATATACTTCAAACCCTTGTGATCCATATATACTTCACAATGGTTCCCGATAAGAAAATGTCTCCACGTCTTCAATGCATGCACTACGGCTGCTAACTCCAAATCGTGGGTGGCATAATTCATCTCATGAGGTTTCAATTGTCGTGAAGCATACGAAACAACTCTTCCTTCCTGCATAAGAACAGCTCCAAGTCCTCGACACGAAGCATCGCAGTACACCTCATAATCCTTATGTTGATCTGGAAGAATCAACACAGCGGATGATACCAACCTTTTCTTCAACTTCTGGAAACTAGTCTCACATTCTTCGGTCCAACTAAACCTGGTGTCCTTCTTCAACAACTCCGTCATTGGCTTTGCAATCTTCGAGAAATTCTTGATAAATCTCCGGTAGTATCCTGCGAGTCCAAGAAAACTCCGGATCTCTCCAACGGTCGTCGGTGCTTCCCAATTGGTCACAGTGTCCACCTTGGCGGGATCTACTGCTATTCCTTCTCCGGATATAACATGTCCAAGAAATCCGACTTCCTTCAACCAAAACTCGCATTTGCTAAACTTGGCATATAGCTGGTGCTCTCTGAGCTTCTCCAGTACCAAACGCAAATGCTCTGCATGCTCCTCTTCATCCTTCAAGAAGATCAAGATATCATCTATGAACACTACGACGAACTTATCCAAATACTCCATAAACACTTTGTTCATCAGGTTCATAAAGTATGCCGGTGCATTTGTCAGACCAAACAACATAACGGTATACTCATACAACCCATACCTAGTGGTAAAGGCCGTCTTAGGTATATCTTGCTCTCGGATCTTCAATTGATGGTACCCTGATCGCAGATCGATCTTAGAAAATACCTTAGCTCCTTGCAATCTATCGAACAGATCATTGATCATTGGCAATGGGTACTTGTTCTTGATCGTTACTTCATTCAATCCACGGTAATCAACAACCATTCTTAACGATCCATCCTTCTTCTCCACTAGAAGTACTGGCGAACCCCAAGGCAAAGAACTTGGGCGTATGAATCCTTTATCCAGTAACTCCTTAATCTGCTTCTTAATTTCCTCCAAATCCTTTGCGGGCATCCTATATGGTCTCTTAGAAATTGGCCCGGTGCCTGGCAAAAGTTCAATCAAAAACTCTATATCTCTATCCGGTGGCATGCCAGGTAACTCCTCTGGAAACACATCCGGATAATCCTTCACTACTGGCACTTCCTCCTGACAGGGAATTTAATCTACTCCTCTTTGACTCATGCCGGGATACATACTTGATCCTTCTTCCTTCCGGCGTAGTAAGCAAAATGGTCTTACTGGCACATTCAATATTCCCCTCATACTTTGATAACCAATCCATGCCTAATATCACATCCAGTCCTTGAGATTCCAATACTATTAGGTCCGAAGGGAATATGTAATTACCAATCCTTAAGGGCAACTGATCACACCATGACTTAGCCATATACTCTGCTCCTGGTGAGGTTACTAACATGGGCGATCTAAGGGCTTGGGTCGGCAGCTTATACTTATCCACGAATCCCCTTGAAATGTATGAATGCGATGCACCAGTATCGAAAAGAACGAGTGCAGTAAAGGACTTAACTAAGAACTTACCTATAACTGCATCTGGTTGTTCTTCTACTTCCTCCACAGTCACGTGGTTCACTTGTCCTTTGTTGAATGGGTTGGGCTTCTTCCCGGCGCTTCCATTGCCGTTCCCATTCTTAACTTCTGGGCATTCATTAGCATAATGTCCAGTCTTCCCGCACTTGTAACAAGTGACATGGCTAAAATCTCTCTTGGTGGGTGTGGATGGTGTAGGGCGGTTCTGGTTTCCATTGGCTCCATTCCCGTTTCCTTTCCCATTTCCATTTTTGGTGCCAGTGTGGTTGTGCGAGCTACTTCCTCCATGGGTATGTTGAAACTGTCCTACCGCTTTAGGGGTAAAGCGAGGCTTCTGCTGAGCTCCAGAGTTATACTTTCCTTGCCCATACTTCCTCTTATGACTCTCAATCTGCTGATGCTTCCTTTCAATCATCAGGGCACGGTCAACCAACTCCTGATAGTTATTGAAAGTTGCCACCATCAACTGTACACTCATCTCATCATTCAGCCCTTCCATGAATCTCTCCGGCTTCTTGGCATCTGTGGCCACATCATCTGAGGCATAACGAGATAGGGTACTAAACTCATCCACATACTGAGCTACAGTACGATTCCCTTGGCGCAAGTTGCGAAACTCCTACTTCTTCATACTCATGGCTCCAGTCGAGACATGGGCGGTACGAAAAGCTTGCTGAAACTGATCCCAAGTGACATTGGCTACGGGGTAAGTGGCTGTGTAATTCTCCCACCATGCTGCGGCTGGTCCAGACAACTGGTGTGCGAGAAATCGCACCTTCTCAGCATCCGAGCAATTGGCGGTGGTCAAATCCCTTCCAATCTTGCGTAGCCAGTCATCGGCCACAATTGGTTCGATGCTGCTAGCAAACACGGGTGGTTGCAACCATAAGAAACGTGTCAGGTTTTCCACAGGTGGTGGTGGTGGAGGGTTGTTGTTGTTGTTGTTCTGGTTGTTCTGAGTGTTCTGGACAAGAAGTTGCATCAGGGTGTTCTGCTGCTGGATCAACTGGGTGAGCTCAGGGGGAAACTCGAATTCACGTCTTGGAGGCATCTGATGGGTGTAGAGGGAAGAGATTAAAATAGAAAAGGGGTCTAAGGGAAAATCACTGCCCATATGCACATGAGACAAACACACAATCATATCACACCAATCAATTTCAAACAAGGTCTTACAAATCTAACGATCGTTACAAAGGTGCTCTAAATCTAATATATGGAGGTAAACTACTAGTCAGAGGGTGGTCATCTAAAAATATTGATCGGTAGAGGATTCCATAATATCTGCTCCAGCTTCATCTTCATGGTCTTCGTCCTTGCTATCCTCAGCTTCCGAATCCGTGTCATCTATGATGATATAATCTTCCGGTGGAATCTCCTTGGGTTCTTCTTCCTCGTCTTCTTCTCCCATGAGTATCCCTAACTTCCGGGTCAAATCATCATTCTTCTCCACAAGTATCTTCATCTCCTCCTCATATCCGTCGCGTGTAGACTTGAGTTCTTCCTCCAACTCCAAATTCCTATTTAGGGCCTTCTTCAAATCTATCATCCCAGCACACATCTGGTGCTCCTGGCGACGAATGTGGTGGTTCAACTCCTGGATAAATGCTGCAGTGGATATACCCTTCCGAGTACTGATCATATCCCAATTCTCATCTCGACGTCCACAAATCTGGTAGATAGTGTCCTTTAGCTCCTGCTTGTAGACTTCTCCAATCCTTCCCATAGCAATGTGGGCTACCATACTCCTTCCTAGGCTCCATGTAGGTGCATTAAAGGAAAATGCTATGAGTGAGGTGACGGGTGCATACGTCCTTCCTGGAACTTGAGCTTGAATCAACCAACGCTCCTCCTCAGGTAGAGTGGCATTGTAGGTTCCGGTGAAACTTGGTAATCCAATGTTGAGATATTTGGTGACTTCTTTCAGGTGTCGTACAAAGGGTGTTTCTTCATCCGGTTGCATGAACTTGTGCTTTGCTTCCACCATCCTAAAGAATAGAAAAGATGAGGAGTCAGAAGAGAGAAGAGTGAATTGTGTTCTAGGGCTTGTCTTAGTGGTCGTGTCCTACAGTCAGCGTGTGCTCCGATACCATCTTGTAGCGACCAGACCTCAAACAGTCTGATCTCCGTGCATCAGTGTCATCCCTGGATCAGTAATGCTGACACACACGGTACTTGAAGGATTTATAACAGAGTAGTAATCACACACTGTCGGTGTACTAAGGTAGGGGTACCTCAGTACCCCAACTTGTGCACGGGCAGTAGCAGCTTCTCGCGGCAGGGCCTACCACGCGCTCGCCGGATACCTTCCTGCTCCATATAAAACCATTCAAAAACAAAGTATACAAGACAGAAGATCGAGACCCCGGCAAGTGGAGCTTGCCGGGAAGGCCGTTCCAGGCTCAAGATTACCTCACTCACGCAAGGCCCTGGCAAGAGGAGTTTGCCAGGAAGACTAGAAGATTATATTACAAAAGACATGCCTCGGCGCTATACGCGCCCCGGCAGGGCCCGGGGAGCGACAAGCTTCAGAGCCCGACAAGCTCCCGGGCCCGGCAAGGTCAAGACCCCGGCAAGGTGCTTGCCGGGGAGAGTTGCGCTGTGTGCCCGCGCTCCAGCTCATCGGTCCACGCGTCGCCCTGGGGCCTCTCCTGGGATGCGTGGCGGATGGCTGTGCAGCCTGGGGGACACGGTGGCACTCCACGGTGGTAAAGCCATCGCCGTGGCAAACGGAGACGCAAGGGCGGGCGCTTTTGGGGTCGACGGCGACGGGCATTAAATGCTCTTGTCCCCCACTGTCAAAGTAGGTAGCGACCACTGTTCATCCACTGTAGCTCCACTATTCCCGCACTGTTACAACTACCACCTCTTTTACATTTTTACCCTTTCTCCTACGTTGACACATGTCGGTGACCCCTTGCACTATAAAAGGAGGCCCATGCACAACGTAGAGGGGGTTCGGAACCTAGATCGCTCATACGCTCGGTGTAGCTAGTCCTTCAAGCTCCCGAGCTCTCCAACTCAATACAAACTAAGCAGGAGTAGGGTTTTACGCGTCCATCGCGGCCCGAACCTGGGTAAACTGCCTGCGTGATCTCCACGATCTGCTCTTCGTGCTCCCTCCGCCCTCTTACCGCACAAACAAGGGGCTCCGGTCCCATAGGTGTTCGTGGCGGACAGTTTCCCCCGACATCTTTGGCGCGCCAGGTAGGGGGCGTCGAGGTTGTGCGAATCTGGTCCGGCGTTCACGCGGGCGCATTCTTCATCAACCTCTCCAGTTTTCATCAGCAACCTCATCAGCAACTGCTCCATGGCCCCGAAGAAGAAGGCTTCGGAGGTCGCAGGCCCGTCTGCGTCTCATCCGCCGCCACCAGAGCCAACGGTGGGCGCGGGAGACGCCGTCGGAAGGGTGGTCGCCGGCGAGGACACTCGCGGCGCCACCAAATCTAAGGACAGGATGGATGACCGAGCCTCGGTCTCCGTGGACGCGCCGCGTCCGTCTCAGCAAGCGACAACCCAGCAGCGCCATGCCACAGGAGGTGGCATCCGCTTGTTGGGCCAAGGGCAAACAGGAGGTTCGCGGGACGCTCCGGGCCATCGTCCTGGCACGAGCAAGGCGCGGTCGCCGGGGCGGGACCCTGCTCCTTCTAACGCTGTTAGAAGTCCGAGCATATCCCGCTCCTCGCACCGCTCGCCCCCGCTCCCCTCCACTCCAGCAGAAGAGCTCGCAAGGGCGCAACTGCTCCTCGACTTCCCTCCAGCGGCAGACAAGGCCGAAGACTGGAGGGCCACCATCCAGAGCCTGATCGCCTTCGCCAACAACGACTCTCCATAGCAGCCGGCGACCTCGCGGCCGCGGCAAGCCGAGAAGACGAAGGCCGACGGCGACAAGACCGCCGGGGGTGCGACCACCGTGCACTCCCCGCCGCGGAAGCAAAAGACGCCGCCCCGCCGGAACAACGCCGACGACGGCTCCACGACATCGTCGGATCCACGGGCTCGTCGGGACCAGCGCCAGGTCCTTGACGACCGGCGACAAGAAGACGCTCGAACAACAATCGAGCGCCACCGAGAAGCTCGGCGACAATCAGACCAGAGAGCTGGGAACGCTGTCGACGCGCACGCGCCCGGTGAACCAGGCGACTTGCCGTACGCGGCAGGTTGCCCTGCGTTTACCCGCGAGCTGCGGCGCGTCCAGTGGCCCAGCATGAAGAAATTCAAGCCCGACGTACCGGAGAAGTACGATGGCAAGACGCACCCCTCGGAATTCCTCAGCATCTACACCATCACGGTGCAGGCTGCCGGGGGGCGCGACGAGAAGATTTTGGCGAACTACTTCCCGCTCGTGCTTAAGCCGAACGTTCGTTCCTGGCTTATGCACTTGCCGGAAGGTTCCATTTCTTCTTGGGCAGACCTTTGCCACCAGTTTGTTGGCGCCTTCACGGGCGGCCACAAACCCCACGGCCAGGAGAGCGATCTCCACATTCTGGCCCAGAAGGAAGGAGAATCCCTGCGCAAGTACATCCAACGCTTCAGCCGTGTACAGCACAACATCCCCGACGTCCACCCTGCCGCGGTTATCAGCGCGTTCCACCAGAACGTGCGTAACCGCCGCATGCGTGAAGAGATGGCCATGACCAAGATACGGGATGTCAGCGAGCTTTATTCTCTAGTTGATAAGTGCGCACGCGCAGAAGAGGGGAGGAGACTCCTCGGGGAGGATGCTGGCGCAGGAGGAAGCGACAGCGACGACGCTGCCCCGGCAAAGAAGAGCCGGCGGCGGAACAATAGAAGGAAGAACAAGAAGGAAGTGCTTGTCGTCGAGAAGTCCGGCAAGGAGGCTCCCGCCAAGCAAACACAGGCTGGCGGCTCCGGCAAGGAGCCTGCCCCTGTGGCGGCAGCCGACAAGCAGGACGGCTCCGACAAGCAATACTGCAAAATCCACCGCACCAAGGGCCACGACCTCTCCAACTGCAAGCGCGTCGAGTACCTCGTCGAGCAGCAGAAAGCTGAGTACGAGAGGCGCGACAAGGAGAAGGCCCAAGGTGGCGGAGGAGAACCAAGCAAGAAGCGGCCGTTCAATGGCCGGGGAGGACGCCGCGGCAAAGCCAAGCAGCGGCAAGGTGACCGACCTCCCCGGGGCCGCAACAAGGATGAAGAAGATGACGACGAAGACATGGAGGATGAGGATAACAGCGAGCAGGAGTTCCAGAAGGCCACGGAGGTCCTGTGCGTTGACGGTGGCGCCTCTCTGCACACCTCCCACCGCCAGCTCAAGCAGTGGGTGCGCGAGGTGAACGCAGCAGAGCCGCCCGTGGAGTCGCGCAGGCTCCTCAAATGGTCCAGCACGCCCATCATTTTTGACCTTGAGGATCACCCTGACCGCACCACCGTGGTCGGGTGCTTGCCGATGCTGGTCTCACCCACCATACGCAACCTCAAGGTCACCAAAATGTTGGTTGACGGCGGGGCCGGGCTGAACTTGATCTCCTCTGCTGTGATCAAGAAACTCCAAATCCCAGATGGCGAGCTCGAAGAGACCGGTTCTTTCCAAGGAATCAACCCGGGAAGGAGCAAGCCCAAGGGGAAGATCACTCTGCCGGTGACCTTTGGCGGGGAGCTCAACTTCAGAACTGAGCGCATCACATTCGACGTCGCCGATATTCCATTACCGTATAATGGAATACTCGGCCGTCCCGCCCTCGCCAAGTTCATGGCGGCTTCCCACTACGCCTACAACGTACTCAAGATGCCGGGGCCGATAAGCGTCATCACTGTCCATGGCGACAAGAAAGATGCGCTTGTCTGCGCCGACAAGATCTATCGGGACGCAGCAGCCGCAACAGAAAAGGATACACTTGCCGCTGAAGCTCCCGGGGGGAAGAAGACGAAGACTAAGTCCGGCAAGTGCTCTGGGGCCCACTCCGGCAACCGCACCTCTTCGGAGTGCTGCGCTGCCGTCGAGGACGTTCCATCGAGCTCCACCGGCAAGTGTAAGAAGGGGATGGCCGCTCCGCCGGCAACCAAGAAGGTGTCCGCCAAGGAGGACGGCACTGGTGGTACCCTCACCATCAGTGCCACGCTTGACAGCAAATAGGAAAGCGCGCTCGTTGCCTTCCTGCGGGCGAATGTCGATGTGTTTGCCTGGCAACCATCTGACATCCCCGGTGTTCCCAGGAAGGTAATCGAGCACAAGCTTGCTGTTTGTCCTCATGCGCGGCCCGTCAAGCAGAAAGTGAGGAAGCAAGCCGTGGAGCGCCAGGAATTCATTGCTGAAGAAATCAAGAAGCTAGAGGCAGCAGGCCTAGTTAGAGGTGTGATCCATCCGACGTGGTTAGCAAACCCGGTCGTCGTGCGCAAGGCCAATGGGAAATGGAGACTGTGTATAGACTTCACCGATGTGAATAAAGCATGTCCCAAGGATCCATTCCCTTTGCCGCGCATTGACCAGATTGTTGACTCCACTGCCGGATGTGAGCTACTCTCTTTTCTTGATGCATATTCAGGCTACCATCAGATTTTTATGGCCAAGGAAGACGAAGAGAAGACTGCATTTATCACTCCATGTGGCACTTATTGCTTCATACGCATGCCATTTGGACTGAAGAATGCAGGATCAACATTTGCAAGGGTAGTGCACACTGCTTTCGAGCCACAGATCCACAGAAATGTAGAGGCTTACATGGATGACATCGTGGTGAAGAGCAAGAGCAAAGATACCCTGGTCCAAGATTTAGAAGAGACATTTCAGAACCTGCGCAAGATACAGCTCAAGTTGAACCCCGAGAAGTGCGTCTTTGGAGTCCCCTCCGGCAAGCTTCTCGGGTTCTTTGTGTCACAGAGGGGGATTGAAGCTAACCCCGACAATATTAAAGCCATTGAGCAGATCGAAGCCCCGAAGCACGTCAAGGATGTCAGAAGGCTTGCAGGTTGTGTGGCTGCCCTCAGTAGGTTCATTTCGAAGTCTGCAGAACGCGCCCTACCTTTCTTCAAAATCTTGAAGAAGGCAGGTCCCATGAAGTGGACTCCGGAAGCGGAGGCAGCGCTGCAGGATTTGAAACGGTACCTATCCTCCACTCCTATACTTGTCGCACCTAGACCACAGGAAAAGTTGCTGCTGTACCTAGCGGCAACCAACCAGGTGGTTAGTGCTGCGTTAGTAGCGGAGAGGGAGGCCGACGAGGAGTCTGCACCACCGGCAAGCGAATCCAGCGACAAGCAGGGGGCTGCTCCGACAAGCTCTGGCCCCGACAAGGACAACTCTGCGCAGGAACAAGAAGAGGTGCGGAAGAAGATGGTGCAGCGCCCGGTGTATTTTGTGAGTTCCCTCTTGCAGGGGGCTAGATCAAGATACTCCGGGGTACAAAAGTTGCTTTTCGGTCTTCTTATGGCCTCGAGAAAGCTGCGCCATTACTTCCAGGCACACGAGATAACAGTGGTCACTCGCTTTCCGCTGAAGAGGATATTGCACAATCCAGAAGCGACAGGCAGGATCGTGGAGTGGGCACTGGAGCTGTCGAGCTTCGGCCTCAAGTTTGAAAGTACCTCAACCATACAGAGTCGAGCCTTGGCAGAATTCATAGCTGAGTGGACCCCGACGCCCGATGAAGAAGTCCAAGAAACAAGTGCACCCGTACAAGAAACGACAAGTGAATGGGTAATGTATTTTGACGGTGCCTTCTCGCTGCAAGGCGCCGGTGCTGGCGTGGTACTCATCGCGCCCACCGGAGAGCACCTCAAATATGTTATCCAGATGCACTTTCCCAGGGAGCAAGCGACAAACAACACTGCTGAATATGAAGGTTTGCTCGCCGGCCTCAGGATTGCGGCCGAACTTGGGATCAGAAAGCTGATTGTGCGGGGAGATTCTCAGTTGGTGGTCCGGCAAGTTAACAAGAGTTACCAGAGCCCTTTGATGGAAGCTTATGCAGACGAAGTAAGGAAGCTTGAAGAGCACTTTGAAGGTCTGCAGATGGAGAACGTCCCGAGAGCTCAGAATGACATTGCAGATGGCCTTTCAAAGTGTGCTTCGATGAAGTTACCTGTGGAACCAGGGACCTTCTTGCTCAAGCTGACTCAACCATCCGTTACGCTATCAATTGGGCAGTCCAAGAAGAGAAAGTTGGTCTCCGGCGACTACCTGCCGGCGGATCTTCCTGAAACCGCCGCCAAGGTCCCCAAGATCAACGACCAGAACGCTGAGGAACAGTCTGCTCCTGCAGATCCGAGGATCTGTGCAGTTGAAGCAAGTGTTCCCGACAAGCCTCGCCCCGGCGAGCTTGCCGGGGGACCATCAGCTCCGGCGGAACCAGAGGTTCTTGCCGTAGAAGCTGAGGTCCCCGCAGCGGCCCTCATGCCTTTAGTCCTTGCCGTTGAGCCTCATGCTCCGGCATGGGCGCAGCAGATCGTCCGTTTTCTGCAAACTGGAGAACTTCCCGATGATCCGGAAGAGATAGAGAAGATAACCAGGCAGTCAAGTATGTACCAGTTCGTGGATAACGAGCTGTACAGAAGAAGGCTCAATGGTGTAAGGTTGAAGTGCATCTCCAGGGAAGATGGGCAGAAGCTGTTGGCAGAAATACACAGAGGCATATGCGGCCACCACATTGGCGCAAGGGCACTTGCCGGGAAGGCTTTCCGGCAAGGGTTCTTTTGGCAAGAAGCCCTCCAAGATGCAACTGCACTAGTAACCAAGTGTGAAGCGTGCCAGTTCCATGCGAAGCAGATCCATCAGCCAGCTCAAGCTCTCCAAACAATTCCTTTGTCCTGGCCCTTCTCGGTCTGGGGGCTCGATATCCTCGGCCCCTTCCCCCGAGCCGTCGGGGGCTTTGAGTACTTGTACGTTGCAATCGACAAGTTCACAAAGTGGCCAGAAGTGGAGCCAGTGAGAAAGGTGACAGCACAGTCAGCGGTCAGGTTCTTCAGGTCAATTGTTTGCCGTTTCGGAATCCCCAACAGGATCATCACCGACAACGGTACACAATTTACTAGTCGCACCTTCATGCAGTACGTCCAAGACCTTGGCGCCAAGGTCTGTTTCGCTTCTGTTGCTCACCCGAGGAGCAACGGTCAAGCGGAGAGGGCCAACGCTGAAGTGCTGCGCGGACTCAAGACAAGGACCTTTGACAGGCTGCGCAAGTGCGGAAGAAATTGGATAGAGGAGCTACCAGCGGCTCTTTGGTCAATCAGAACGACACCAAGTCGAGCCACCGGACAGACACCCTTTGCTCTAGTCTATGGAGCAGAGGCAGTTCTCCCCACGGAACTCGTATACGGATCTCCTCAAGTGCTCGCTTATGATGAGCTCGAGCAAGAGCAACTGCGGCAAGATGATGCATTGCTCCTCGAGGAGGGACGTCTCCAGGCTGCTGTACGAGCTGCTCGATACCAGCAAGCCTTGCGCCGCTATCATAGCCGCAAGGTCAAGGCCAGGAGTCTCGAGGAAGGCGACCTTGTTCTTCAGCGTGTTCAGTCCGCCAAGAATTCCAACAAGTTGACGCCGAAGTGGGAAGGCCCTTATCGGGTGAGACAAGTCACGAGGCCCGGCGCTGTCCGCCTTGAGACCGAAGAAGGCTTACCGGTGAGCAACTCCTGGAACATAGAGCATCTTCGCAAGTTTCACCCATAAGGCGCGGTTGCCGTGATCCGCTCTGGCAACCACCTTTTGTACAAGCTTTGCCGCTGCTGCATGTAACCCTTTGTACAAAGCCGGGCGCAGACCCCGTGCATCAGTAAAGTTTTTGTGTTTTGCGCTATTTGCCTTTTACATGCTTTTCTCCGCTATTTGCATGTGTTATTTGGCATCTTGTGCAGCATACATATCCGGTAAGCATTAGCACGCCAAAAGGCCATATACTTGTTTCTCTCTTCTTTTTCCTTGCCTCTCAAGCAGATGGAACGTTCCTCGCGCACAAGTTTGCCGAGGGGGAAGGAGACGGAAGAAGAATCAAGTGCTGTTCAAGAAAGAGAAGCCTTACCAAGAAGCAAGCAATACATGAAAGCTAAGTTATTAGAGTTTGATCAGTTCAAATTTTTAATTTTTAAGTTGTCTTCCTTGAACAGTCACACTTTGTATGGAAAACCTGTGCGCGGAGGAACCTACCCATAGCTAGCCGCACCCTTATCTTGTTTTCGAGTACGCTCAATGACTCAAGTGAGCTGCGACAAGTGTCGCGCCCTTAGTTCGTTTTCGAGTTCACTCAACAAGCTGAGTGCGTCGCGACTAGCCGCGGCAAGGTTGCTTGCCGGAGAGACCTTGGCCAGCAGGCTGCTCAGAGTCCAGCACTCAGCGCTCGCGGCAAGGGACCCTTGCCGGCAAGCTCCCTGGAAGCGTAGGGTGAAAAACGTACAAAGTAGATGACCAAGACAAGGAAGATAACATTGCACTGGTTGATCAAAATAAGATAAATATCTTACAAAGGATAACTTGTCGCAATGATTAATGAGTTCATAACACCCTATGCAGCAACAAAAAGAGATAAAGATAAAGGAGGCCTAATCTACGCGGTCGCCCTCGATCCTGGAGATCTTGTTCACTTTGGCAATGATGTGGGCGACCTGCTCCTTCAGCGCGTCCATGTTCGCGTCGGCCGGCAGGCTGCGGAGAACGTTGGTGAGGTTTATACCGGGATTGCGGTATACAATCTTCGTCAGTACGTGCTCCAAGGTTCCTGTGCAGAGCCGGCGCGACTCCTCGGCCAGTTGCGCGGGAATCTTCTTCCGAAGATCTGCAAGAGCCGGCGCGATCCCCCTGAAGAAGAGGCTGAGCTTGGCGCTGTGAGGGAGGTTTGGGTCCGGAGAGTAGATGAGATGCTCCAACTTCAGCGCCAGCAGCTCTTGATCAGTGTTGGATGCAGAAGACACCAGGTCCTCGGTCCACACCTCGACAGTCCGGCGGAAGTTCTCGGCCGCAGTGTTGGCGCTCTCCACCAAGCTTCGCTCCTTGCGGAGCTCCTCCTTCAGCTTGGTTTCCCGGTCCCGGACGGCGTCGAGCGAGTCCTTCAACGTGGAAACCTTCAGCTCCAGGTCCTCGATGGAGTCCTTGGCGGCCTTCAGCTCGTCGCCCTGCTTGGAGAGGCGCACCTGGAGTTCGGAGTTGGTGTGGGCGTCCTTCTCGCGCTCCGTGTTGAGCGCGGTGACCCTCTCCACGCTCGCCTTCAACGACTCCTCCAGTTGCGCAACCTTGGCCGCGAGCTCCTCCTTGGCGGTCTCCGCGGCAGCCGCGGCGGCTTTCGCCTCCTTCAGCTCTCCGCCAAGGGCCTGCTCCCGAGCGGCAAGGTCTTCCTCGTGGGAGTCGAGGTTGACCTTCCGCTGGGCGAGCTCTCCTTCTCGCCGGGATAGCTCCACCCCGGCAAGCCGCTGCTGCTCTTCGGCTTCAACCTTCTCCAGCAACCATTCCTGGTACTCCCCGGCGAGCCTCTCGCGCTCCTCCGCCACGTCGCGGAGCGCAGCCTGGTTGGCGGCGCGGAGCTCTGCCGCGCGCTTCTCCATCTCGACGGCGGCCTTGGCGGCAAGGGCCTCCCGAGAAGCGAGCTTCGCCTGCCTGGCCCGGTAAAGGGCCAGGAGCTGATGAAGCAGCTTCTCCTCCTCGGGCCCTTCGCTTCCGCCGGGCGCCTCGACGATCTTCAGACCCGCGGAGGCGAGGACCTCTCCATCAAAGGCCTCGCCCTCCGCGGGGGCTCGCGAAGAAGAATCCCACGGCACCTGGATGAAGACGCCGTTGGGAGCTTCAAGATAGTAGCCCGCCTGCTCCTTTTCGGCGGAGGGGTCGGCGGCCGGTGCAGCACTTGATGCTCCTGCCGCCTCCGGGCCGGCGGTGCGGTCGCCGTCCCCCTCCCCGGCCGCTGCATCTGCAGCCGGAGCGGTCTCCTCCGCAGCCGGCTCGGCGGCTTCCGCCGTGTCCTCAGCGACAGGGGCGTCGCCGCCGCCGCCCTGCGCGCCCTCCTCCTCGATGACGATGACTTCCGTCTCCATCTGCTCGGGGGGAGGAGGATCTAGAAGAAGAAGAAAAAGCAAAAGAAGTTCAAGCAAACATCCAAAAAGAGACAAATACAAGAAGACAAAGTTACGGAACTTACCTTGACGGACGTCGTCAGCGGCGGGCTCCCTCGCCGGGGAGCTCTGCCTTGGCGGAGTGGCCGCCCTCGCCGGGCTACTCGCCCTCGGCGGGGTACTCGCCCTTGGCGGAGTACCCGCCCTTGGCGGGGCGCTCTCCCTTGCCGGGGAGTTCGGCCTTGGCGGGGACGGTGGGGCTTGCGGCTCCTCGGGAGCGACCTCCGGACGCTCCTGCGTTTGTGGCTCCACCTCTGTACAAGACAATCAAAACAAGACAAAAATATCAGGATATTAGCACAAGACGAAGTTCTCAAGCGCGCCCGACGAGCGGAAGTATGAAACCCAGACTTACGCTGGGGGCTGCGCTGGGGGCTGCTCCTCGGAGCAGCGCTAGGGTCCGGCAGGCTCGTCTCCGGCACGCCTCCAGTCGCCGCGACGGGCGAGTCATCCGCGACCTCGACCACGGGCACCTTGGCCTTCTTCGCCACTCGCTGGGCCAAGGTCCTGAGATCGAAGCAAAAGCAAGATTAGCATCAACAAGAATCCAGATAGTGTCAAAGAAGATGCAAAAAAAAAACCTCAAGTCCTTACTCCTGTTCCTCCTCGTCGTCGTCGTCGCTCAGGGCGGAGAAGTCAAACTCCACCTGAGGCGCGTCCGCGCGGGGAGCAGGAGGCAAAGACTCCCTCGGGCGCTTGGCGGTCCCTGGGGCTGGGGGCTGCGAAGACCCAGCCCCTGTGGTAGCCGAGGCCCGGGGAGCGGGCGGAGCCGCCGCTCCGCTCTGTGAAGGCTCCCTTCCGCTCGGCGCTGACTTGCGGGACGCCTCTGCCGTGGCCTGCTTGCGGGGCGCCTCTGCCGTGGCCTGCGTGCGGGCCGCCTCCGCTGTGGTTGGTGCGCCTGGCGCCCCCGTCGCAGCTTGGCTCCCCCGGGTAGCTCGCGCCACCCGGCGAGCTGGTTGTTGCCGGGGCGCCTGCGCCCTCGTCCCTGTCGCCGTCTTGCGGAGACGCTTCAGCGGAGAGCGCCTAGGGCTTGCCCGAGGCGGGGAGGTCTCCGATGACGAGGAGAGGTCGTCGGCGTAGAGCCCAAGGGACCCGTCGGAGTCCTCGTCGGCCCCGGCGTCCTCCTCCTCCTCCTCCTCCTCCTCGGCAGGCTTGCTGGGCCCAGCGCCCTGCACTTCGGCCGCTCTCCCTCCGGCGCCTCCGCTCCCTCCGGTGCCTCCGCTCCCTGCGGCGCCTCTGTTTCCTCCGGCGGCGCTGCCTTTCGCCGCGGCCTCGGCCAGGATTCCGGGGATCCCGGAGTGCCTCAAGGATGGGACCCCGGCGAGCTCGTCGGGAGGAAGCTTCAGTAGCCTGCGGATCTCCGTCTCCTCTGCTTGGCAGGACGCTTCCGCAGCCTCTGCCTCCTCGGGCGTGAAGCCGAATTCTCCTGCCGCTGCGGCTGCAGCGGCCTCTTCAACCCGAGAAGCTATGTACGCTATCTCTTGGTCGGTGGTGTCCCGTGTGAGCTCCCGGATCTCGTCCTTGTTCTTCGCGACCTCCACCAGGTTGTCGAAGAAGTTCAAGATGACGTCTGGCTTGGGCGGAATCCACGTGCGGTCGATGCCGTGCGAGTCACACGCGGGCATCATGGCGCGAAGAGCATCTCGGGCCGTGCTGTTGCAAAGGGGCACCACTCTCCGGGGAGCTCGGAACCACTCCGGGTGGGCCGGGTCATGCTTAAATAGTTCCCGGACCATCCCCTTCAGCTCCAGTGATGTGAAGTTGAAGTTGAGCCCGGGGCGCAGCCTCATTATGTCCGCCGCGTTGCCGTAATCCCAGGCTGGCCTCTTCCTATCTTGAAGGGGGGCGATGCGGCGGCGGAGGAAATCTGTGCCTACTTCCCCGACAGACAACCTTGCTACTCGAAGACGAAGAATTCTGATGAGGGCGACGTCGAGCTTGCCGTCGTCCGAATCCAACTCACTCCAGTCCCTACCGCGCACGATAGCTGTTGTGCGCGGCGCGGTGAAGGGCTGCGGCTCGTCCTCGACAATCCAACACCAGTCTGCACGCCACTCCTCCCACTTGCCGCGGAGCTCCCCCGGCAAGTAGGACTCCTTCTTATTCAAGCGGAAGACCCAAGAAATCCCCCCGGAGAGGGGAGCGCCGGCATCTACTCTAGGGGTGAAGAAGTGCCTAAACAGCGCTACGTTTGGGTATATCCCAATATAGTTTTCGCACATATGTGCGAAAACCGCCATCGTGAGGATGGCGTTGGGAGTGAAGTCTAGGAGATGGAGGCCGTAGGTGTGCATTATGTCGCAGAAGAAATCGGAAAAAGGGGGACAGAGCCCGCAGTGGAAGAAAGCTGCGAAGAAGAAGTACCCGCCGGGGTAGTTGTCCTTGGCGGCGGCCGGATAGGCTCGGGTGCGGGGATGCGCCTTGGTCTTCTTGGCCCAGAACAAGTAGTACTTGTTCCAGAGCTCCCGCGCGCTGAGCCGCGGCGAGAAGACGACGTTCCGCTTCCGCAACAAAGCAAGCCTCGCCGCCTGGTCAGATTTCTCCTTCTTGGCCTTCTCCGCCTTCGCCTTCTCGGTCTTCGGGGCCATGGCGGAGGCGGCGAGGGAAGGGGGGGCGAAGAGTCCGGCGGCACCGCAGATGCGGACGGCGGCAGAGGAGGTGTGGAGGCGGAGCGCAAGAGGGGATCTCTGGAGATGGAAGAAGATGCAATGATAGCGTAGGAGGGGAACCACTCCTGCTTCCTCTGCTTTTATGGGGAAGTGGGGGGCGTTTCGCTCTTTCCATTAAAAGAACGTGGCCACGTCCCATCCCACGACGCCGCAATCGACGCGTGCCGTTACGGGGGGACGCGGTGGATGCGGAAGTGGATTCGGCGTGCCGTGGGCCGCGCGTGCCCGTGCACTGTTTTGGGCCTGGCCCAACAGCGCTCGGCACCGTGTGTGGCCCAGGCCCGGGGGCTCCTGTCGGTGTACTAAGGTAGGGGTACCTCAGTACCCCAACTTGTGCACGGGCAGTAGCAGCTTCCCGCGGCAGGGCCTACCACGCGCTCGCCGGATACCTTCCTGCTCCATATAAAACCATTCAAAAACAAAGTATACAAGACAGAAGATCGAGACCCCGGCAAGTGGAGCTTGCCGGAAGGCCGTTCCAGGCTCAAGATTACCTCACTCACGCAAGGCCCTGGCAAGAGGAGTTTGCCAGGAAGACTAGAAGATTATATTACAGAAGACATGCCTCGGCGCTATACGCGCCCCGGCAGGGCCCGGGGAGCGACAAGCTTCAGAGCCCGACAAGCTCCCGGGCCCGGCAAGGTCAAGACCCCGGCAAGGTGCTTGCCGGGGAGAGTTGCGCTGTGTGCCCGCGCTCCAGCTCATCGGTCCACGCGTCGCCCTGGGGCCTCTCCTGGGACGCGTGGCGGATGGCTGTGCAGCCTGGGGGACACGGTGGCACTCCACGGTGGTAAAGCCATTGCCGTGGCAAACGGAGACGCAAGGGCGGGCGCTTTTGGGGTCGACGGCGACGGGCATTAAATGCTCTTGTCCCCCACTGTCAAAGTAGGTAGCGACCACTGTTCATCCACTGTAGCTCCACTATTCCCGCACTGTTACAACTACCACCTCTTTTACATTTTTACTCTTTCTCCTACGTTGACACCTGTCGGTGACCCCTTGCACTATAAAAGGAGGCCCATGCACAACGTAGAGGGGGTTCGGAACCTAGATCGCTCATACGCTCGGTGTAGCTAGTCCTTCAAGCTCCCGAGCTCTCCAACTCAATACAAACTAAGCAGGAGTAGGGTTTTACGCGTCCATCGCGGCCCGAACCTGGGTAAACTGCCTGCGTGATCTCCACGATCTGCTCTTCGTGCTCCCTCCGCCCTCTTACCGCACAAACAAGGGGCTTCGGTCCCATAGGTGTTCGTGGCGGACAGTTTCCCCCGACACACACTTATTACATCGATAGTTCAACGATGAATTTATTACAAATAATATGGCTATAGCCCATCTAATACGATAACAACGGAAGGCTTCGAAGATAAGTGAGTCCATCAACTCTAGCGGAATCACTGAGTATAGAACCACGACCTAAAAGGCATCTTACTCGACGTCTGAAAAGTCTGCAACATGAAACGTTGCAGCCTGAAAAACGGGTCAGCACATGGAATATGCTGGCAAGGTAACACAAGAGAATGCAATAAAAGTAAAGCTATACTATATGCAATATGGCTGGTGGAAAGCTCTACGATTAAGTTTTTGCGTAAAGCCAATTTTTCCCTACTTCAAAGGAATGCATTTTAATTAACTATCATGGTAGTTGAAACATTGTTGAGAAGATAGACATCCTCTCAACCCCAATTAAAGTTCATCATTAAACCCAACAAAATTAAATTAAAGTAACATGTTGAGATGCACATGATAATCCAAGTACTAGATACTCAAGACGTCCATAACCGGGGACACGGCTAATCATGATCAGTTTGTACACTCTGCAGAGGTTTGTGCACTTTTCCCACAAGACTCGATCGCCTCCGTTTGGTTTCTCGCACTGCACGGTGTTTGAGAAATGGATGACCGAGACATAGTCTTTCAGAAGCGCTAGCACCTTACGATCGGGCGGACCGTACCAACCTACATCCCCTACATCTGCTAGTCAACTACTGTAAGAGTTCGCTCAACTTACTCATACTATGCTAGAGCCCATAATAGCATTGTGGTTGCACACGGAAGTTTCTAGTATGAATAATCTCATGATCCCTTTGAGCCTGGGTGGCGGTCCAAAAGAAAAACAGGCAATCCTGGAATACCCAGATGCCTCAATCCACCCAGATGTGTATTAATGTTGCCACCTTAAGTTGAACCATTAATTAAACAATCTCACATCTGTCATGGATTTCACTCACCCAATCCACGTCTACGAGCATAGCATGTCCTAACAGCAAACGTAGAAGTAACTCCCAAAGGTTTGAATGTAATGCAGGTAATAGGTACTACCTCAATCTACTTCCCAATCCCATAAGTTAATTGATCCTATTGATGCAATGTGTGAGGGTTTGACTAATGCAATGAAACCTGGGTAATTGGAAAGTATGATCAAAGTGTTACTTGCCTTGCTGATGATCCGCAAAACCTAGAGACTCAAAGTAGCAAGCGGCGCACTCCGGGTACTCTATCAAAATCAAACAACAAGCATACAATAAGTACTTAACTAATGCACGGGTAAAACTCAAATAAGAGATCTAACCAGAAAGTTCAACTTAAGAACTCCGGTTTGCAAAAAGAATCAACTCGGAAGAAGCAACGAAACTCAAACTGCAAAAGAAACGAGCTCCGAATTACTAGTTGGCCTAAAGTCAAACTTTACAGTAGCCAAAATCTTGTTCCAGTTGATTAAACGTAAAGAGGGCTTCGAGAAGAAGATCTGGGATTTTGAATCACCTAATTCCGACTCTCGAGCGAAAAGAAAAACGAAAAACAAGATCAGGGCAGAAATCGCGATCGGAAATAATCACGGATAAATACCCCGAAAAAGAAAAACGACGAACAGGCTAACGAACGAACGTTCGCTGTCTGCGGTTAACTAACGAAACCCGTTCATTAAAATGAACATACGGACGAACGTCCGCTATTTAACTAAATCGGTGGAAAATAAAAAAATCGAACCGATCTACTAAAAAAACAGATCTAGGTTTTCCTAAATAAAACCGATCGGTTAACCGAAGAAAAAACTAACTACCTCGAACTCCGGCGAACTCCGGCGGTCTCCGGCGAGGGGCGGTGGTGGCGGCTGCGGGCTAGCGGCGGGGCGGCGAGGCGGCTGAGCGGCGGCGGCGGCTCGGCGGTGGGGCGGCGGGGCAGCGCGGCGGCGGGGCGGCGAGGCGGCGGAGCGGCGTCGGCGGCTCGACGCGGGAGGCGGCGGCAGGTTCTGGCGGCGGCTAGGGTTTCGAGCAGGCTGCGGGCGAGGCTGGGGGCGAAACGGGCCGGCGGCTGCGGCTTATAAATCCCAGTCTCCCGGTCCGATACGAGACTAGGTCGATTCCTTTTTTTTCTAAAAGAGTCCCGGCGCAGAAAAACTAACGAAAGAAATACCAAACGGACTCCAAAATTCCCGAAATAAATTTTCACCGTCCTTTAATAATATTTAGGACAAAGTGAACATTTTTCCCGGACCTAAATGCAATTTTGAAAAACGCGTATTTTTCCTATGCAAATAAATCCGAAAATAAATCCAGAAAAATACCAAAAGTGATTTTAATATTTTTCCGCTCATATTTTGGAGAAGTCATATTATCTCCGCTCATATTTTGCATTTAGAAATATTTTTAGGAGAGAAAAATAATTAGAATCACACTGTCCTCGTACTGGTATTCGAGTGAACTCAAATACGAAAACGGTAAAATCTCCAACTCTCTCCGTACGTCCTTGAGTTGCTTAGAATTTCGAGGAACTCCACGAACAAAAATGCAAAACATGCAAATGCAAATATGATCTATGTATAACATTCCAAATTGAAAATTTGGGATGTTACAACCGTCCAGCAAGCCTACGATGGAATTACTCACACACGGCGGTGAGCATCATGGAATTGGTGATGGAGGAAGGTCGATGGTGAAGATGGCGACGATCTCCACTCTCTGGAGCTCCGAATGGACTCCAGATCAGCCCTCCCGAGAGAGATTAGGGCTTGGCGGCGGCTCCGTCTCGTAAAACGCGATAACTCTTTCTCCTTGATTTTTTTTCTCCGTGAAACGGAATATATAGGACCTGGGGATACGTCAGTGGGGCATCGGGGTGCCCTCGAGACAGGGGGCGCGCCCCCCACCCTCGAGGATAGCCCGTGGGCCCCCAGGTGTGGATCTTCTTGCAAGTATATTTTATATTTTTTGAAATAAATCTCCGTTGATTTTTAGGCGATTTCGAGAACTTTTTATATCTGCACATAAACAACACCATGGCAGTTCTGCTGAAAACAGCGTCAGTCCGGGTTAGTTCCATTCAAATCATGCAAGTTAGAGTCCAAAACAAGGGCAAACGTGTTTGGAAAAGTAGATACGTTGGAGACGTATCAAGTAGGTGTCGCAAATTTACTCATAACAGATGGTGAATCAAGTGCAGAGCTAGATGACAGTTCCTCACCTCCCCTCGTAGTTGAGGGAAATATCTTGGTTTTTGAGTCCTTCAAGTTCTTCGTAGTTATCAACAGATATAAATTCCAAGTGACTTAAAGAATATAGCTATGCTCCCCGGCAACGGAGCCAGAAAATAGTCTTGATAACCCACAAGTGTAGGGGATTGCAACAGTTTTCTAGGGTAAAGTATTCAACCCAAATTTATTGATTCGACACAAGGGGAGCCAAAGAATACTCTTAAGTATTAGCAGCTGAGTTTTCAATTCAACCACACCTAGAAACTTAGTATCTGCAGCAAGGTAATTTAGTAGCACGGTAATATGGAAATAGTGGTAACATCAATAAAAGTAACGATAGTTTTTTTTAGTTTTTGTAACAGTAGTAGCGGAAAAGTAAATAAGCAACAATCAATGTGTGAAAAGCTCGTAGGCATCTGATCGGTGATGGGGAATTATGTCAGATGCGATTCCTCATGTAAACGTTATAACCTAGGGTGACACAGAACTAGCTCCAGTTCATCAATATAATGTAGCCATGTATTCCGAATATAGTCATACATGCTTATGGAAAATAACTTGCATGACATTTTTTATCCTACCCTCCCGTGGTAGCGGGGTCCTAGTGGACACTAAGTGATATTAAGGCCTCCTTTTAATAGAGTACCGGACCAAAGCATTAACACATAGTGAATACATGAACTCCTCAAACTACGGTCATCACCGGGAGTGGTCCCGATTGTTGTCACTTCGGGGTTGCCGGATCATAACACATAGTAGGTGACTATTGACTTACAAGATAGGATCAAGAACACACATATATTCATGAAAACATAATAGGTCCAGATCTGAAATCATGGCACTCGAGCCCTAGTGACAAGCATTAAGCATGGCAAAGTCATAGCAATATCAATCTTAGAACATAGTGGATACGAGGGATCAAACCCTAACAAAACTAACTCGATTACATGGTAAATCTCATCCAACCCATCACCATCCAGCAAGCCTACGATGGGATTACTCACGCACGGCGGTGAGCATCATGGAATTGGTGATGGAGGAAGGTTGATGATGACGATGGCGACGATCTCCCCTCTCCGGAGCCCCGAACGGACTCTAGATCAGCCCTCCCGAGAGAGATTAGGGCTTGGCGGCGGCTCCGTATCGTAAAACGCAATAATTCTTCCTCTTTGATTTTTTTTCTCCCCAAAAGAGAATATATGGAATCGGGGGATACGTCGGTGGAGCAATAGGGGGCGCGCCCCTCCACCCTCGTGGACAGCGTGTGGGCTCCCTGGCTTGGTTCTTTCCGCAGATATTTTTTTATATATTCCAAAATAATTCTCCATTGAATTTTAGGTCATTCCGAGAACTTTTATTTTTGCACAAAAATAACACCATGGCAATTCTGCTGAAAACGGCGTTAGTCCGGGTTAGTTCCATTCAAATCATGCAAGTTAGAGTCCAAAACAAGGGCAAAAGTGTTTGGAAAAGTAGATACGTTGGAGACGTATCAGAACACCACAGCGTAATGGTGTGTCTGAACGTCGTAACCGTACTTTATTAGATATGGTGCGATCTATGATGTCTGTTACCAATTTACCACTATCGTTTTGGGGTTATGCTTTAGAGACAGCTGCATTCACGTTAAATAGGGCACCATCTAAATCCGTTGAGACGACGCCTTATGAACTGTGGTTTGGCAAGAAACCAAAGTTGTCGTTTCTTAAAGTTTGGGTCTGCGATGTTTATGTGAAAAAGCTTCAACCTGATAAGCTCGAACCCAAGTCGGCGAAATGTGTCTTCATAGGATACCCAAAGGAAACTGTTGGGTACACCTTCTATCACAGATCCGAAGGCAAAATATTCATTGCTAAGAATGGATCCTTTCTAGAGAAGGAGTTTCTCTCAAAAGAAGTAGTGGGAGGAAAGTAGAACTTGATGAGGTAATTGTACATTCTCCTGAATTGGAAAGTAGCACATCACAGAAACTAGTTCCAGTGATTCCTACACCAGTTAGCAAGGAAGCTGATGATGATGATCATGAAACTTCGGATCAAGTTACTACCGAACCTCGTAGCTCAACCAGAGTATGTTCCGCACCAGAGTGGTACGGCTACCCGGTTCTGGAAGTCATGTTACTAGACCATGATGAACCTACGAACTATGAGGCCATGAAATCTGAGATGGGACCCATGTACGAGAACAAAGTGTGTACTTTGGTTGACTTGCCCAATGATCGGCAAGCCATTGAGAATAAATGGGTCTTCAAGAGGAAGACCTACACTGACGGTAATGTTACTGTCTACAAAGCTCGACTTGTTGTGAAAGGTTTTTGACAAGTTCAAGGAGTTGACTACAATGAGACTTTCTCACCCGTAGCGATGCTTAAGTCTGTCGGAATCATGTTAGCAATTGCCACATTTTATGATTATGAAATCTGGCAAATGGATCTCAAAACTGCATTCCTAAATGGATACCTCAAAGAGGAGTTGTATATGATGCAACCAGAAGGTTTTGTCGATCCTATAGGTGCTAACAAAGTGTGCAAGCTCGAGCGATCCATCTATGGACTGGTGCAAGCATCTCGGAGTTGGAATATACGCTTTGATGAGGTGATCAAAGCATATGGTTTTATACAGACTTTTGGAGAAGCTTGTATTTACAAGAAAGTGAGTGAGAGCTCTGTAGCATTTCTGATATTATATGTGGATGACATATTATTGATCGGAAATAATATAGAATTTCTGGATAGCATAAAAGGATACTTGAATAAGAATTTTTCAATGAAAGACCTCGGTGAAGCTGCTTATATATTAGGCATTAAGATCTATAGAGATAGATCAAGATGCTTAATTGGACTTTCACTAAGCACATACCTTGATAAAGTTTTGAAGAAGTTCAAAATGGATCAGTCGAAGAAAGGGTTCTTGCATGTGTTACAAGGTGTGAAGTTGAGTAAGACTCAATGCCCGACCACTGCAGAAGATAGAGAGAAAATGAAAGCCATTCCCTATGCCTCAGCCATAGGATCTATCATGTATGAAATGCTGTGTACCAGACCTGATGTGTGCCTTGCTATAAGTTTAGCAGGGAGGTACCAAAGTAATCCAGGAGTGGATCACTGGACAGCGGTAAAAAACATCCAAAAGTATCTGAAAAGAACTAAGGATATGTTTCTCGTATATGGAGGTGACAAAGAGCTCGTCGTAAACGGTTACGTCGATTCTAGCTTTGACACTGATCCGGATGACTCAAAGTCACAAACAGGATATGTATCTTTATTGAATGGTGGAGCTGTCAGTTGGTGCAGTTCCAAGCAGAGCGTTGTGGCAGGATCTACGTGTGAAGCGGAGTACATAGGTGCTTCAGAAGCAGCAAATGAAGGAGTGTGGATGAAGGAGTTCATATCCTATCTAGGTGTTATACCTAGTGCATCGGGTCCAATGAAAATATTTTGTGACAACACTGGAGCAATAGCCTTGGCGAAGGAATCCAGGTTTCACAAGAGAACAAAGCACATCAAGAGACGCTTCAATTCCATCCGCAATCAAGTCAAGGAGGGAGACATAGAAATTTGCAAGATACATACGGATCTGAATGTCGCAGACCCGTTGACTAAGCCTCTTCCACGAGCAAAACATGATCAGCACCAAGACTCCATGGGTGTTAGAATCATTACTATGTAATCTAGATTATTAACTCTAGTTCAAGTGGGAGACTAAAGGAAATATGCCCTAGAGGCAATAATAAAGTTGTATTTGTATTTCCTTATATCATGATAAATGTTTCTTATTCATGCTAGAATTGTATTAACCGGAAACTTAGTACATGTGTGAATACATAGACAAAACAGAGTGTCCCTAGAATGCATCTACTAGACTAGCTCATTGATCAAAGATGGTTGTGTTTCGTAGCCATAGACATGAGTTGTCATTTGATCAACGGGATCATATCATTAGGAGAATGATGTGATGGACAAGACCCATCCGTTAGCTTAGTGCTACTTCTCGAGCTTGCACTGTATTCCCTCGAAGAGGAAAGGGAGATGCAACACAGTAGCATAAGTATTTCCCTTAGTTTTTGAGAACCAAGGTATCAATCCAGTAGGAGACCACGCGCGAGTCCCTCGCACATGCACAAACAAATAAGAACTTCGCAGCCAACGCGATAAGGGGTTGTCAATCCCTTTACGGTCACTTACGAAAGTGAGATCTGATAGAGATGATAGTTTATATTTTTGGTATTTTTGTTTATAAGAACATAAAGTAAAAGTGGAAAAAGTAAAGTAGATGTAGATTGATATTTTTGAGAATAGACCCCGGGGCCATAGTGTTCTCTAGTGGCTTCTCTCATGATAGCGATATTTTACGGCGGGTAAACAAATTACTGTCTAGCAATTGATAGAAAAGCGAATAATTATGAGACTATCTAGGCATGATCATTGTATATAGGCATCACGCCCAAGACAAGTAGACCGACTCCTTCCTGCATCTACTACTATTACTCCACACATCGACCGCTATCCAGCAAGCATCTAGTGTATTGAGTTCATAAGAACAGAGTAACGCCTTAAGCAAGATGACATGATGTAGAGGGATAAACTCAAGCAATATGATGTAAACCCCATCTTTTTATCCTCGATGGTGATACGTCTCCAACTTATCTATAATTTTTAATTGTTCCATGCTATTATATTATCCTTCTAGGATGTTTTATGGGCTTTATTATACACTTTTATATTATTTTGCGACTAACCTATTAACCCAGAGCCCAATGCTAGTTTATGTTTTTCACCTGTTTTAGGGTTTCGCACAAAAGGAATATCAAACGGAGCCCAATTGACCTGAAAATCAACGGAGACCGTTTTTGGACAAGAAGAAGCCCACGGAGTGCCGGAGGGGGACGAGAGGACCCACGGGCTGCCCACGAGGGTGGGGGCGCCCCCC
>LR738710.1:788226411-788246083 GCA_902687465.1 Secale cereale | reverse complement strand
CCCCCCCCCCCCTACAGGGCGCGCCCCCTGCCTCGTGGATAGCCCGTAGCCCCCCTTTGCTTGGCCCCGACTCCAACACCTCCTATATATACTGAAACTTCCAGAAAGAAACCTAGATCGGGAGTTCCATCGCCGAAAGCCTCTGTTGCCACCGAAAACCAATCTGGACCCGTTCTGGCACCCTGCCGGAGGGGGGAATCCCTCTCTAGTGCTATCTTCATCATCCCGACGCTCTCCATGACAAGGAGGGAGTAGTCCACCCTCGGGGCTGAGGGTATGTACCAGTAGCTATGTGTTTGATCTCTCTCTCTCTCTCTCTCTCTCTCTCTCTCTCTCTCTCTCTCTCTCTCTCGTGTTCTTGAGATGGCACGATCTTGATGTATCGCGAGCTTTGCTGTTTTAGTTGGATCTTATGATGCTTCTCCCCCTCTACTCTCTTGTAATGGATTGAGTTTTCCCTTTGAAGTTATCATGTCGGATTGAGTCTTTAAGGATTTGAGAACACTTGATGTATGTCTTGCACGTGCTTATATGTGGTGACAATGGGATATCATGTGATCTACTTGATGTATGTTTTGGTGATCAACTTGCGGGTTCCGTGACTTTGGGAATCTATGCATAGGGGTTGGCACACATTTTCGTCTTGACTCTCTGGTAGAAACTTTGGGGCATTTTTTGAAGTTCTATGTGTTGGTTGAATAGATGTTTCTGAGATTGTGTGATGCATATCGTATAATCATGCCCATGGATACTTGAGGTGACAATGGAGTATCTAGGTGACATTAGGGTTTTGGTTGATTTGTATCTTAAGGTGTTATTCTAGTACGAACTCTATGATAGATTGAACATTACTACGGATTCTTGAATAGATCGATCAGAAAGAATAACTTTGAGGTGGTTTCGTACCCTACCATAATCTCTTCGTTTGTTCTCCGCTATTAGTTACTTTGGAGTGACTCTTTGTTGCATGTTGAGGGCTAGTAATATGATCCAATTATGTTATCCTTGTTGAGAGAACTTCCACTAGTGAAAGTATGAACCCTAGGCCTTGTTTCCTATCATGGCAACACTGTTTATGCTCACGTTTACCACTTGCTACCTTGCTGTTTTTATATTTTCTTTTTACAAAAACCTATATCTACCATCCATATGGCACTTGTATCATGATCCCTTCGCCGAACTAGTGCACCTATACAATTAACATTGTATTGGGTGTGTTGGGGACACAAGAGACTCTTTGTTATTTGGTTGCGGGGTTTTTTGAGAGAGAGACCATCTTCATCCTACTCCTCCCACGGATTGATAAACCTTAGGTCATCCACTTGAGGGGAATTTTCTACTGTCCTACAAACCTCTGCACTTGGAGGCCCAACAACGTCTACAAGAAGAAGGTTGTGTAGTAGACATCAGATGGCAACAATGCAATACGTGCCTTGCTGCCCGTACTGTCACTGGGAAAGGACACCGCAAGATTGAACCCAAAGCCAAGCACTTCTCCCATTGCAAGAACTATAGATCTAGTAGGCCAAACCAAAAACAATAATTCGAAGAGACTTGCAAGGATATTATGAGCACACATAAAGAGTTCAGAAAAGAACCAAATATTTCTCATAGATAATCTTGATCATAAACCCACAATTCGTCGGATCTCGACAAACACACCACACAAAGAGATTACATCGAATAGATCTCCTCGAAGACCGAGGAGAACTTTGTATTGAGATCCAAAGAGAGAGAAGAAGCCATCTAGATACTAGCTATGGACCCAAAGGTCTGTGGTAAACTACTCACAACTCATGGTGAGGTGATGATGATGATGTAGAAGCACTCTGTGGTAGATCCCCCCTCCGACGGAGCTCCAGAACAGGCCCCAAGATGGGATCTCACGGGAACAGAAGGTTACGGCGGTGGAACTAGGGTTTTCTATGTTCTTCTGATGGTTTCGGGGTACGTAGGCTTATATAGGAGGAAGGAGGACACCGGGGGCCTCACGAGGGGTCGACGAGGCAGGGGGCGCGCCCCCACCCTCGTGGGCACCTCGTGGCCCCTACTCCGTGGTTCTCAAGTCTCCCGTGTGTGATTTTCTCCAAAAATATCTCTCTCGAAGGTTTCATTCCGCTTGGACTCCGTTTGATATTCCTTTTCTGCAAAACCCTGAAACAGGCAAAAAACAGCAATCTAGACTGGGCCTTTGGGTTAATAGGTTAGTCCCAAAAATAATATAAAAGTGTATGACAAAGCCCATTAAACATCCAAAACATCATAAATAATAGCATGGAACAATAAAAAATTATAGATACGTTGGAGTCGTATCCAGCATCCCCAAGCTTAATTCCTGCTTGTCCTCGAGTAGGTAAATGATAAAAATAGAATTTTTGATGTGGAATGCTAACCAACATAGTTTTTTCAATGTAATTCTCTTAATTGTGGCATAAATGTTCAGATCTAAAAGATTCAAGATAAAAGTCTATATTGACATAAGAAATAATAATACTTCAAGCATACTAGCAAAGCAATCATGTCTTCTCAAAATACTATGGCTAAAAAAAGTTATCCCTACAAAATCATATAGTCTGGCTATGCTCCCTCTTCATCACACAAAATATTCATATTATCCACAACCCCGATTTCATCCAAGCACTTGTTTTCATACTCTATTCTTTCAAACCTTTCAACTTTCACGCAATACATGAGCGTGAGCCATGGACATAGCACTATGGGTGGAATAGAGAGGTGGTTGTGAAGAAGACAAAAAGGAGGGAGATAGTCTCACATCGACTAGGCGTATCAACAGGCTATGGAGATGCCCATCAATAGATATCAATGTGAGTGAGTAGGGATTGCCATGCAACGTATGCACTAGAGCTAAAAATGTATGAAATCTCAACAAAAGAAACTAGTGGGTGTGCATCCAACTTGCTTGCTCACGAAGACCTAGGGCATTTGAGGAAGCCCATCGTTGGAATATACAAGCCAAGTTCTATAATGAAAATTCCCACTAGTATATGAAAGTGACTAAGTATGAGACTCTCTATCATGAAGAATATGGTGCTACCTTGAAGCACAAGTGTGGAAAAAGATAGTAGCAATTGTCCCTTTTTCTTTTCTTTTCCCTTTTTTTGGGCCTTTCTTTTTTTCTTTGGCCTTTTTTTGTGGAGGGGCTTTATTGATTTAGCCTTTCCTCACATGGGATAATGCTCTAATAATGATTATCATCACTCTTTCATTGAATTACAACTCGATATTACAACTCGATACCAGAACAAATATGACTCTATATGAGTGCCTCCGGCGGTGTACCGGGATGTGCAATGAATCAAGAGTGACATGTATGAAAAATTATGCATGGTGGCTTTGCCACAAATACGATGTCAACTACATGATCATGCATGGCAATATGACAATATGATGCGTGTCATATGAACGGAACGGTGGAAAGTTGCATGGCAATATATCTCGGAATGGCTATGGAAATGCCATGATAGGTAGGTATGGTGGCTGTTTTGAGGAATAATATGGTGGCTGTTTTGAGGAAGGATATATAGTGGGTGCATGGTACCGGCGAAAGTTGCGCGGTACAAGAGAGGCTGGCAATGGTGGAAGGGTGAGAGTGCGTATAATCCATGGACTCAACATTAGTCATAATAACTCATATACTTATTGCAAAAATTTACGAGTCATCAAAACAAAGCAATCAACGCATGCTCCTAGGGGGGAGGTTGGTAGGATTTAACCATCGCGCGCCCCCGACCTCCACACAAAGGTTGACACTTTACAAATACATCATGCTCTAACTTCGTCACATAGCGGTCCACCATACGTGCATGCTACGGGAATCACTAACCTTAACACAAGTATTTCTCAATTTCGTAATAACTCCACTAGCATGACTCTAATATCACTATCCTCATATCTCAAAACAATTATCAAGCATCCAACTTCTCATCATATTCAATGCACTTAGTGTGAAAGTTTTTACTACATTGATATTGGATGTCTATCATGTGAAGACTAGTTTTATATCCTAAACACATTACCATGCTGTTTTAATAGACTCTCAAATAGATATAAGTGAAGCATGAGAGTTCAACAATTTCTTAAAAATATTATCACCACCGTGCTCTAAAAGATATAAGTGAAGCACTAGAGCAATAACTATTCAACTCAAAAGATATAGGTGAAGCACATAGAGTGTTCTAACAATTCCTAGGCCATACTTAACTCTCTCAAATAGGTGTGTCCAGCAAGGATAATTGTGTCAAACTAACAAGCAAAGACTCAAATTATACTAGACGCTCCAAGCAAAACACATATCATGTTGTGAATAAAAATATAGCTCCGAGTATAGTTACCGATGGATGAAGACGAAAGAGGGGATGCCTTCCCGGGGCATCCCCAAGCTTAGGCTTTTGATTGTCCTTGAATTTACTTGGGGTGGCTTGGGCATCCCCAAGCTTAGGCCCTTGCTACTCTTTGTTCCATAGTCCATCAAAGCAATACTCAAAACTTGAAAACTTCACAACACAAAACTTAGACAAAAATCTCGTGAACTCCGTTAGTATAAGAAAGCAAACCACTACTTAAAGGTACTGCAATGAATTCATTCTTTGTTTATATTGGTGTTAAACCTACTGTATTTAAACTTCTCTATGGTTCATACTTCCCAATATTACTCATAGATGCATTGAAATAAGCAAACAACACACGAAAAACAGAATCTGTCAAAAACAGAACAGTCTGTAGTAATCTGTAGGTTTCGCATACTTCTGTAACTCCAAAAAATTCAAACTAAATTGGTAAACGTGACGAATTTGTCTATTCATCATCTTCAAAAAGAATCAACTAAATATCATGCTCCAGTAAAATCTGATGACCATTCTAGCGAGCGCTAACGATTCTGTTTTTCACAGCAAGATCATATAAACTTCACACAAGTCTTCCCAAAGGTTCTACTTGGCACAAACACTAAACAAAACATGAAACCACATCTAAACAGAAGCTAGATGCAGTATTTATTCCCTAACAGCAGCAAAAACAAAAAAACAAAAATTGGGTTACCTCCCAACAAGCGCTATCGTTTTACGCCCCTAGCTAGGCACGATACAAAGATAGATCTATGTATTGCCATCTTTGGAAGGCAATCCATAAGTGGCTCCCATAATAGATTCATATGGTAATTTTACTTTGTTTTTAAGAAAGTGTTACATGCCTTTCCTTAACGGAAATTGGAATCTAATATTTCCTTCCTTCATATCAATAATTGCACCAATCGTTCTAATGAAAGGTCTACCAAGAATAATAGGACTTGCATGATTGCAATCTATATCAAGAACAATGAAATCTACAGGCACATAATTCCTATTAGAAACAATAAAAACATCATTAATCCTTCCCATAGGTTTCTTAATAGTGGAGTCCGCAAGATGCAAATTTAAAGAACAATCATCAAGCTCATGGAAACCTAGCAAATCACACAAAGTTTTTGGGATAGTGGAGACACTTGCAACCAAATCACACAAAGCATAGAATTCATGATCTTTAATTTTTATTTTAATAGTAGGTTCCCATTCATCATAAAGCTTTCTAGGGATAGAAACTTCTAACTGAAGTTTTTCTTCATAAGATTGCATCAAAGCATCAACTATGTGTTTGGTAAAAGCTTTATTTTGACTATAAGCATGCGAAGAGTTTAGTACGGATTGCAACAAGGAAATACAATCAATCAAAGAGAAATTATCATAATTGAATCCCTTGAAATCCAAAGTAGTGGGTTCATCACTATGCAAAGTTTTAATCTCTTCACTCCCACTTTTAACAATTTTAGCATCAAGATCTAAAAACTCCGAATCATTGGGGCACCTTAAGGTAGAATCATCTCCAATCCTATCTTCATCAAGATTTATACTGGAAAACAAGGATCTAATAGGAGACACATCAATGACTTTCAGATCTTCATCTTTATTTTCATGATAACTAGAAGAACACGCTTTTATATAATTCTCTCTTTTAGCACGCATCCTAGCGGTTCTTTCTTTGCATTCATCAATGGAAATTCTCATGGCTTTGAGAGACTCATTGATATCATCCTTAGGTGGGATAGATCTAAGTTCCAAAGAATCAACATCAAGAGTAATTCTATCCACACTTCTAGCCAATTCATCAATCTTAAGCAATTTCTCTTCAAGCATAGCATTGAAATTCTTTTGCGAAATCATAAACTCCTTAACACTAGTTTCAAATTCAGGAGGCATCTTTCCATAAGAGTTGTTGTAGGAATTGCCATAATTATTAGAGGAATTACTAGGAAAAGGCCTAGGATTAAAATTCCCTCTATAAGCATTGTTACCAAAATTATTCCTACCAACAAAATTCACATCCAAAGATTCATTGTTATTTTCAATCAAAGTGGACAAAGGCATATCATTAGGATCAAAAGAAGCACTCTTAGCAGCAAGTAATTTCATAAGTTCATCCATCTTTCCACTCAAAACACTAATTTCTTCAATAGCATGCACTTTTTTACTAGTAGATCTTTCGGTGTGCCATTGAGAATAATTGACCATGATATTATCTAGGAGTTTGGTAGCTTCTCCTAAGGTAGTTTCCATGAAAGTGCCTCCTGCGGCCGAATCTAAAAGATTTCTAGAAGCAAAATTCAAGACAGCATAAAAGTTCTGAATAATCATCCATAGATTCAAACCATGTGTAGGACAATTACGTATCATTAGTTTCATTCTCTCCTAAGCTTGTGCAACATGCTCATGATCTAGTTGCTTAAAGTTCATAATATCGTTTGTAAGAGAGATGATCTTAGCAGGAGGGAAATACTTAGAGATAAAAGCATCTTTGCATTTATTCCACGAATCAATACTATTTCTAGGCAAAGAGGAAAACCAAGTTTTAGCACGATCTCTAAGTGAAAACGGAAATAACTTCAATTTAACAATATCGTTATCCGTATCCCTTTTCTTTTGCATATCACACAAATCAACAAAGTTGTTTAGATGGGTAGCGGCATCTTCACTAGGACGGCCGAAGAATTGATCTTTCATGACAAGATTCAACAAAGCAACATTGATCTCACAAGATTTAGCATCGGTAATAGGAGCAATCGGAGTGCTAATAAAATCATTATTGTTGGTATTGGAGAAGTCACACAATTTGGTATTTTTGATTATAAGAACAGAAAGTAAAAGAGGAAAAAGTAAAGTAGATGTAGATTGATATTGTTGAGAATAGACCCGGGGGGCCATAGTGTTCTCTAGTGGCTTCTCTAATGATATCGATATTCTACGGCGGGTAAACAAATTACTGTCGAGCAATTGATAGAAAAGCGAATAATTATGAGACTATCTAGGCATGATCATTGTATATAGGCATCACGTCCGAGACAAGTAGACCGACTCCTGCCTGCATCTACTACTATTACTCCACACATCGACCGCTATCCAGCATGCATCTAGTGTATTGAGTTCATAAGAACAGAGTAACACCTTAAGCAAGATGACATGATGTAGAGGGATAAACTCAAGCAATACGATGTAAACCCCATATTTTTATCCTCGATGGCAACAATACAATACGTGCCTTGCTGCCCCTACTGTCACTGGGAAAGGACACTGCAAGATTGAACCCAAAGCCAAGAACTTCTCCCATTGCAAGAGCTATAGATCTAGTAGGCCAAACCAAACCAATAATTCGAAGAGACTTGCAAGGATATTATTGTTGGAAATATTCCCTAGAGGCAATAATAAAAGTATTATTATTATATTTCCTTGTTCATGATAATTGTCTGTTATTCATGCTTGAATTGTATTATACGGAAACAGCAATACATGTGTGAATACATAGACCACAACATGTCCCTGGTAAGCCTCTAGTTACTAGCTCGTTGATCAACAGATGGTCACAGTTTCCTGACCATGGACATTGGATGTCATTGATAACGGGATCACATCATTAGGAGAATGATGTGATGGACAAGACCCAATCCTGAGCCTAGCACGAGATCGTATAGTTCGTAATGCATAAGCTTTTCCAGTGTCAAGTATTTATTCCTTAGACCATGAGGTTGTGCAACTCCCGGATACCGTAGGAATACTTTAGGTGTGCCAAACGTCACAACGTAACTGGGTGGCTATAAAGGTACGCAACGGGTATCTCTAAAAGTGTCTGTTGAGTTGGTACGAACCAAGACTGGGATATTGTCACTCCGTATGACGGAGAGGTACCTCTGGGCCCTCTCGGTAAGACATCATCATAATGAGCTCAAAGTGACTAATGAGTTAGTCACGGGATGATGGATTACGGAACGAGTAAAGAGACTTGCCATGACGAGATTGAACAAGGTATCGGGTATACCGACGATCGAATCTCGGGCAAGTACCGTACCGATAGACAAAGGGAATAACATACGGGATTGAGTGAATCCTAGACACAGTGGTTCATCCGATGAGATCATCGAGGAACACGTGGGAACCAACATGGGTATCCAGATCCCGCTGTTGGTTATTGACCGGAGAGTCGTCTCGGTCATGTCTGCGTGTCTCCCGAACCCGTAGGGTCTACACACTTAAGGTTCGGTGACGCTAGGGTTGTAGAGATACATGCACGTGGAAACCCGAATGTTGTTCGGAGTCCCGGATGAGATCCCGGACGTCACGAGGAGTTCCGGAATGGTCCAGAGGTAAAGAATGATATATAGGAAGTCCAGTTTCGGCCATCGGGTGAATTCCGGGGGTCACCGGGAGTGTCCCGGGACCACCGGAGGGGTCCCGGGGGTCCACAGGGTGGGGCCACCCATCCCGAAGGGCCCCATAGGCCGCAAGGGGGAAGGGGCCAGCCCCTGGTGGGCTGGCGCACCACATGGGCCCCCCTCCATGCGCCTAGGGTTGAAATCCTAGGGGGAGGGGGGCAAGTCTACCCCCCTGGCCGCCGCCCCCTTGGAGATCTGATCTCCCTAGGGCCGGCGCCCCCCTGGCCCCTATATATAGTGGGGGGGAGAGGGCAGCCGCACCCAAGCCTCTGGCGCCTCTCCCCCCTCCCGTCACACTTCCTACTCCTCACGCAGGGCGTCGGCGAAGCCCTGCAGGTTTTCCTATTGCATCCACCACCACGCCGTCGTGCTGCTGGTTCTTCGACAACCTCTCCTCCGCCCTTGCTGGATCAAGAAGGAGGAGACGTTGCTGTACCGTACATGTGTTGAACGCGGAGGTGCCGTCCGTTCGGCGCTGGGATCATCGGTGACGAGGATCACGAAGAGTACGACTACTTCATCCACGTTCCTTCGAACGCTTCCGCACGCGATCTACAAAAGGGTATGTAGATGCACTCCATTATGCTCGTTGCTAGATGTCTCCTTAGATTGATCTTGGTGAAGCGTAGGAATTTTTTTGAATTATGCTACGTTCCCCAACAGTGGTATCAGAGCTAGGTCTTTGTGTAGCATCTTGCACGAGTAGAACACAAACAAGTTGTGGGCGTTGAGTTTGCTCAATTTTCTTGCCGTTACTAGTCCAATCTTGATTCAGCGGCATCGTGGGATGAAGCGGCCCAGACCGACCTTACACGTACGCTTACGTGAGACTGGTTCCACTGACAGACATGCACTAGTTGCATAAGGTGGCTGGCGGATGTCTATCTCTCCCACTTCAGTCGGATCGAATTCGATGAACAGGGTCCTTATGAAGGTGAAAGCACATTTGCTCCCTGGGTGGTTTTGGTAATTAATGACAACATACTTTGTGGTTGGACTAATACTTTTATCAAGTATGTTTCAGGAAATTCAATCACACTGGTATGGCAAGATGACTGAAGAAGTGGACCCCTCAAATGCTAAGGCAAGCATTGGCAAAAGCTCAAGACTCCATTTCTGGTTTAGTGATCAAAGATCACATTGAGTCCATAGGAAAAGCCAATACTATTAAAAGGGGATGAGGTTGTGTTGATGATCTGGTTGCTCAAGTGCTTGGTGATCTAGCTCCTTCAACTATCAGCACCTTTCACTACCAAACACACTCATAAGTAATCTCGGACAATCCGATTCTTCCAACTCAGTCCCACCGAGATGAACCACTTCTGCCATATTCCAAACCCTAGAAAAATCGGTCTTACCGAGTTTGAGATCGGTCTCACCGAAAATGGTCTGCCAACCTTCTGTAACCAATTGACAGCATTTCGGAATATCCGAGTTGTTGTTTTCGGTCACACCGAGATGGCAAACCCTAACCTTTGACTCACTTCGGACACACCGAGATGGTATTTTCGGTCCCACCGAAAATCCCAACGTTCACTATATTTGAACTTTCGGTCTGACCGAGTTTTCACTTCGGTCTCACCGAGATTGATCAAATGTGTGTGTAACGGTTGGATTTTGTGTGGAGGCTATATATACCCCTCCACCCCCTCCTCATTCGTGAGGAGAGCCATCAGAAAGTACCACCACTTCTACCATACACTTTCTGAGAAGTGAACCACCTACCCTTGTGTTGAGATCAAGCCATTCCATTCCTACCATATGAAACTTGATTTCTAGCCTTCCCAAGTTGCTTTCCACTCAAACCTTTCTTCCACCACAGCCATATCAGTGAGGAGAGTTGAGTGTTGGGGAGATTATCATTTGAAGCACAAGAGCAAGGAGTTCATCACCATCAACACCGTCTATTACCTTTTGGGGGGTGGTGCCTCCTAGATTGGTTAGGTGTCGCTTGGGAGCCTCCGTCTTCGAGATGTGGAGTTGAACCAAGAAGTTTGTAAGGGCAAGGAGATCGCCTACTTCGTGAAGATCTACCCCGAGTAAGGCTAGTCCTCCGTGGGCGTAGGCCGTGATGGAATAGACAAGGTTGCTTCTTCGTGGACCCTTCGTGGGTGGAGCCCTCCGTGGACTCGCGCAGCCGTTACCCTCCGTGGGTTGAAGTCTCCATCAACGTGGATGTACGATAGCACCACCTATCGGAACCACGACAAAAATCTCCGTGTCACCAAACTGCGTTTGATCTTCTCCACCTCTCTTTACTATATATGCAATTTACTTTCCGCTGCCCATACTCTAGAATTGCATGTGTAGTGTGTTACTTGACTTGATCTTAATTGCAAAACTGCCTAAAAGTTTGCACACCCAAAAGGCAGATTTTTTATCTTGTCAAGTAGTCTAATCACCCCCCCCCCTCTAGACCTACTTCTTCGATCCTACAGAAGGGTAAATAGAAATTGAGAAATCACGTTGTGGTTTTGGCATAGGTAAGAAACGTTCTTGTTAGAAAACCTATAGAAGCCACGTAAAACTTGCAACAACAATTAGAGGTAGTCTAACTTGTTCTTGCAGCATGTGCTATGTGATGTGGTATGGCCAAGAAGATGTGATGAATGATATATGTGATGTATGAGATTGATCATGTTCTTGTAATAGGGAATCACGACTTGCATGTCGATGATAATGACAACCGGCAGGAGCCATAGGAGTTGTCTTAATTATTGTATGACATGCGTGTCACTGAATAACGCCATGTAATTACTTTACTTTATTGCTAAATGTTAGCCATAGTAGTAGAAGTAATAGTTGGCGTGACGACTTCATGAAGACACGATGATGGAGATCATGATGATGGAGATCATGGTGTTGAGCCGGTGACAAAGATGATCATGGTGCCCCGAAGATGGAGATCGAAGGAGCAAGATGATATTGGCCATATCATGTCACTTTATTTGATTGCATGTGATGTTTATCATGTTTATGCATCTTGTTTACTTAGAGCGACGATAGTAAATAAGATGATCTCTCACTAAAATTTCAAGAATTTTGTTCCCCCTAACTGTGCACCGTTGCTAAGGATCGTTGTTCCGAAGCACCACGTGATGATCGGGTGTGATAGGCTCTAACGTTCGCATACAACGGGTGTAAGCCAGATTTACACACGCAAAACACTTAGGGTTCACTTGACGAGCCTAGCATGTACAGACATGGCCTCGGAACACGGAAGACCGAAAGGTCGAACATGAGTCATTGATGGGCCTCTAACCCCTTGTTGGTTACCCCAAGTGGAAGGTGTGAGATGCAGTGTTGTGGAAGTTTTTCCCTTAGCAAAGATGCCAAGGATCGAATCCCCAGAGACTCCTAGGTTCAACAAGTAGGTGTCAACTGCTAACGGCGCCAGATATTAGCAATCAACATGGACCTGCACACAGATACAAATAACTTTGCTCCCAACGAGTACAGAGAGGTTGTCAATCCCTCTGGCCTTGTAGTTCACAAAGGATTAAACGCAAATGATAGTAGTGATAGATAATGTTTGCAATAGTAAATAATAGCGAAAAGTAAATAGCGGATGTGATCAATGATGGTAATATGGACCGGAGTCTCATGATGTTCACTAGTGATGTCTCTCTCCCAAAAGACGATAAAACAGCTATGTGAGGTAAACGAATTACAGCTGGGCAATTGACAGGACCACGAACGCAAACCAATGCTGACTACATTGCAAGAAAGGTTGAGGTTCAAAGCATGGGCGGTACGCCAAAGTAAGTAGACTGAAATCCATCAATATCTACTACTAATCATCCACCTTGAGATAGCACCATCAACACCGTCTATTACCTTTTGGGGGGTGGTGTCTCCTAGATTGGTTAGGTGTCGCTTGGGAGCCTCCGTCTTCGAGATGTGGAGTTGAACCAAGAAGTTTGTAAGGGCAAGGAGATCGCCTACTTCGTGAAGATCTACCCCGAGTAAGGCTAGTCCTCCGTGGGCGTAGGCCGTGATGGAATAGACAAGGTTGCTTCTTCGTGGACCCTTCGTGGGTGGAGCCCTCCGTGGACTCGCGCAGCCGTTACCCTCCGTGGGTTGAAGTCTCCATCAACGTGGATGTACGATAGCACCACCTATCGGAACCACGACAAAAATCTCCGTGTCACCAAACTGCGTTTGATCTTCTCCACCTCTCTTTACTATATATGCAATTTACTTTCCGCTGCCCATACTCTAGAATTGCATGTGTAGTGTGTTACTTGACTTGATCTTAATTGCAAAACTACCTAAAAGTTTGCACACCCAAAAGGCAGATTTTTTATCTTGTCAAGTAGTCTAATCACCCCCCCCCCTCTAGACCTACTTCTTCGATCCTACAATTGGTATCAGAGCTTTGGTCTCCATTGCTTTGGTTTACACACCATTGGAGGAAGATGGACGTGTCTACGGATGGGAGTGTTAGCCATAGAGTGCCTGTTCTTGATGGAAGGTTCTATAACTCTTGGAGGTCTGAAATGCTTAGTATCTTTAAAATGTACAATTTGTGCAAATATGTTGAGACCCCATATGTGCCTCCATTTGATCCCTTGCACCCTACCATGGATGAAGAGCTTGATTTGCTTCGTAACCTTAGAACTGTAAATCTTATCATTAGAGGGTTACCTGATGACTTGCTTAATCTTGTTACAAACTTTGAGTGTGCCTATGCTATGTGGAAATTCTTGGAAGAACTTTATCCGGACTACTCTTTGAGAAGTCTTGATGAAATTCTACACAAGACTATTGAATTTGATAAGTTGCACCCAAATGATCCAAACTTTGATAAATGCTTCTTTGAGCTTCGTGATCTTATGAAAAAGAAGGGTGATCCCGGTCTTATCAATATTATCATTAGAAATGCTCTTGCATTGCATTCAGAAGATTATTGTTCCATTGACCAAACTAATGCAAGTACTTATCAAATTGACCTAGGTGTTGATGATGAACAATCTATGGGTCAATATGATGATGAGCATGAGTATGATGATGATTACTCTGATTCGGACACCGAGCTAGACAAGGTCATGAAGAGTCTCAATCTTATGGCAAATATGAGAGACTACATGTCCGGTGGAAAAGAGTGGATTCTTGATAGTGGATGCACCGATCACATGACCGGAGATAAAGACATGTTTCGAGAGCTTGCAAAGAACGATGGTCCACGCAAGTATGTGACTTTTGGAGACAACTCCAAGGGTAAGGTACTTGGCCTTGGTAAGGTGGCCATATCTCATGATAGCTCTATTCAAAATGTCATGCTTGTAGAATCTCTTGGATACAATTTACTTTCCGTGTCTAGATTAGCTGACTTTGGATTCAATGTGCTATTTACCAAAGTAGATTGCCAAGTCTTTCGTCGTGATAATCAAAACATGGCCTTTACTGGTATCCGTAGAGGTGATCTATATATTGTTGATTTCACTAAGAAAGCCCAACCTAGAGCTTGTTTCATTGCTAAATCCTCTAAAGGTTGGTTATGGCATAGAAGGCTAGGACATGTTGGTATGCGTAATCTAGACAAGCTAATCAAAGGTGATCATATTCTTGGTGTTAAAGATGTCTTCTTTGACAAAGATAGACTTTGTAGTGCTTGTCAAGCAGGAAAACAAGTTGGTGGAAGTCATCCCGTGAAAAACATCATGACCACTAGGAGACCGCTTGAGCTTCTTCACATGGATCTCTTCGGTCCCAATGCTTACAAAAGCCTTGGTGGTAACTCCTTTGGTCTAGTTATAGTTGATGATTATTCCAGATTTACGTGGGTATTTTTCCTTGATGATAAATCGCAGGTTCAGAAAATCTTCAAGACCTTTGCCAAAAAGGCCCAAAACGAATTTGAGGTGAAGATCAAGAAAGTTCGGAGTGACAATGGAACGGAGTTCAAGAACGCCAATGTAGACTCTTTTCTCGATGAGGAAGGGATTCTACATGAGTTCTCGGCTACGTACACTCCTCAACAAAATGGAGTTGTTGAGAGGAAGAACCGAACGCTCATAGAGATGGCAAGAACGATGCTTGATGAATACAAGACACCGAAGCACTTTTGGGGAGAAGCCGTCGAGACAGCTTGTCATGCCATCAACAGGCTTTATCTTCATAAGCTCCTTGGCAAGACATCATACGAGCTCCTCACCGGTAACAAACCCCAAGTGGGATACTTTCGTGTCTTTGGTTCAAAATGCTATATCCTTGATAAGCATCGTCGGTCTAAATTTGCTCCTAAATCTCATGAAGGCTTTCTTCTTGGTTATGGATCAAACTCCCACACCTACCGTGTCTACAATAATTTCACCCGAAAGGTTGAAGAGACGGTAGATGTGAAGTTTGATGAAACTAACGGCTCGCAAGTAGAGCAAATGCCTATTGATGTAGGAGACAAGGACCCATCTGAAGCTATCCAAGATTTATCTATCGGGAAGATCCGTCCCATGGAAGTGAAGGAGAGTACCTCATCTACATATGTGGAGCCACCTACCTCACAGAGAGATGAACCTCAAGGCAACATGGAGGCCTCCACAAGTGGAACTCACCAAGATGAGGAAATGCAACAAGAAGATCCACCACAACCTCCTTCTCCACCACCTCAAGACAACACCGACAACAATGAAGAAGAAGAAGAAGAGGAAGATGAAGATGATGAGGAAGCTGAGCCACAACATCAACAAAAGCTATCCCGAGTTCGAGCAAGAGTCAAGAAGAATCATCCCGTGGAACAAATGATGAACGACATCAACTCCGGGAGAATTACTCGCTCTAAAACTCGCTTAGCTAACTTTTGTGAGCATTACTCATTTATCTCTAGTATTGAACCTATGAAGGTAGAAGAAGCACTTAAAGACCCGGATTGGGTGAACGCTATGCACGAAGAACTACACAACTTCGAGAGGAACAAGGTGTGGACTTTGGTAGAGAAACCCAACGATGATCAAAACATCATTGGAACCAAATGGGTGTTTCGCAACAAGCAAGACGAAGATGGACAAGTCATCCGCAACAAGGCTCGTCTCGTAGCTCAAGGTTACACACAAGTCGAAGGTATGGACTATGGTGAGACTTATGCCCCCGTTGCTAGACTTGAGTCCATTCACATTCTTCTTGCTTATGCCAATCACCATGATATTACTCTCTATCAAATGGACATCAAAAGTGCTTTTCTAAATGGTGAAATTGAGGAGGAAGTATTTGTGAAACAACCTCCCGGATTTGTGAATCCCAAAAAGCCTAATCATGTTTACAAGTTGCATAAAGCTCTTTATGGTCTTAAACAAGCTCCTAGAGCTTGGTACAAATGCTTAACTAGATTTCTTCTTGAAAAAGGCTTTGAGATTGGGAAGATAGACTCAACGCTATTCACAAAAAGGGTTAATGGTGAACTATTTGTGTGCCAAATATATGTTGATGATATTATCTTTGGTTCAACTAACCCCCATTTTAGCAAGAAATTTGGACAGCTTATGTCGGAGAAGTATGAAATGTCCATGATGTGTGAACTCAAATTCTTCCTTTGGTTGCAAATCAAGCAATCTAAGGAGGGTACTTTTGTCTCACAAACAAAGTACACCAAGGATCTCTTCAAGAAGTTCAACATGCAAGAAAGCAAAGGTATGAGTACCCCCATGCCTACTAGTGGACATAATGACTTGACAAAAGATGGAGAACCCGTTGATCAAAGGGTTTACCGTTCTATGATTGGTTCTCTACTATATCTTTGTGCTTCTCGTCCTGACATAATGTTGAGTGTATGCATGTGTGCGCGATATCAAGCAGCCCCTAAAGAATGTCATCTTAAAGCTGTTAAAAGGATAGTGAGATACTTGATACACACACCAAACTTTGGCATTTGGTATCCTAAGAGAGCTTCTTTCGATCTTGTTGGCTATTCCGACTCGGACTATGCCGGTGACAAGGTTGATAGAAAGTCAACTTCGGGTACATGTCAATTCCTTGGTCGATCCCTTGTATCTTGGTCCTCCAAGAAACAAAATTCGGTATCTTTATCCACTGCCGAAGCAGAATATATTGCTGCTGGTTCGTGTTGTGCTCAATTGCTATGGATGACACAAACACTTAAGGATTATGGGATACATGTGAGACGTGTTCCCTTGCTTTGTGACAATGAGAGTGCAATCAAGATTGGACACAATCCTGTGCAACACTCTCGAACAAAGCATATTGAAGTTCGTCACCATTTTATTCGTGATCATATTGCCAAGGGTGATATTAATCTTAAGCATGTTCGTACTGACAAACAACTTGCTGATATCTTTACAAAACCTCTTGATGAGAAAGTGTTTTGTCGCTTAAGGAGTGAGTTGAACATCATTGATGCTTCAAACTTGGAGTGATAACTCCATTGATGCATGCAAGGCATGAGCCTCTTGACTAATCCTTGATATTTCTCTTATGATGATGATCATATGTCTTGGACACATTTGCCTCCTTGTATTGCATCTAACTCTTTGCAGGTACTTGGATGATCTACATTCCACAAGATTACCACACACTCAAATCATGAGTAATCTTGTCATTGACCAAGTATCTAGCCCTTCGGGATGTTGAGTTCAAGGAACAAATTCCACATATCCTTTTTGACATCTTATACATCTAGTATTTCACTCTTGTCATCTTGGATATTCTCGAGTATTTCCTTGCTTGCCTAACCCATGTAGGAAGATGAACTACACAAGTAGAAATGGCGCTCCAACTTCACATTCAATGAGCACCTACATCGAGCTTACCTACATGAGTAAAGCATCAACAAACCCAAGGTATGTTCTTCACATCTTTAAGGAGCTTTGCTCAAAGTCATGAGTACAAGCAGCTTCATAAGATGTGATCACATCAAATGCTTAATCGAAAAATGGCAACCCCATTTTGAGCTTAAACGATGAGTATGACCTATGATCAAATGTCCTCATTTGACTCCTAAGTCAATATACTCAAACATAGGTGACTTTGTCGCCGACCTTTATCTAGATGAAGTACATATGCTTTTGGAGTTTTTCTGTTTTCTCTTATGTTCTCTCATTGAGTTTTTCTTAAAATAAATAAATAAATAAAAAAAAACTTCATCTAGGAATCTTTTATTTCTTTTTATTTATTTTCTTATATTTCTTTGTGAATATCCTTCTGGAAATCTTTTTATGGCTCTGAACAATTCCCCGAAAATCTTTTACAAATTCATTGCAAATCTTTTGAAATACTCCTCGCAGAGTGAGCTGAATTCTTTCTGTACTTTCTTGGAATAAACTCGGCGTCACCGATTTGACATTTTCGGTCTAACCGAAAAGGATTCGGAACCACCGATCCATCTAATTCGGTGTCACCGATTTATCTTCCAGGACATCTACTTCTGCAGCTCCACTCAAAATTTAAATCTTAAAGAGGAGAAGACTCAATGTTACTCTTGAAATGTTCTTATTTGTCCTGTTGTGATTCTTAAGGATCCCACTTCTTTCTTTATTTCTTTCTTTCCATCTTTCCTGTCCTACCTAGTTTGCTGTCCTTTTCGGCACTTGATGTCAAAGGGGGAGAGAACTTAAGGGAATAGGGGGAGTAGGGGAGAAGAGAAGACTTAAGGGAAGAAGAAAAGCAATCTTATCTTAAGGGGGAGAGAATCACATCAAAGCGTTGTCGTGTTTTACATTGGACATTACAATTGGCATCATTCTTTTGATTTTGCTTTTTTCCATCACACCCCTTGTTATCACAATTGGTATCTCATGGAATCTTTTAGCTTAAGGGGAGAAGACTTAGAGGAATCTTCACAATTGATATCCTATGAAAAGCAAAATCTCTCTGAGTTCATTGAAAATCTTTTAGCTTCGGAGACATGTTTGCTGATTCAAGCCTGTGCTCAAATATGAGACACTCTTTATACATGCCCTCCCTGGCTTGGTACTCTTGATGTTCTTGCAGTTGGTTGAAGGAATATTCTTGTGTTATCTAACCTTGTTTTCCCAAGTTTATTCTTTCAGGTACAATGCCAAGGAACCTCAAGGTAAGTATATGCATCTTGCAGAATGTGCATGATGGTGACTTGCTTGTAAATACTTGTTTGCAAGAAATCACCATGCACATATGCACTATCACTCAATTCCTTTTCTTCTGCTCTGATGCATATAACCAAGCTGCATGTAGCACATCTTGCTTATCTCTCTTGTGTGCTTGTGGTAGTCCAAAACCATAAACTATGAAAATCTTGCACACTTGTAGGGGGAGCCTGTGTACTACATGCTTGTCAAAGCTTTCATGATAATTCTGTCTTTCTTTCAATAAGCTTTGATGTTTTGTTTAGTATAATTTTAGTGTGTTGCCATCAATTACCAAAAAGGGGGAGATTGAAAGCACATTTGCTCCCTGGGTGGTTTTGGTAATTAATGACAACATACTTTGTGGTTGGACTAATACTTTTATCAAGTATGTTTCAGGAAATTCAATCACACTGGTATGGCAAGATGACTGAAGAAGTGGACCCCTCAAATGCTAAGGCAAGCATTGGCAAAAGCTCAAGACTCCATTTCTGGTTTAGTGATCAAAGATCACATTGAGTCCATAGGAAAAGCCAATACTATTAAAAGGGGATGAGGTTGTGTTGATGATCTGGTTGCTCAAGTGCTTGGTGATCTAGCTCCTTCAACTATCAGCACCTTTCACTACCAAACACACTCATAAGTAATCTCGGACAATCCGATTCTTCCAACTCAGTCCCACCGAGATGAACCACTTCTGCCATATTCCAAACCCTAGAAAAATCGGTCTTACCGAGTTTGAGATCGGTCTCACCGAAAATGGTCTGCCAACCTTCTGTAACCAATTGACAGCATTTCGGAATATCCGAGTTGTTGTTTTCGGTCACACCGAGATGGCAAACCCTAACCTTTGACTCACTTC
>LR738710.1:788178500-788223659 GCA_902687465.1 Secale cereale | reverse complement strand
CCCCCCCCCCCCGACTGTCCTTCGGACGCACGGTAGTTTCCGGAACGCTGATTTTTTATATAATTTTTCTGGATTTTTCCTGGCAGTTCTCGTAACGTGAAAACCTGAAAAACAAAAACAGCCGAAAACAGAAACTGGCACTGGGGTGCACTGGATTAGTAAGTTAGTCCAAATATGATCAAAAGTGTATGGAAGTGTATAAATATCATAGCAATATCACCCAAAAGCGGCATGGAGCAAGCAGAAATTATAGATATGTTTTGGACGTATCAACATCCCCAAGCTTAATTCCTGCTCGTCCTCGAGTAGGTAAATGATAACAAGAATAATTTCTGTGGTGACATGCTATTAACCATATAGGACTTTTTTATAGTTATATGACAAAAGCTTACTGAGACAATGATTCTATAGTAATTAAGTTGCCTCATGAGAAAATCACAAATGACTAAAAGTTTTACAACATGAAACTGAAACATCAAAAAGATTTGCAATGAACATGATGTGCAAATATGATAAAGTGATATCTAGCTTGCCCCCTTTAGTGAAGCAAAACATAAATGCAGGGGCACCTTCAAGGTTTAAGTGATGACTAGATACAATGATTTCAGAATAAACGATATCACAATCATGCAAAAGACAATGCTACTTTGGGACAATGCACATTACACTCAGAATGACAATCATGCTCACAGTAGTTGGTGCTTTTAAAAGAAGGTGGAGACTCAAAAAGTAAAAGAATGGTTATGTGCTAGAGCTTTTTGTTTTGAAAACATAGAAGCAATTTTGTCAACGGTAGTAGTACTTCATATGTGTCATGCATAAGACATCCTATAAGTTGCAAGCCTCATGCATCGAATACCAATAGTGCTCGCACCTTGTCCTAATTAGCTCGGATTTCCATGGGTTATCATTGCATTACATATGTTTCAACCAAGTGTCACAAAGGGGTACCTCTATGCCACCTGTACAAAGGTCCAAGGAGATAAATCGCATTTGATTTCTCGTTTTTGATAGATCTCAACTTGAGGACATCCATACCGGGACAACATAGAAAATAGATGATGGACTCCTCTTTAATGCATAAGCATATTCTCATAAGAGATTGAGGATTAATGTCCAAGCTAAAACTTCCACCATGATACATGGCTTTGGTTGGCGGCCCAATGTTCTTCTCTAACAATATGCATATTCAAACCAACCCATGGCAAATCACCCTTACTTCAGACAAGACGAACATGCATAGCAACTCACATGATATTCAACAAAAGTGCGACAGTTGATGGCGTCCCCAAAACCATGGTTACCGCTCAGCAAGCAACTTATAAGAAATAAGATACATAAGCAACATATTCTTTACCACAATAGTTTTTAAGCTACTTTCCCATGAGCTATATATTGCACAGTTAGTCTGCTTAGTACAGGTGGAGGTTAGCAAAAGACTGGGAGCGACCAACTAAGAGAGCAATGACAGTCATAATCATGCAGAGCGACAAAGCAACATTGAATCAGGCATGGTAGTTATATCGCTACTCAGAAATAAAAGATCATCAAGGCTTGATAGACTTTCTTTACAGTCTTAAATATGCGTGAGCATACGCCAAGTCAATCAAAATAAATTCTTGAGGGAAGATATTACTAAACCATACCACATCATAGGCAAACAAATTAAGTTGGTACTCCAATAACACATTGGGAATCCCCCAGCTATTTGAGATTAACCATAAGAAAACCTGAACTACTAAGCGCCATTATGCACGTAGCATCTTTATCATAGATATATTAACCAATGCAACGGAAGCAAACTCTCTTAATAAGGTGAGCATGATAATTAAAGAGAGTTCAAGCAACCAACTAAACAAAAGCTCTTTGAAAAGATAAGCATGGATACTAAGAGCAGAGCATGATAGTAGCTATTAAAAGACAAAGAACACACACAACGAAGATAGTCATGAAAATTCTATGTTATGTTCTAGGTATAAGTGGAGCGTGTTTCTCTCCCACATAAAGAAAGCTGAGTTCCGACTCGTTATGAAAAACTAAAAATAAAACTAAAAGCAAGACGCTCCAAGCATAGCACATAAAACATGAAGTGATAAAAATATAGTGGAACGAAAGACGAACTGATAATGTTGATGGAGAAGGGGATGCACGGGGGCATCCCCAAGCTTAGACGCTTGAGTCTCCTTGAATATTTCTTGGGGGTGCACGGGGGCATCCCCAAGCTTGAGCGCTTGACACTCCTGAATCTTTTTATCATCTTCCCTCGCACACTTGAAAACTCCCTTCATACATAACTCATCATTATCTGATTAGCGAGATTAGTACCCTTAATAAAATAATTGCACCTTGCTGGAAATAAAGATATTCTTGAAGTTCTACAGTTTCTCAAGATTGCCAAAAGGTTTTTGCAAAGAAAAAGCAAGCTCTTGATTTGCAAAATGAAGGAAAGGCAAAACAGGACAGAATCTGTGAAAAACAGAACAGCAGGTAGTAATTGATCTGTTCGGGGTACTTCTGCAACTCAAATCAAAAAACTCAGAACAGACGCACGAAATACAATTATATAGAGAACGCTGTCGAAACAATTCAGACCAAAAAGATGATCTGGTGATTTTATACGAATTTTTCTATCCAAGGACATAATCTGTTTCCTGGAAAGCACCTCACAACTTTTGAACTTTCTAGCAATCAGAGGCTATACTTGGCACAAATATGAAAAGCAAAGATACAATGATGATGCTACAGCAGTAAACAACATCAAGACACAACAAAAGCAAAAAATTTATTCATGTGGGCTGCCTCCCAAAAGCGCTTTCTTTTATGCCTTTAAGCTAGGCATAATGCATAGAGATCAAGTTTTATCAAGAGTAAAAGAATAGCTAGCCCGTACAACGGACTCAAAAGGTAACTTGATCTTCTTTCGAGGGAAGTGTTCCATCCCTTTCTTGAGAGGAAACTGAAATTTTATATTACCCTCTTTCATGTCAATGATAGCACCAACGGTGCGCAAAAAAGGGACGTCCCAAAATAATTGGACATGAAGGATCACAGTCAATATCCATAATAGTAAAATCAATGGGAACATAATTGTCATTGACAACAATAAGAACATCGTCGATCCTACCCAAAGGTTTCTTTATGGAAGAATCAACGAGACGAACACCAAAAGAACAAGAATCATAAGGTTTCAATTTAAGCATATCATATATTCTTTTTGGCATAACAGAGGTACTAGCACCAACATCACATAATGCATAACAAGAGAAGTCATTCAATTTAATTTTTATCATAGGATCCCAACCATCTTCTAGCTTTCTAGGTATGGAGGCTTCTACTCTAAGTTTCTCTTCCCTAGCTTTGATGAGAGCATTAGTGATATGCTCTGTGAAGGCAAGATTAAGCGTGCTAGTGCGGGGGTCTCTAGACATCTTGTGAAGGAAATCAATAACTTCGGTAAGAGTGCAATTATCAAAATCAAGGTCACGAGCATCAAGTAAAGTGGTAGTGGTGTCCTTTAGGTTCACTTGTTTGGTAGTTTCTATAGTCATAGCATCACCATTAATAGGTCCATTGGGACCAGGAGTACATTGCGTGCTAAGAGTTTGGATATCCTCAACAACTTGGATAGTAGCAACAGTGTGGTGGGTAGGAAGGCTCTTAATTCTATCTTCTTCCTCCCTTTCTCTAGCCCATGTTTCTTTAAGTTTAGCCATCATCCTAATGTTTTCATTAATTTGCACTTGAATAGCATTTATAGGAGTGACTTCCCTCTCCTCAAGAGGAGACGTTTTAATTTTTAGCAATTTTACCTCATTGGCTAAATGGTCTACCTTAAAAGAAAGATCATCTAGTTTATGTAGTTTTTCTTCTACACTCTTATTAAAGGCTTTTTGGGTAGTGATGAAATCTTTAAGCATAGTCTCTAGTTCAGTAGTGGAGTTCTTGGTACTAGGATAAGCATTGTTGTTCCCATAAGAATTAGAGGGGAACGGTCTAGGATTGTTACCAAAATTACTCCTATAAGCATTGTTGTTAAAATTGTTTCTAGAGATAAAGTTCACATCTACTTGTTCTTGAGCAATCAAAGAATTTAAAGGAACATCACGAGGATCAACAGTAAATTGCTTCGAAAGTAGAGACATGATCAAGTCAACTTTTTCATTTAAGGACGAAATCTCCTCGACAGAGTTTACCTTCCTACCTGTTGGAGCGCGTTCGGTGTGCCATTGGGAATAGTTGGTCATCATCTCATCGAGAAGCTTCGTGGCAGCACCAAGTGTAGTTGACATAAAAGTTCCTCCCGCGGCCAAATCTAACAAGTTCCGCGAGGTAAAGTTCAAGCCTGCATAAAAAGTTTGGATAACCATCCAAGTAGTCAAACCGTGAGTAGGGCAGTTCTTGATAAGAGATTTCATACGTTCCCAAGCTTGGGCAACGTGTTCATTATCCAATTGTTTAAAATTCATTATGTTACTTCTAAGTTGGATAATTTTAGTAGGTGGATAGTATTTTCCAATAAAAGCATCTTTGCACTTGTCCCATGAATCTATGCTATTTCTAGGCAAAGACTGAAACCAAATTTTAGCTCCTCCTCTCAAGGAGAAAGGAAAAAGCTTAAGCTTAACAATATTACCATCTATTTCTTGGTACTTTTGCATATCACAAAGTTCAACAAAGTTGTTTAAGTGTAAAGCAGCATCATCTCCAGCACCGGAGAATTGTTCTCTCATGACTAAGTTTAGTAAAGCAGGTTTAATTTCATATGAAGGTGCTGAAGTGGCAGGTGTAGTGCTAGGTGTGCTGATAAAGTCATCGTTGTTATGACTAGTGAAGTCACACAACTTGGTGTTCTCGGTGGAACCCATAGTAGCAAGCAAGCAAGATAACTATTTTTGTGATTTTCGATAAAAGGTACTAAAGCAAAAACTGAAAGGTAAACTAACAAGATTAAAAAGCAAAGGTAAAAGATAGCGTGCAACTCCCCTATCCTGAAGAGTGGAGTCCCCGGCAACGGCGCTAGAAAAACTCCTTGATGGGCCTCTAACCCCTCGTTGGTTACCCCAAGTGGAAGGTGTGAGATGCAGTGTTGTGGAAGTTTTTCCCTTAGCAAAGATGCCAAGGATCGAATCCCCAGAGACTCCTAGGTTCAACAAGTAGGTGTCAACTGCTAACGGCGCCAGATATTAGCAATCAACGTGGACCTGCACACAGATACAAATAACTTTGCTCCCAACGAGCACAGAGAGGTTGTCAATCCCTCCGGCCTTGTAGTTCACAAAGGATTAAACGCAAATGATAGTAGTGATAGATAATGTTTGCAATAGTAAATAATAGCGAAAAGTAAATAGCGGATGTGATCAATGATGGTAATATGGACCGGAGTCTCATGATGTTCACTAGTGATGTCTCTCTCCCAAAAGACGATAAAACAGCTATGTGAGGTAAACGAATTACAGCTGGGCAATTGACAGGACCACGAACGCAAACCAATGCTGACTACATTGCAAGAAAGGTTGAGGTTCAAAGCATGGGCGGTACGCCAAAGTAAGTAGACCGAAATCCATCAATATCTACTACTAATCATCCACCTTGAGATATCTATCCAGAACATCTCGCTGGTATTAAGTTGCGAGCCCCACCCATAGTGTAAACTCAATGCAACAAACAACTGCATTAAAAGAATTTTGCGTAAAGTAAACAATCCTTGCACCCGCGGGCACAAGCACCGTTGTTTTCCCCCTTGTGGCAACAGCACATCCCCTAGACTCATGTTTCTGTCACTCAAACTAGTCATCGAGGGGCATGAACCCACAATCAAGCATAACGTTCCCTCTTGGAGTCACTACCTACTACTTGGCCAAAGCAATAAATAACAACGGAGAACATGCAAGAATTACTTATGAACATAAATATAAAAGAGGTAGATCAAATATATTACTCAAGAACAATCTGAACATAATCTCATAATCCATCGGATCCCAGCAAACTCATCATAGCAACAGCATAAGGATTACATATGTGCCTCGATCATGTAGGGCAGCTCACGAGGACTAATTAGTGAAGCACAAGAACGGGAGGAGAACATCACATAGCTACTGGTCATGGACTCATGGTCCAAGGGAGACTACTCACGACTCATCCGGGAGGCGTCCATGGTGGTGGAGAAGCTCCCGGTGGTGATCCTCCCCTCCGGCAGGGTGCCGGGACGGGTTCTCCTGGTGCTCCAGATCTTGGAAGCGGCGGCGGCGGCGGAACAGAGATGGGATCGCGAAAAAGAGTTTCTGTTCTGAGGGTTTCGGAGGACGCTTTAAATATATGCCAAAGGGGGGCATCGGGGAAGCTTCGGGGGGCCCAGGCGCCCCCCCGGCGCGGCCCAGGGGGGCGCGCCGCCAGGGCGCCTGGACCCTGGTCCCCCCCCCCCCCGGCTGTCCTTCGGACGCACGGTAGTTTCCGGAACGCTGATTTTTTATATAATTTTTCTGCATTTTTCCTGGCAGTTCTCGTAACGTGAAAACCTAATATACAAAAACAGCCGAAAACAGAAACTGGCACTAGGGTGCACTGGATTAGTAAGTTAGTCCAAATATGATCAAAAGTGTATGGAAGTGTATAAATATCATAGCAATATCACCCAAAAGTGGCATGGAGCAAGCAGAAATTATAGATACGTTTTGGATGTATCAGTCGTATAGAAGATACGATCAACATGAAGATGTTCACCGTTGATGACTAGTCCGTCTCACGTGATGATCGGACATGGGCTAGTCGATTCGGATCATGTATCACTTAGATGACTAGAGAGATGTCAATCTGAGTGGGAGTTCATTAAAATTTGATTAAGATGAACTTAATTATCATGAACTTAGTCTAAATTCTTTACAATATGTCTTGTAGATCAAATGGCCCACGCTCATGTCACCCTCAACTTCAACGCGTTCCTAGAGAAATCCAAGCTGAAAGATGATGGTAGCAACTATACAGACTGGGTCCGTAACCTGAGGATCATCCTCATAGCTGCCAAGAAAACTTATGTCCTAGAAGCACCGCTAGGTGACGCTCCCGCCCCGGCAAACCAAGATGTTATGAACGCTTGGCAGTCACGTTGTGATGATTACTCCCTGGTTCAGTGCGGCATGCTCTATAGCTTAGAATCGGGGCTCCAAAAGCGTTTTGAGCACCACGGGGCATATGAGATGTTCCAAGAGCTGAAAATGGTTTTCCAGGCTCATGCTCGAGTTGAGAGATATGATGTCTCCAACGCATTCTACAGCTGTAAGATGGAGGAAAATAGTTCTGTCACTGAGCACATACTCAAGATTCTGGGTTGCACAACCGCTTGTCTCGGTTGGGAATGAATCTCCCAGACGAAGCGGTCGTTGACAAAATCCTCCAGTCGCTCCCACCTAGCTACAAGAGCTTCGTGTTGAACTTCAATATGCAAGGGATGGAGAAGTCCATTCCCGAGGTGTATTCAATGCTGAAATCAGCGGAGGTGGAGATCAAGAAAGAGCATCAAGTGTTGATGGTCAATAAAACCACTAAGTTCAAGAAGGGCAAGGGTAAGAAGAACTTCAAGAAGGACGGCAAGGGAGTTGCCGCGCCCGGTAAGCCAGTTGCCAGGAAGAAGCCAAAGTATGGACCCAAGCCTGAGACTGAGTGCTTTTATTGCAAGGGAACGGGTCACTGGAAGCGGAACTGCCCCAAATACTTAGCGGACAAGAAGGCCGGCAACGTCAAAGGTATATGTGATATACATGTTATTGATGTGTACCTTACCAGCGCTCGTAGTAGCTCCTGGGCATTTGATACCGGTGCAGTTGCTCATATTTGTAACTTAAAGCAGGAGCTGCGGAATAAGCGGAGACTGGCGAAGGATGAGGTGACGATGCGCGTCGGGAATGGTTCCAAGGTCGATGTGATCGCCGTCGGCACGCTGCCTCTACATCTACCCTCGGGATTAGTTTTAAACCTTAATAATTGTTATTTAGTACCAGCTTTGAGCATGAACATTGTATCTGGATCTCGTCTGATGCGAGATGGCTACTCATTTAAATCCGAGAATAATGGTTGTTCTATTTATTTGAGAGATATGTTTTATGGTCATGCCCCGCTGGTCAATGGTTTATTTTTGATGAATCTCGATCGTGATGATACACATATTCATAGTGTGAATGCCAAAAGATGGAAAGTTGACAATGATAGTCCCACATACTTGTGGCATTGCCGCCTTGGTCATATTGGTGTCAAACGTATGAAGAAGCTTCATGCTGATGAACTTCTGGAGTCTCTTGATTATGAATCATTTGACACGTGCGAACCATGCCTCTTGGGCAAGATGACCAAGACTCCGTTCTCCGGAACAATGGAGCGAGCAACCAACTTATTGGAAATCATACATACCGATGACTTGAGTGTTGAGGCTCGCGGAGGCTATCGTTATGTTCTCACCCTCACAGATGACTTGAGTAGATATGGGTATATCTACTTGATGAAGCACAAGTCTGAGACCTTTGAAAAGTTCAAGGAATTTCAGAATGAGATTGAGAATCAACGTGACAGAAAAATAAAGTTCTTGCGATCGGATCGTGGGGGTGAATATTTAAGTCATGAATTTGGCACGCACCTTAGGAACTTTGGAATTGTTTCACAATTGACACCGCCCGGAACACCTCAGCGTAACGGTGTGTCCGAACGTCGAAATCGTACCTTGTTGGACATGGTGCGATCTATGATGTCTCTCGCCGACTTACCGCTATCTTTTTGGGGTTATGCTTTAGAGACTGCCACATTCACTTTAAATAGGGCTCCGTCGAAATCCGTTGAGACGACACCGTATGAACTTTGGTTTGGCAAGAAACCTAAGCTGTCGTTTCTAAAAGTTTGGGGTTGCGATGCTTATGTCAAGAAACTTCAACCTGAAAAGCTCGAACCTAAATCGCAAAAATGCGTCTTCATAGGATACCCAAAGGAAACGATTGGGTACACCTTCTACCACAGATCCGAAGGCAAGGTCTTTGTTGCCAAGAATGGATCCTTTCTGGAGAAAGAGTTTCTCTCGAAAGAAGTGAGTGGGAGGAAAGTAGAACTTGATGAGGTGATAGTCACCCCTCCCGAACCGGAGAGTGCAAATACAAGTGTAGGCACAAATGTTTTTGTCGTGGTTCCGATAGGTGGTGCTATCGTACATCCACATTGATGGAGACTTCAACCCACGAAGGGTAACGGCTGCGCGAGTCCACGGAGAGCTCCACCCATGAAGGGTCCACGAAGAAGCAACATTGTCTATCCCACCATGGCCATTGCCCACAAAGGACTTGCCTCACTAGGGTAGATCTTCTTGAAGTAGGCGATCTCCTTGCCCTTACAAACTCCTTGGTTCAGCTCCACAATCTCGGCGGAGGCTCCCAAGGGACACCTAACCAATCTAGGAAACACCACTCTCCAAAAGGTAACAAACGGTGTGTTGATAACGAGCACCTTGCTCAAATGCTTCAAATGATAGTATCCCCAACACTCAAACAACTCCTCACGGATTTGGATATGGTGGAAGAAGAGATTGAGTGGAAAGCAACTTGGGGAAGGCTAGGGAACAAGATTTATGTGGTAGGAATGGAGTATCTTGATCTCAACACTTGAGTAGGTGGTTCTCTCTCAGAAAATGAGTAATGAAAGTGTTGGCTTGTTCTGATGGCTCTCTCCACGAATGAAGAGGGGGTGGAGGGGTATATATAGCCTCCACACAAAATCCAACCGTTACACACATTTTGGCCAACTCGGTGGGACCGATACAGTGAACCCAGTCTAACCGAAAGGTTCAAATATGTGAACGTTAGGAATCTCGGTGGGACCGACTGGGACATCTCGGTGGGACCGAAGGCTAGGGTTAAGTCATTAGAGAGCTGACAAGGTAAACTCGGTGTGACCGATTAATGAACTCAGTATTACCGAAATAAATTAACCTGTAACAGAGAGCTTACAAAACCAACTCGGTGAGAACGGAATGTTAGGGTTTATGGCTCTGGCTAAGTCAAAGGAAACTCTGTGGGACTGGATATGAAAATCGGTGAGTCGAGTTTGGCATTTTGGTTTTGACTTGTTTGGAGTGGAGAGGTTGTGTGAGGGTTTTGAAGCATATCATCAAGCATTGTGAGCAACCAATTCGTTAAGCAACACCTCATCCCATTTAATAGTATTGGCTTTCCTAAGGACTCAATGTGATCTTGGATCACCAAAAGTGAAAAGGTAGATTCTTGAGCTTTTAACAAACTTGCTTCCTTAGCTTTTGAGGGGTCCACATCTCCACAATAGACATGCCATTCATTGAACTTTCCTGAAATATTTAGCTTGAGGAATCATCAGTTCAATGAGCTATATGTTGTTATAAATTACCAAAACCACCCGGGGATTAGTTGCACTTTCATCGAGCAAGATGGGATTTTCCCCTCCGACTAGGAGAGATATACTCTGGGCCCCTAATGTGATCCGACCAGGATAAGCATGGCCATGCGACAAGGATTGTGAGATAATCTGGTTTGTGGTCGACATCACTGTAACGAGAAAGAGGTCGGGCTAGCACAAGGATGACCGTCTCGCCTTGAGACCGGTAACATATATCGTGTGGCAAAGGGAATTAAAGTGTGACATGTTGTACAGATTTGCCTAACTAGCTTCATAGTCTACTTGGTGGTCGACACGCCTTGCTAGAGGCCGCTACCAGCCGAGCAGGTCGGAGGTGATCCGATCTGCGACCAAACTGACTTGAACCTAAGGGGTCGCGCGCTTAAGGGAAGGAACATGTGAGGTTGGATCCGACTCCACGAGTCAGACTTGGTCCTACTCGAACTCGGATACAAACCGAGCACACTTTGGGCTTTAGGATTTGTGCGAGGCCCAGGTGTTGAGCCCGCGACTGATGCCTATATATAGTGGAGGTGCAGCACACTTATTGAGTTGATCGCTTCGGCGTCGTCGTCAGGGCTTTGCATGTGTTGCAACTATCCACCTCCACTCGCCGCCGGTTGTGCGATCGGACCTAGCAGTCCACCGCACGACGTTCCTTCTGCACGCACGGATACCATTAGAGGCGGCGCACTGGCGCCGCTCCGGCGAACCTGTTCACAGGATCCTCGGCTACGTGGGAGATCGGTAAGGAGGAGACGACTCCGGGAACGCACTGCCTCAATTCTACTTCCGCTGCAAGGCACTGCACGTTTAGTGGTAACGATCTGTGATCCATCTCCCTTAGCATGTTCCTAGTGTTGGGAACGTAGCATGCAATTTTTAAAAACGCTCACGCAAGATCTATCTAGGAGATGCATAGCAACGAGAGGGGGAGAGTGTGTCTACGTACCCTCGTAGACCAAAAGCGAAAGTGTTTGACAACGCGGTTGATGTAGTCGAACTTCTTCTCGTTTCGATCGATCAAGCACTGAACGTACGACACCTACGAGTTCTGCACACGTTTAGCTCGATGAAGTCCCTTGTTCCTTTAATCCAGCAAGGTGTCTAGGAAGTAGATGAGTTACGTCAGCACGACGGCGTGGTGACGGTGATGGTGAAGTGATCCGCGCATCGCTTCACCTAAGCACTACGAGAATATGACCAGAGGCGTAAACTGTGGAGGAGGGCACCACACACGGCTAACAACTGTTGGTGTGTCTTCTAGGCGCCCCTCCCTCACGTATATATAGGCGGGAGGGGGAGGGGAGCAGCCATAGGGTGCACCAAGTAGGAGGAATCCTACTTGGGCCCCTAGTCCAATTCGTCCCCCCCTTACCATATTTTGGACAAGGGGGGAAAGGAAGGAGGGGGGAGGGGAAGGAAGTAGGAGTCCTTGATACGTTTCTAATATATCTATAATTTTTTATTGTTCCATGCTATTATATATTCTGTTTTGAATGTTTAATGAGCTTTATTATACACTTTTATATTATTTTTGGGACTAACCTACTAACCCAAGGCCCAATGCTGATTGCTGTTTTTTTGCCTATTTCAGTGTTTCGCAGAAAAGGAATATCAAACGGAGTCCAAACGAAATGAAACCTTCGGGAGAGTTATGTTTGGAACAATATCTTCACGAGAGACTTGGAGTACAAGTGAGAGAAGAGACGAGGTGCCCATGAGGGGGCAGGGCGCCCAGGGGGGCAGGCACGCCCCCACCCTCATGGGCCCCATGTTGCTCCACCGACGTACTTTTTCCTCCTATATATGTCCACGTACCCTGAAAACATCGAGGCAACAGACGAAACCCTAATTCCACCGCCACAACTTTCTGTTCCCGGGAGTAAAATGTGACAAGATTTTTAAAATTGAATGAAGTTGTTACAGGGTCAGAAAGTGGGAGGTAAAAGGGAGAATAAAAAAAAGGCAGACATGGTGTATATATGGCAAGAATTAGTTAGCTTTAATTTGACTAAACTCTCGTCAAGCAGCAAAGTCAAATCAGCGCTTAACTGCATGTCATGCATGTTTTGTCTTATCATTGAGGACTGAGAAAGGTATGGCGTTAAGCTAGCTAGCTACTACCTTCGTCCTGATTTATTGGTTCTTATTGTATTTTGTGCAAAATTTTGACCGTAGATATAACTAATCAAATATTCATGCTTGTAATCGAAAATCATATCATTGAAAACTATGTTCAGATACGAGTCCAATATACTCCCTCCGTTCCAAAATATTTGTCTTTCTAGATATTTCAACAAGTGACTACATATGAAGCAAAATGAGTGAATCTATACTTTAAAATATGTCTACATACATCCGTATTTGTAGTCTATTTGAAATGTCTAGAAAGACAAAAATTTGGAAACGAAGGGAGTATAATTTTTGTTGACATGCATTAACATTTTCTTAGTTAAATCTATGATCAAACTTTAACACAAATTATAAGGGGGGCAATAAACTAGGACGGATGTAGTAGTTAAGTTACTTTAAGGTTATACTGGAAGGTGTTGGGAAGGAACATATGTGAGCTACATAACATACATGATGTCTAATCTCATAGTCCTACGTACACATGAATAACGAAATATGAAGTCAGAGGAACGTGTGTACTGCAATACGGGATCAGCGATGACTCTGGCCTTCCCTATCCCCTCCCCTCTCACCTGCATCTCCCCCGATGAAGCAGTCGCTGGCCATTGTGAATTGTGTGCATCACAATGACATAGAAACTTCGACATCCTCTTAGAAAGGAAAAAAAAAACGGTTGAATGACGCGTATATTATGGGATCCGCAACTAGTTCTACAATGCATTATAATGACACTTGCTCTGCTACTACTATTAATTAACATCATCGACTCTAGAGTCGATCAACATGCATCTACTGTATCGTGAGAAAAAAAAAATCCCACTAAGGGTCAACTTTCCTAATCGTATTATATATTTCTCGTTAGAATACAAGTCGATTTTTCTCAAAATGTCTGATTTCTCGTTGAACACGACTCATTTTTGTTAAACTGAACATTAGGTTTAGGTGTGACATGTGTGTCATGCAGGGAACTCCATAATTTCTTATGCATCTTAGCCTCCTATAAATAACCGCCGGCCGGTTCACCCATCGATCACACACTCGCTCAAACGAAGCAGGAAGCACACAGCTCCCTCCTCGGCGGCTCACACAAGTAGCCACACGCGCGCGTGCATCATGGTGCACTACCATGAGAGTGAGGCCACCGTCAAATGCCACGGCGGCGACGAGGTGGCTGTGACGTTCACGTCCACCGTGCTGCCGGCGCTGCCGCTGCAGGAGCACCGCCTGCCGCTCTCCAACCTCGACCTCATCCTGCCACCCATCGACGTCAGCGTCTTCTTCTGCTACGCCGCCGGCGACGACTACGCGCCGGGTACAGGTAGCCACCCCACGTCGACCCTAAAGGCGGCGCTGGCCAAGGTGCTGGTGGCGTACTACCCGCTCGGCGGCGAGGTCGTGGCCAACGCCGCCGGGGAGCCGGAGCTGCTGTGCAGCGGCCGCGGCGTGGACTTCGCCGAGGCGGCCGTGGACGGCGTCGAGCTGCGGGAGCTGCAGCTCGGCCTGCCGGACGAGAGCGTCGAGAGGCTGGTGCCCAAGAAGAAGACCGGGGTCATGAGCGTGCAGGTTCGGATCATTGCCATACGTACATGCTTCATGCATCGTGTTTTTTTTTCCAAAAAAAAAACTTCAATCTATTTATCATCAATAATGATAGGAAGACATATACTAGAAATAATAAAAAATTACATTCAAATTCGTAGACTACCTAATGACGAGCACAAGCACTGGAGCGAACCGAATGCGCGCCGTCTTCGTCGCCCCTCCCTCCTTGAAACTGGACAAAATTTGTTGTAGTAATAATCAGGAAGTCGTCGTGCTAAGACCCTATAGTATCAACGAACCAGAACAACAATAGCCACCGATAAATAAGCTTAGATATGAAGGATCCAACATGTAAACATACAAACACACATGGGTAAAGATCAAGACAAACGCTGATCAAATCTGGCGAGATCCACTGAAAACAAATCTCCACACATTCGATGACGCTAAAAACACCACCAAAATAGAGATAAAACACGAAGACTCGCCGCCCCGCGAGCGCCTCGTGAGATCAGATCGGGAGAATCTTCTGGTCTCCTATGTCCTCAAGTACGTTGGAGCTTGTGATGCACGCACGTCTAGCGCGTACTGGCACCAGCATCACCTCGACGCGTGGAGCTATCACTGAGCACTTGGTGCGCTCTGTTGAACCCAATTTAATCCATGTGTTGGTCAACTACTTCCATATCCTATCCACCTGACCACCTCCAACTGCATCTTGTGTTACCCAATTAACCGGCACGGCAGCGATTATTAACTGCCGTGTTGTCACCGTACTGTATATTTTTAGTGTCTAGAGGGCCATGCGCCATGGTTCGATCTGTACGCAGTTCGATTAGATACCTATATTTTTTTTCATAATATCGATTAAGTGTTTTTAACACAGTAGTTGTTTTTATTTTTGGCTTGTTAATGCAGTTTTACTGCTACCGAATTTGTGAATAATATGTCACAAACGAAAAAACAGTATATGAAAATTCGAATGAAATCGTAAGTATGAGCCTCAGTGAAGTAAAATCTTTCGACATAAGCAAGAGTAGTACTACTACTGGTATATTTTGTGAAGTTCACAACAAGTCAACAAAGCACCACTCATGCATGCAGGTGACAAAGTTTAAGTGCGGCGGCGCCGTCGTCGGGTGCACCTTCGACCACCGTGTCTGCGACGCCTACTCCTTCAACATGTTCCTCGTCGCCTGGGCCGCCGCGGCCAGGGGCAAGTCCATCCCGCTGCCCCCGTCCTTCAACCGTTCATTCCTCGCGCCGAGCAGCCCGCCGCCGTCGTGCTGCTCGTGCACCGCCGGCACCCTCGCCGACCGCCTCTTCGTCCCCGTCAGCAGCGTGCCACCCCCGCCAGCCACAGCGGCACCACCCACAGCTTTCAACCGCATCTACCACGTGGCCGCCGCCGACGTCGCCGCGCTGCAGGCCTCGGCGGGGCCAGGGCGCACGAAGCTGGAGGCGTTCACGGCCCACCTGTGGCAGCTCTACTCCAGGGCGGCCACGCGGCGGCAGGACTCGTGCTGCATGGGCGTCGTCGTCGACGGGCGCGGCCGCTTGTGCCCCGACGGCGCCATGGGGCCCTACTTCGGCAACGTGCTGACCATCCCCTACGGCGCGTTCGGCGCCGCCGACCTGCGCGACATGGCGCTCGCCGACGTGGCGGAGGACGTGCACCGGTGGGTGGCGGAGGCTGCGACAGGCGAGCATTTCCAGGGGCTGGTCGACTGGGTGGAGGCGCTGCGGCCCGAGCCCACGGTGGCGAGGGCTTACATAGGCGGCGGCGGCGACGACGGCGGCGAGGGGGAGACGGCCTCGTGCGTGGTGTCGTCGGGGCTGAGGCTCCCGTTCGGCGAGGTGGACTTCGGGTGGGGCCGTCCGGCGTTCGCGTCGTACCACTTCCCGTGGCCCGGCGGCGCCGGGTACGTGATGCCGATGCCGAGCGCGCGCGGGGGCGGGGACTGGGTGGTGTACGTCCACGCCGCGCCGGAGGTGGTGAAGGTGATGGAGCAGGAGCCAACGGTGTTCAGAGCCCCGGTGAGCAGCGACATATTCGGGTGACGGGATGCGCCGGCGGTATGGATGCATCGATCTTCCCACGTGTCACGTGTGCGATCTAGATATCTGGGGCTAACAGCGTGCGTCAAGGGTGATGCTGTATGTGCATGATGGATGTATCAGACTATCAGTGTTGTTGTGTCGGGAGAAAATGGATGAACCAGTTGATCAGCATCTGAAAGCTGCGGTTGGGTCTGCTCTAATAAACCAGTAAAGATCACATCACACTATGCAAGTGCCAATATCAATCTAACAAGTAAAAAGATAGTAGTATCAACTTTGATCGAAGATGATAAAATGCAGATGGTCGGCATCTATTAAACAGACATGCTGAACAACACATCAGACGTAAATTTATTCATTGTTAAAGACAAATCTCGACAGATGAACTAGCCTCGGCTGTTCTTCAGAACACTCGCGGTGCACGCCAGTGAAGAAAGACAGATCCTGCAAAGAGGAACTCGTCCTAGACTGAGGCACCAGCCTCCTCCTCCTCCTTCCTTTTCCGAGCCCACCTGGGGCTAACCTCAATAAGCCGGTGCGGCATGAGCTGCTTCTCCTTCCGGGTTAGCTTTTTGTAGTTGCTAACTCTCAGTTTAGCGATCTTTGCCTCTTCCTCGGCCGTTGCTTCTCTAACCACCACCGTCAGTCTGCACCTAGGTCTCTCCCTCACGCCGCACCTCCCTTTGGCATGGTAAGACAGCCTCTTAAGGTAAAGTCCTTTCCCCACAAATGCCTCCTCTGCAATGTTCAGAAATAAGGGAGATGAACAACATGAGATTGAAATTATTGCAGATTTGGGGGCAAATGTGTGCTTGGTTGCAAACTTACCCACAATAAGTTTATCAGAATCCAATCCGTGATTGTGAGCTGCGTTTGCACGAGCAGAATGGATCACCTACACAGATTGGTACGAAGAAGTTACCATGTAAAACATAGATAGAGACTCTCGACCTATCACCGGAAGCAGTAGAGTTACTTGAGTAGGTAAGATTGAGCGAATTACTAAACCTGGTACAGAGTTTTCGCCGCCCTTTTCACTGTCACTTGCAGCTGCAAAAGGGCATCTTCGACACGCATTCCTCGAACCAGCTTGGCTACCAGATTAACCTTCTTGGGGCTCTAAAACAGCCATAAAGAATAAGATAAATTAGAGAAATGAATATTTCATGTTGGTACTACTACAGGATTATTAGCAGAACACCAGTTCAGGAAGTCTGCAAGGCTGGCTTAGTCTCTCTACATGCTCATTATTCCTGTGGTGTGAGGTAAGCACATGGTTTTCAGTCAATATATAAACTAAGAAATGAATGAAAAGCCACAAACACATTGTTAAATTGACGTTAAGAAACAAGTTAAGATTTTATTAAAAACAGGCACGTGTTTCCACTTTCGTTGTCACTTACAGTGTGTTTTGCCATGTAACCATTGCAAATCTCAGGAACACAAATCTAACAATTGCAGATGATGAACATCAAGCAGCTGAATGCATGATATTCTGCATACTGCTTTGTTGTTTGCAACATACCAAGCATGTGAACGCTTTCACCAACTACATGTATTTTGGCAAAGGGCGACGCTACGCATCCGCTGACCGATTTTCTGATTTTATCCGTCGCCTCGACGACCGTTGGATGCCCGACCTGATAGCCACCCAATCTACTATCCACGCACCGCATGCCCACTAGTTATTTCCCGCAACAACCGCTCTGTTGCACAAACATTAGCACTCTTGCTCCCCGCCCCCGATAGATCTGCGCCCCACACGGTTTTGCAACAAGAGCATTTCTTGCAGCAATGCTCTTGTTGCAAGATCTGGTCTTCTCTGATTTCCTGCAGCAATGCTCTTGTTTCCTGAAGCTCCATCTAGCAAATCCCATCAACAATCTTCGATGAGCTCTTGTTTCTGAAACACTAGCTCTGTTCCATCTAGCAAATCCCATCAACAATCTTCGATGAGCTCTTGTTTCTGAAACACTAGCTCTGTTCCACTCTGAATCATGAACACCTGCGTGAAAAAACAATAGCTCTGTTTCGGAAACAATAGCTTTGTTTCGGAAACAATAGCTTTGTTTCAGAAACAATAGCTTAGTTCAGAAAGGGCTCCAGCGACTCCGACGAAGCTGCGATGCACTGGCGGATGTTGTGACAACGGCGTAGCAGGAGGTGGGGCCACTGTTGTGCTTCTCAACTGCGCTTGAAGCAATGATAGGTGCAGAAGCAGAAGCGGCAGGCTGGGAGCACATGGGCAGGAGTTGCAGCAAGCATCAGCAGCTTGGTAGACGACTGATGGGGCGGGGTCTTTGGTTGAGTGCGGGGGGCAGCGGGTACACGAGAGAGAGGAGAGGAAGACCTGAGGATGGAAATACTCGGTGGAGAGGAAGACCTGAGGATGGAAATACTCGGTGGAGAGGATGGATAAGGTTGGGACGTGGGGAGTGGGACGGGACCACCGGGGCACGTGGCAGACACCAAAGGCGGCTGATGGAGCGGCGGAAATCAGCCGGTTGAAGACAATCTTTTCCCTTTGGCAAAACAACAAAATGAAGGGAAGTTTTTAAGAAACTGTATGCGTGACATGGCTGTCACAGAACTGCAGACATGTCCTTGATCAAACACTTTAGGATATTTGGAGCCTTGGAGGAATACAACTAGTACCGAGCTCTTGATTACCTGCTTGATATCCTTCTTGATGGCTTGGACTTTCAGTCCCTTAACTACTGCTCCCTTTTTGTTGGTCTCTTCTGCATCCCCTAGTGGAGTTGTCAACGGAGAAGAAATGGGAACCATAGAATTATCTGCAGCAAGCAAGTTCCTTGTGGTCGATATTCCCTACAATAAAACACCAATTGACAATGTAAACACCAAGAGACATGTCACTATGATGTATGAAGCCATAAATGTGATGATGATGGTGTCAATATGATGTTCAGCATAGATGACTAAAGTAATCGCACACAAGTAGCTGCTTATGAAACTGCTTTTAAATATTCGCTCGATGTCAGTAAGTTGCAAAGGGACACTTAGTTATCAACAAAAATCAACCAGCAGCATTGCAAAAACATGGTTGGATAAGAAACTGAAACATGGTACGAAAAGTTCATTACAGCATTGTGGAGCAGCTGATGGAAGTTCGTTGGAATTCCCCGGGAGGTAGAAGTGTGTGTTCTCAGCATACTTGCGTACTGGCCTACATGGTTATCAATCACACTCGTTAGAAAGTCATCATCAGATATCAAGAGTTAAACACATTCACTGCACTTCTTACTGAAAAAATGAATTTATGAATTCTGCCGGAAACTGGTACAATATATCATAACCAAAGATACAATGATCGTAGTGACAGCTGACAACATGGGCACATGGTGTGCGTGTGTTTTCTGTTTAACCAAAATAAGGCACAAATAATAGCCGCACTGCGCTGTTATTTAATTCTCAATTCCAAAATATTCTACAAGCATTCCAAAGCTGCTCGCCTGTACTTCAGATGAGCATTCAGATCATGATACGCCGGCATATCAGTACAGAGAAGAGAGAACAATAACGAAATGACGAGACTAGGGACAAACAGGCACACACCCAAGCCAAATGGAGCATTCGCCCTGCTGCTATAGCTGGCCGCGAACACACGGCCGTCCTGCTTCTCCGCGGCTGCCGCGCCGAGCCGGCGAAGAACGGCGCGAGCGCCCGCCGCCCGCCAGCCTACCATTGACAAATAACCTGCGAGATTGTTGCACCCATCACATGAACCGCACCAGAAATCACACCGGAGGATCTAGATGGTGAGTATCGTCAGACCCATAATATGCAAGGCTAATTTGGGATCAAAGTATCAATAGATGACCAAAGGCTCGTACCACAAGAACCAATGTCCAAGGTCACGGACGGGGCGGAGACGGCAGGAAAGCAGGAAAGGGGTGAAGTAGAACGGGGACCGGCGGGGATGGCGATGGCGGCGGCGACGCGCGTGAGAGGCGCAGCGATTTGGCCAGGCCGGCGACGACAGTATCGCTGATAGCTATCACGGACTGGACCTCTAAATGGGCCGCTTTGGAAAATTGGGCTCGCTTGTGGCCACAAATGACAGCGGTTGCAACTTTTCCATTCCCTGAAATGTTTTTTATCACCCCCGGAATTTTTTTTGGGAATTAATTTGTGGTGTCTGCTAGAGATAGTCTCTTTTAGGGCTTATCTCAAACACGGACCCTCCAACCGTCTACAACGTACGGACTGAGCGGCCCGGATCCATTTTGCCATCCAACACAGTACTTCATCGGTCCGCGGATCGGTCCGGACATCCATTTTTTCTTAAATAAAAAGTAGGAGGTGCTTTGCAAAAGTCAAGACTGCCGCCGCGTAGGACTTCGACACTCCTAACCCAGTCAAATCCCCTCCCGGTCCACTTTTTTTCCACTCGGACCTACTCCCCCTTGCTTTGCATCCGCTCCCTCCTCGTGTGACATGGCAGAAGTATCTTAGGCATCGTAGGACGTCTGCAGCCCCCACCAACGCGCATGCATGCTTTATTTTATGCGGAAAAAACTTCGCGTCCTATGACATGCACGTCAACCAATAACGCAATGTGAAGTTGATATCACATCGATGGCACGCCATCTGCAACCCCGGCATGAAGTTTTGTGGTGTGGTTGCACGAGTGTAGGCAACGTGGCCATCGGGCTCGTCAACCATGGAGATCACAAGTTTTTGCTTCGTGTTGCTCTACATGTTGGTTCATTCAGTTATTTATTCAATGTTTCTCTATACGTTGTATAGCAGAGGCAGAGGCAACTCGGAACGAGGGGGGTCAGACCCCCCCACCCTATGGTTCGCCCCCCTCCCCCTTAATGAGTTGCTGTGGGGACTCTACTAATTATTGCGCGCCCCTATGTCTCACTTTAAGCGAGCACATGGGGAAGCCTTGCGTGGGAGGGGGGGGAGATGGGCCGGCCCAGCCGTGCGGGAGGCCACAACCTATTTTTCAGTTTTCGGGTATCGTCTTTTCCTTTATTTTTGTACATTTCTTTATACTTTAAATATTCTACATATATATAGAAAACACTATTAAAAAAATTAAAAAATGTTGAACCAGTATTTAAAAAATGTTAGACAAGTATTTAAAAATATTGAATACGTATTTGAAATGTAAACAAATATTTAAATTTTTTGAGTAAGTATTAAAAAATGTTAAACGAGTATTTAAAAAATGTTGAATAGGTATTAAAATGTTGATCAATTATTTAAAAAATGCTGAATAAGTGTCCGGACAATGTTGAACGTGTATAGAAAAACTGTTGATCACTTATTACAAAGGTGTTTACATATACGAAAATTTTGAGTAAAAAGAAAACAAACATAAAAAAAAGAACAAAGAAAACCAAAAAAATGGAGAAGAAAAAAGAAAACCAAACAAAAGATAGAATTATGCAAAAAAATCATAATAAGAAAATAAAACAAAATGCAAAAATGAATGAAAGAAAAATGGAAAGTAAAAAATAAAAGAAACCAAACAAAATGAATAAGGGAAAAATCCTGGGAAAAATTGCTGGAGTAGCCTCAAGTAGGACGTGCCCCTAGTTCTTAGCATGAAACGAACTTGGGTGGAGTGGCTAGCGCTTCGTACATTCTCAGCTCCTTCGGGAGCCTCCCAACGATCACTTGGGGTTGGCTGATTGGCGCGCTCTTAGCCACTGTCACGTGTCGCACTTTGGGTTTTTACTTTTCCGCTAGCGTTTTCGGCTTTTTGGTGTTTTTTTCAGGATTTTCGGGGTTTCATCGCTCTTTCTTAGCTTTTCGACAAAAAATATATTTGGGGAATTTTTATTTTTGTGCGAAAAACGCATTTCCTTTTTTTCTTTTTGCTTCCGGAGAAGCATGGTTCAGCTTCCGCAAGAAGCGCGGTTTTCCTTCCGTGAGAGGCGTGGCCATGCCTCTCGGAAACAAAAAAAAATGTGTTTTCTCTTTTCTTTTCATAAAAGGCACAGTTTTGCTTCCGCAAGGGCCACGATTTTGCTTCCGTGAGAGGCACGGGCGTGCCTCTCGGAAATGAAAGAAAAATGGGTTTCCTCATTTTTCCTGTGGGACGCACGTTTTTGTTTCCGTTAGAGGCACGGTTTTGCTTCGGCGAGATGCGCGTTTTTTTCGTAAATTCATATATTCAAAATATTTTATCTCTTTAACCGTGTGTCCAAATCAATTGACGTTGGTTTAGTATGAAGTTATACTAACTTTGTACAAAACCAGCATTAATTAATATGAATTGAAGGGATTAGTTTTTTTTTATTGTAAAGCTTATACTGTGACACATATTTGATATCGCTATAATATTTAGGACTTGAAATATTTTTGTGTTAGATGTGTCATTTGCCTCCCCTATGGTTAAATCCGGACTCCACCCCTGTTGTATAGCACGCACGTGCTGCCGTGATATACTGCATGACCGAGCGCAGGCCATTCACGTTGTTGGATTAAACTCAAGGACAACATGTGTGAGACAACATATGGCGGCTCTGATTTAGTATCGTTGAATTCGAAAAACTTGTTGAATATCCGGTTATCTTGGATGTATACTGTTATTGCATGGTTACACCTTATGCGTAGAGGGACACCTAAAGATAGAAGTCCCTGGGAAAACTCTCTCAAGTCTCAACAAAAATCAAGCTCTGGAGAACCGATTTCGAGTGCGCGGCAAACTGCAAGCATTGGGTATATATATACGTGCACATGTTGTCATCCTGGCCAGATGATGACGAAACCCGATTGCATTCGGCTGCTCCTGGCTAGCTAAAGCCGTTGGATGCGCACGCGGTAGTGTTGGTGCACCTAAATGACAGCGTGTGCGTCTTGCGCAGCGCCGATCGATGCGCTCCGCAAGCCTTGTCTGCGTGACCTGACATGGTAGTGGATGATCCCCACTCAGGTTGGACACGACGACCGCTAGGTAGAATGTCTACCTAGCCACTCTACTAGCCTCTACTGGTAGTAGAGTGAGAGGGACAACACCCCTAGATTTCAATGGATGTCCAGTAGGTACCGTCACGTTGCAGCGGGAGCTCTATAGTAGTGCTCGTCATGTATATGGTTTGCCACGAGCAGACTAAAGAGAGAGAAAGAAAAATTCTCTGCGTGCTTAATTTGTGTTAGCATAGCTAGTGACCTAGTGTCACATCTGACATGTAACTCGAGAGAAAGAGGTGCCACAGGGTCAATGCATGCACACCGACAGAGACAGTGCGCCAAGAGACGGTAAATAAGGTCTTCCTTGCAATCAGCAGCCCAATCTATCTGGGTAGAGTAATTGGTGCCACGCTCACATCGCAGGTCTTGAAAGGTTCAACACGGCGACGATCCGGTAAAACTTTCCTAATCCATCTAAAGGGCCACGAGGTGACAGACACAGTCAATCGGGCATGAATCAGTCACAGCTCACTCATAAGCAACGCTAACTTGCAATAACTGCATTGCTTCCGGTCAATGGAACGGTTCAGAGGCGTCATGCCATCATGCGCCTCTAGATTTGCCATGGTTTGTAAGTCCGAACCGCTGCGACCCGATCGATCGAGCGCGCATATTTCCCATCGATTTATCTGGCGAATGGAAGCTGGGGAGACAGAGACGGGAGGTGTCTACTCAGGTGTGGTTGCCCGTCCTGTCAATGGATGATGGATTGCCCGTCCTGTCAATGGATCGATGATGGATGCATGCGGATGGAGGAGATCACTCACTCTGATCTCTTTTCTTCTTACCAATTATTAGTGTCCAGGTGAAGCAAAAGGGTCGCCGGAACTACCCGTACTTGATCCGAGTTTCCTATACGCCCGGAAAGGCAACCGGCAACCCCTAGCTTTCGCCGTCTCACCAACTCCATCGATCACCATGTTGTGCGAGGCAGGCGAGAATTACTATACCAACTCGCCGCAGATCGAAATAGGCATCCTTTAGTTCTAAGACTTGCCGGATCGGTCTCGAAGATGCCCGTGACAATATATAGGGATGAATGTTTGTACTTACGTGTTTGCGACCGTCCGTGTCTATACTGGCGTCATTTTGTTTGTCTGGAGTGAATTGCAGAAAACCATCACATTAAAGCATAGGGTTGCAGAAAACACTCTTCTACGAATTTGTGGCAGAAAACACTGATTATGGGCTTAATCATTTGCAGAAAGCACTGATCGGCATGTTTGGGCATTTTAACCGTGATTATGACATGTGGGGGGCGCATTTGATGACGTGGCGTAACGGTTCAAAGTAGTCGAAGTTAGCCTGGTCTTTACACACAAAAAACCCTCCCAAAGAAAAAATCACTCCCGCCTCCCCTACCATGATCCAGATCGGGATCGGCCATTCCCTCCTCTTGCCCAGCCGTTGTCATTGTCTCCGGCGTGCACGTGCTCTGCTGCATGTTGGACATGGCGAAGCGCGACGCATGCACCGAAGGGCCGTTCGCCACCGAGCGCCAAGGTGTGCTCGCTGCCCAACAACACCACCGTCGCGCCCTGACCAGCTGGCCCAAGGTGCTCGCCGCCCAACTGCACCCCGCGCGGCCTGGGCCAAGGTGCTCGCCGCTTCCTTTCAGCTGGCGGCGTGCAGCTCGTCCGCAAGCAGCAGCGCGGCGGAGTGCAGCGGGCCCGCAAGCAGCAGCAGCGCGGCGGCGCGCAGCGCATCCGCAAGCAGCAGCGCGGCGGCGTGCAGCGGGGCTGCTGAGGCACGAATAGGAGCGGCGAGGCGCAAGCAAGCTGCGGCCGCAGAGCACAACACTAGAGCAAGCAGCGTCTCTGGACGTTGACCTCCGAAGCCACTGGAGCATGAGCGATCGGTGGCCGGCGGCAGAGTCCAGCCGAGCTGAGCCAAAGGCCTGATTGCGTTTTCTTTTTCTCATTGAAGGATGCCTCTGCAAAAATACCAGAGAAGTCACTGTAGCACAGACTGACGTCGTTACCTTCCGTCCGTTAGTCATGTCATAAAAAAGGGATCCACATGTCATAATCATGGTTAAAATACCCAAACACTCGGATCAGTGCTTTCTGCAAATGATTAAGCCTAAAATCAGTGTTTTCTGCCATAAATTCGTAGAAGAGTATTTTCTGCAACCCTAGACTTTAATGTGGTGGTTTTCTACAATTCACTCGTTTGTCTTAGAATCCATCTCGTTGAATTTGAGCGGATGCATGTTTATGTTAAGCACGTTTTGTCGATCGGTGTTATGCTCCAACGCGCTGTGCGTGAGGAACGCACCGGCAAACAATGATGCATGACCAACAGGGAATGTGCATCAACAACCGTACATCGGTATTGCCGAATGCACGATCGATAGTTACGTCCCCGTGTTGCCAGTGTGACAAGTGACAAATCGAATATCCTACCCCGCAAAATAAATAAATATCAAGTATCCTATATCGTATTGTGGCCGGCCGGTTCGGCTCAGCTATCCATATCCAAGGTCCCAATTTGATTAAGTGGATTTCGGATTTTGGGTCTTTGTAGGTAGTGCTAGGCCTTTTTCCATGGAGTGGACCAAACCCGAGTGATAGTGCTCTCTCTAAAACTCGGCCGTTTAGTTGCTTGTAGAGGAAATGGCCTATTTTAGTTTCTGCCATGCTTACTATTGAATTCATGCTCTAGGCAATTTTCTTTTTAAGAAAACTTCCGTTGTATTTATCTTCAATCATGACGATACAACGAACATCAGAAATACTAAAAATTACATTCAAATCCATAGACTACCTAGCGACGACTGCAAGCACCGAAGCGGGCCTAAGGCGCGCGCCGCCGTCATATCCCCTTCCTCGTCGGAGCTGAGCAAAACAGCGTACATTATGTGTTGCATTTACTGGGTTTTGAACACTTGACCTCTTGGTTGCAAGTGTATACACCTAACCAGTTCACCCATCAATCCGAACTAATGAAGAGATGCGGGCAATATATATCAACACGTCCCTCATGGCTAGGCTTATTAAGTTGTTAGACGTGAGATCGATGTATGCCAGAGAATCCTTTTATAGCACTGCATTGGCAGGATTTTGAACTCAATACCTCTCGGCACAGATACCATGTAAGAGGAGTAAAAAAGATTTGTAGTATTGTTGATGTATTGCTTGAGCCTCGTAGCACATACTAGTATATAGAAATACATGCCCTTTTTGAACTACAAGACAAGCTAGAACAAATCATACGCTCACCCGTGTTTTCTAAATAATCATGATACTCGCACCTCCTTTTCTTAACCTTGATTGATAAAGAAAAGGGAATTAGCAACTGACAGCATCGATGTCTTTTTATTAAAAAGCAGGAAATGTGATTTACATGCATATTTAAGGTGGACCTACCAGACCCCCCAACAAATCTAAAACCACAGGCGAACCACTCATGGATTTGAATAACTGTCGGCCGAAAGGCCAAATGTCTTTGCGCAATCTCCTTGAAGGTGGGACGGGAAACGTCAATGTATATCATACATACACTAGTATATGGAACACCTCAAGGGAGAGAAATCGGCGCATTTTCAAGGGCACGAGATTGACATACATTGACGTTTCCCGTCCCGCCTCCTCAAATAATCGCCATCGCTTTACCGCACCGCCCGCCCTTCCTCCATACACCAATTAACAATCATGTCCCTCGGAAACTAATTTGACTCCCTTACATTCTACTGTACCTGTCTCGCTTTTTCACTGAAAAGGTAAACGCACGCTAAACTACTAGGAGGGGCACCAAAAGCGTGTTCGACTCGCTCCCTCAAATAGCATGGCTTGATTTCCAAACTGGCTTTGACGTCGTCGCTGAATATCCTTATCCATCAGCACAACTCCCTCTCTTGGTATTGTCCCGTAGTGATCACTGATCAGCAGTCTTTTGGTGCAAATACTTGGTCGTTTGACCAAATAATCGCTCATGTGTGTAAGACCGTCTCAAAAAACTAGACACAGGTTAAATACCAGACCGACACGGTTTTTTTTTACCCCCTCTGAAGAGCACATCAATGCCAGGGCATATATCTTGGAACATCTCTAGCCGAAGCTTTAGCCCCTTGTATGCCTCCTCAAACTTTGGCCTCATTTGGTATGGAGGAATTTCTATAGGATATGAATCTTATAGGATTTTTTCTTTTAGAGCCCTTTGGTTCATAGGAATGGATTCCTATTTCTACATAGGATTGGTTCATATCCTCCACATTTCATAGGAAAATAAAAATGAACCTAGACTCAATGGAAAAATTTCTTTGGTGTGAACCAAATGACATCTTTTTTCCTATTCCTACTCATAGAATTTAAGATACATGTCATCTCATTTCCTACAAATTTCCTATTCCTACGATAATTCTATCCTATGAACCAAAGGAGGCCTTAAACTATTATGAGAACGTCGGAGTGGATGGAGCCGAGCTGAGGAGAGTGGCGTGTGCGGGGCAAGTGAAAAATTATTCTGAGAACGTGTTGCGATCGAGTACATATAAGTGGCAGCCGATGCGAGAAGAATTTTTTTCTAAAGAGTTAAAGTGGATAACAGATCGGCTAGGTCCGGTTTAACTCCTCAAACGAAAACTTTAGGGACTCAACCGATTTTGAGGGATCTGCTAGAGATGCTCTTAGTCCATAGTATGCTCCCTAGCTAGTGTCTTCACATATCATTGTGTTGTGTGGAGCCTCACGGACGGTTCATATAGAGTACACGGCTTTAGGCTGTGATGAAGTCTCTCCAAAAGATATGGTAAGATAAGAAATCCTATAGTAATGGGCCAATATATACTAACATTATCCTCGTATGTCCCAAACCAAATTGTCCTCAAAGAAATAATACTCCCTCCTTCGATATATATAGGGTCTAATGCATCTTTCGAGGTGGCCTTTGATCAATGATAAAATTATTAGTATATAAGATTTATGATATAGATACTATATCATTAGAAACTTCTGTAACATATGATTTCAATGGTGTGCTTTGTGTAACATGCATCTTATATAATGCTAACCCGTGGTCACAGATAACCTTGAAAAACGTATTAAGCCCTATATAAGTCGAAGGAGGGAGCATCTAGCAAGTATATGTGTTATGCAAACAAAAGCTCACCAGTATGTTATTTTCATCTTTGTATGTTTAGTACCAGATAGTTAAGAACTTAAGCAGTCATTTCTCATCTAAAACAAAGGGTAACGCCACACAAACCACTGAACCAGACAAATGCCACCAAACTCACATTGCTGAAAACGGTAGCCAGTGAAGAGTACATGGAGTAGTTAATCATACTCCTAAAAAGAATTAACTTTACATGATAGGATCTATTTTCTCCGTTCCAAATATTTGTCTTTCTAGAGATTTCAACATGTGACTACATACAGAGCACAATGAGTGAATCTGCACTCTAAAATATGCCTACATACATCCGTATGTTGTAGTTCATTTAAAATGTCTAGAAAAACAAATATTTGAGAACAAAGGGAGTATAAATGATGCATCAGAGATGAACAACGCACGTAATCCTGACAAGATGGACGGGCATGCCTCCACGGCTCCACCTAGCTACAACCGCCGCCTCCAAACAAACTAAGATTCTCTGCCTCCCGCCGGTGTCGGCGCCGATCCGTCCCGTCTCCGGTGGCCTTAGGGCCATAGAGGTGGAGTGGATCTCGGCCCTTGCCAGTGAGAGGGCTCCGTTTTTAGATCTGTTTTTGAGCTTTGTTAGGTTTGTGTACTGCTCAGGAAGGCGAGACGGCGGCGGCTCCCTGAAGATGGAATAATGGTCTCCCCGCCTAGCCCCCGTTCCGGTGATGCGTCTAGCATCATTGGTGGGCATGTGGAGGTATGTCTTTGGTATATTTTTTCGGATCTGTTCGTCGTCCGTCTTCGTTCGTGTGTCTTGAGGTTGGATTCTTTTGATCTACACTCTTCATCTGCGGCGGTTGCTCTTCTGGTGCATTGGTTTCATGGGGCCTTAGCACGACGACTTCCCGACTGTCTACTACAACAACGTTTGATCGGCTCCGGCGAGGGAGGGGCGATGACAGCGGCGCGCCTTTGGCTCGCTTCAGTGCTTTTAGTAGTCGCAGTGTGATTAACGGATCTGTATGTATTTTTTTATTTTTAATGTTCATTGTACTATCATGATTGAAGATGAATAGACTGAAAGTTTTTCAAAAAAGAGAGTATAAATGATGATTAGCATCTCATTACGTGTACAATACACGTGCTCTTCCGTATAGTTCACCTACCCCTTCCCTTTAAATAGCATCACCACATCTTGTTTCGGCCACTCTCTCGCACTCTCTCGTGATAATTATAACACGAGCGCACACGTCCGGCACACACCATGGTGAAGGAAACCACCGAAGCGCACGGTGGCGAGGTGGCCATCATGTCTGTGACGACGGTGGCGCCGGCGCTGCCGCTGCAGGAGCACCGCCTGCCGCTGTCTAACCTCGACCTCCTCCTGCCGCCCATCGACGTCGGCGTCTTCTTCTGCTACCTCCAGCCGGCGCCTACCGCGGCCGCGCTCAAGGAGGCGCTCGCCAAAGTGCTGGTGGCGTACTACCCCCTCGCTGGGGAGGTCGTGGCCAATGGCGACGGCGAGCCGGAGCTGCTATGCAACTGCCGCGGCGTCGACTTTACCGAGGCAAGCGCCGGGGACACCGAGCTGCGGGAGCTCCGGCTGGGCATTGTGGACGAGGGCGTCGACAAGCTTGTTCCCTCCAAGAAGGCCGGCGTCATATCTGTTCAGGTAGTAGTACTACTGTAATCATCATTGTAGAATCATTAGCTACAGAAGAAAGTAGTGCCCAGGTCCACGTGAAAAACAGGTGACGTTAGGCGGCCCAGGGCACCACCGTGGCATAGACAAGATAATAAGATGCTCTCATATGAAAATCCAATATAAATCCAAAAAAAGATGCTCTCATATGAGAAATTGTATAGACAAGATAATAAGATGCTCTAGAGATTCTTTTTTTTCCAACCATAATAAGGTGTGTTTTTTTGCTATCTCCCCCATCCTATAAGAACGTTTTCGACACGTACGGTATATATCCATAACTTTTACTAATTCCGTTGCATGCTACATGCACGCACCTGCAGGTCACAAAGTTTAAGTGCGGCGGCGCCGTCGTCGGCTGCACGTTCGACCACCGGGTCTGCGACGCCTACTCCTTCAACATGTTCCTCGTCGCATGGGCCGCGGCAGCCCGTGGTGGCTCCGTACCACCGGCCCCGACCTTCCGCCGCTCCCTGGTGTCCCCGCGCGACCCATCGCTGCGTACATATGCCACCAACGCCCTGATCGACCGCCTTTTCTCCCCTCTTAGCTCAGCGCCGCCACCCCCTCCGGCCACCGTTGCCGCCACCGCCGTCAACCGCATCTACCGTATAGCCGCCGCCGACGTCGCGGCGCTGCAGTCCACGGCCGGGCCAGGGCGCACGAAGCTTGAGGCATTCACGGCCCACCTGTGGCAACTCTGCTCTAAGGCGGCCTCGACACATCAGCATCTGTGCTGCATGGGCATGGTCGTAGACGGGCGCGCCCGCATGTCCCCGGACGGCGCCATGATGGCCTACTTCGGCAACGTGCTGACCATAACTTACGGTGTCAACAGCAGCGACGACCTTCGGCGTCGCATGGCGCTCGCTGACGTGGCGGACGACGTGCACCGGTGGGTGAGGGAGGCCGCGACGGACGAGCACTTCCGGGGGCTCATCGACTGGGTGGAGGCGCTGCGGCCCAAACCGGCCGCGGCCAGGGCGTACCTGGGCGGCACCGGTGGCGCCAAGGCGACGGCGTGCATCGTGTCGTCGGGGATGGGTTTCCCAGTCCGGGAGATCAACTTTGGGACGGGCCTGCCGGCGTTCGCGTCGTACCACTTCCCGTGGCCCGCGGGCGCGGCATACGTGATGCCGATGCCGAGCGCACGCGGGGACGGAGAGTGGGTGGTGTACGTGCATGCGGCGCCGGAGCTGGTGAAGGTGATGGAGGAGGAGCCGACTGTTTTCAAAGTCCTGGAGAACAGCTATGTGTTCGCATGAAGAACAGTATTGTGGTGCCTGTTATTTGGATTTTGTGTACGTACGTATTGTAATACCACCAACTAGATCGTTGCTGGTAAATAATCTACTTTTGGAAATAAACACTCCATGTCAAGTATATATATATATACTCCTTTTGTGTGTAAAAATAGTGTAAAAACGTGTGATTGCTAAATGCTAATTAAGTATTTAAGTGTCATCTGTTTTGACACGATATAGCTAGCTAGTTAACTTGCTCCATCAAATGTGATCGATCATCGAATCGAATAATAAGGAATGATAAAATAGAGGATTTGATCAGAAAGGGACATGTGATCTCTCAAAAGTGTCATCGGTTTTCGCTCACCATTTAGTTAATTAGATTGTTCCCTCGGATGGGATCGATCATCAGTCGATATATAATATCGGGTGGTTTTGGTCAGAAATGGAAGTATGATTGCTTATAAAGTGTCAGCTGCTTTTGGTTCATTGGCTATTTAGGCCATCTTCAGCGGGCTCTCTTTTTTTTTGAGACAATCATCGCCAGGCTTTATTCAGTGATTAAATTGTTTACAGGTAAGAAAGCCAGGTCCCCGGGTTGGCCCAACCAAACATGGCGTCCGAACCCGAGTTCTAAAGCGTGCCTAGCGAGATTGTGAGCCTCAACATTCGAGCTCCTATACTCATGAGCTATATTACAAGAATTAAAAAGACTAGTGCGATATAAAATTTCTTGAATTATAGCTCCAAACTCCGAGTTGGAGTTTTTCTCCTGGATATCTCTGACCACCGTCTTGCAATCCGATGCAATAATAATCCGGTTAATATATAAGTCTTGTGCCAGAGCTTGGCCTTCCCTGATCGCCATTGCTTCCAAAGTGGCCGCTTCAGATATGAACTTTACCTTACACGCAGAAGCTCCCAAAAAATTGCCCTCGACGTCACGGCACACTGTCGCAACAACTCCAAAAGATCGTTCAGTTGCAACCGCCGCATCCGTATTTATCTTCGCATATCCTTCCGGAGGAGGCACCCACGCTGCTGGTCGGGGCACCTTCCTAGACCGAACTGAAGTATTTTTATCCATGATCTTAATATCTCTCAGAAAGTTATTGATAAAGCTGTGTGTTGCGAAAGGGCTCTCAAAAATGTCTTCATGAACTGCTCTTCGTCGAGCTCTCCAGATTGACCACAATGTTACCACCACTCGAGTAAAGTCCTCATGCGGTAACGCGTCATGAATTGTGAATAGCCAGCTCCTGGCATTCATTGACAGGTTTTCTATCATGGTTTCCACCGCATCTTCAGAGCTTAAGGCCCATATACTCCTCGCCATGACACAGTCTATAAGCGCATGCTTCCAACTGTCCTCTGCCGTGCACAAGGGGCAGATCTTTGTTGTTGACATATGTCGATGATGCAAAAGATCCCCTGTGGGTATAGTCTCGTGACAAAGTCTCCATAAGAACACTTTAATCTTTGAAGGTATCTTCAAATTCCACAAAGAGGTCCACGCCCTCTCATCTTCTGAAAAATCTACCCGACCACCTACAGGCTGCAGTAGCTCTTCGTTGCTCCTTTTCGTTCCCGCCAAAAACTTGTATATTGATCTGACCGAGAATAAGCCTCTTGTATCCTCTCCCCACGCCCAGTAATCCTCCACTCTACTTGTGCAGAGTGGGATCCTCAAGATGATGTCCGCATCTATCTGGATGAAGGTAGCTCGCACCTTCTCTTCATTCCAAGTAGCCGCTGGACCATCTATCAGCTCCGAGACCCAGGTAGGTCTTTCCTCCGCTAGAGAGAGCATCGGCCTCCTCATCCCCGATCTTGGCAGCCAATTATCTTCCCACACTCTAGTTGATTCTCCGGTCCCAATTCGCCTTACAAGTCCTCGAGAAAGAGCTTCTCTCCCGTCCAGCACTGCCCTCCAAATTTGTGATGGATAACTGCCCAACTAGGCCTCCAGAAACGGAGCTGACGGAAAATATTTAGCTTTCAAGACTCTAGCACTTAAGGATAACGGATCCTGTATAATTCTCCATGCTTGCCTCGCTAGAAGGGACAGGTTAAAAATTTCTATATCTCGAAAGCCCAATCCTCCCAAGTGTTTTGGTTTTGTGCAGACGTCCCAAGACACCCAACAGGGTTTCCTCTTCCCCTTTTTACTTCCCCACCAAAACTGCCTTATCATTGAAGTAATGCTTTCGCAAATCCCTCTCGGTAATCTGAAACATCCCATAGAGTAAACCGGGATTGCTTGTGCTACTGCCTTGATCAACACCTCCTTTCCTCCATATGAAAGCAGTTTCTCCATCCAACCCTTGATTTTGTCCCACACTCTATCCCTCAAGAATTTGAAGGTCCCGTTCTTTGAGTGTCCCACATCCGTTGGCATACCCAAATATCTATCCGTAAGTTGCTCATCATGCACATTGAGAAGATCTTTAATACCATCTCGAACCACTTGTGGACAACCTTTGCTGAAAAATATCGAGGACTTGCTGTTATTCACTCTCTGGCCCGAAGCATGGCAGTACGTATCTAGCAGGTTTGATACCACTTGTGCCCCCTCATTACTCGCCTTGAAAAGCAGCAGGCTATCATCAGCGAAGAGTAGATGGTTGACAACTGGAGCTGTCGGAGCCACCTGAACCCCCACAAAAGCTGACGACTGAGGAACGGATTTAAGTAGGCACGAAAGGCCCTCCGCTGCTAACAAGAAAAGATAAGGTGATATCGGATCTCCCTGCCTGATACCTCTTGAAGGTCTGAATTGTTGCAATTGCTCTCCATTAAAAAGGACTGAAAAAGATACTGAAGTGATCATCTTCATAACTGTGCTTACCCATAACGGAGCAAAACCAAGTTTCACCATCATTGCCTCGAGATAGTCCCATTCTAGCCTATCATAGGCTTTCATCATATCAAATTTCAATGCACAGCTGCTGCTACCCTTTGCCTTGCTCCTCTTCATAAAATGCAAACACTCGTACGCTGTAATAATGTTATCTGTTATAAGTCTTCCTGGGACAAACGCAGACTGTTCCTCTGATATAATCTCTGGTAAAATTTGCTTCAATCTATTTGCAATAACCTTCGAAGCAATCTTGTACAGTACATTGCACAAACTTATAGGTCTAAACTGAGTTAGCAGAGTAGGGTTCATTACCTTGGGGATTAAAACCAGGAAAGTATCATTTATACATTCTGGATCCTCTTCTCCTCTCACAATTTTGAGTACCGCTTTGGTCACCTCCTCGCCACAGACATCCCAATGAGTTTGATAAAAATGAGCAGGGAATCCATCAGGTCCTGGAGACTTGGTGGGAAACATCTGGAAAAGCGCTGTTTTCACTTCCTTCTCAGTATAGTCTGCAACGAGCATAGCATTCATTTCAGGAGTAACCTTCTTAGGTACATGGTCAAGAACCGCCTGAATATTAGATACTCCCTCTGATGTGTATAGAGACTTGTAAAAATCGGTTACCATCTCTTTTAGCTCCTTCGGGTCCTCCACCTGGACTCCCAACGAGTTCATCAGCGCCCTTATCATATTTTTCCTCCGCCTCAAGCTTGCCCTCATGTGAAAAAACTTAGTGTTTCTATCCCCAGACGTTAACCAATCTATCCTAGATCTCTGGCGCCAAAGCAATTCCTCCCTGTGGTAAAGCTCCACCAATTTCTCGTTAAGTTTCCTCTCAGTCTGGCTCGGACCAGTGCGAGCAGGATCATCTCGGAGCCTCTCAAGCTCCTCTTTTATGCTTTTCATCTCCTTTCTAACCGACCCAAAGGTTCTCTTATCCCAGCCCCCCTGGCTCTTGGATAGTTTTGAAGCTTTTCTTTTAAGTCATACGCTCTGTCAGCCTTATCACCCTCATTCCAAGAAGAGCGAATTGTATCCTTTAAACCCTCATGTGTTTCCCAGGCCACTTCATACCGAAATATTTTGCTCTTTTTCTGACTCGCCACTTCACCCCTATTTAAAGAGAGGTGAATGGGGCCATGATCTGACGTGGCCGAAGTGACATGATTAAGAACTGCCAAGGGAAACATAGTGCACCAGTCCGTAGCTCCCAGCGCCCTGTCCAACCTCACTCTAGTATATGAGCCCCCTGAAACTTTCTTTTCAAACGTCCAGAATCGCCCTTTGAACCCAATATCCATCAACATGCAAGTATCAACTGCGTCACGAAAACCTTGTATCTGCGCGTTGCTACGTTGACCAATTCCTTCATGCTCCTCCGGACGTAACACCTCGTTAAAATCTCCAATACAGAGCCAAGGAAGCGGACTCAAAGAAGAGATATTTTTCATAGTGTCCCACGTCCGGTGCCTAAGGTGAGTTTGAGCCTCACCGTACACCACTGTGAGTCTCCAGGGATCGAAACCCCCCTCTCGAACTCCACAATCCAGATGATAGTCCGAGTAACCCAAAATCTCAATATCAATATCATTATTCCAAAACAAGCCAATACCTCCACTCCTCCCATCACTACTAACAGCATAGCAATGATCAAAACCTATTGAACTGGCTAAACCTTCTACCCTAGCTTTATCAACTTGAGTTTCCACTATACAAAGCAAGGTAGGGACAAACTTCTTCGCGATTTCGCGAAGCTCGCGAATTGTCGAGGCTTTGCCCGCACCCCGACAATTCCAACTGATAATACTCATTGGTCCCGGCGGCGCCCCTCAAGGGAGCCCGCCGATATTGCAGTTTTATCCTTTTTCCCCTCATCACCTTCTCCATCTTCACCTTGGTATATCCCCTTTTTTGACCTTTTATTTACCTTCCTCGGAGAGACGTACACCGGCGGCATGGGGGGAATGCCTGTTGGTGTCTTTGCAAAAGGGACCAATCCCATCTCTTCTGACAGCTCTGAAGATTGAGCAACCATTGCCAAACTCGCCTGAGAATTTTCCACCGAAGCTCTCTTATTGGTTCCTCTGATATCAGTGGCCACCCCTTCCATATGGTTCCCTGTGTCAGCTTCCTGGACATCATCTTTTGCGGCATCACTCCCATGATCGGGATCGTTGTTATTCGCTGTTCCTCCTCTTCCTTGGTACATTCCACGACCCCTTCCTCGTTCCCCTCCTCTACCCCTACCTCCACGGAAGAAGGATCTCCCAACAGAAGGCTGGTTGTAGGGTACTTCCCGGCGTTTCGCAAGCATCCAACTTCCCCACTTTTTATCCGTTTCGCTCCAGACACCATTGCCACACTCCTCAAAGCCGTGACCCATGATGCCGCAGATTTTGCAGAAGAACGGGACTTTTTCATACTTTACCACTAGCATCTTTCTCCCCTCTCCTTCCACGTTAAGAGGAGTAAACCTAGTCAAAGGTTTGGCAGTCAGAACACGAACCCTAGCTCTTACGTAGTCCCCCTCATAGAAGAGATTAGGGCGAAGTTGAACCTCCCTCACTTTGCCAATCCTGCGGGCTAGCTCGTCCACCACCTCCGGGTGGCGATAGAGGTCAGGGACTTTATGAATTTGCGCCCACAGAAACAGACCATCTAGGGCATAATCTTGGGGATCAGACACCCCATCATAGTCCTCGATAACCACCGCGAAGTTCCTGAACAGCCAGGGTCCCCCATGGACTACTTTCTTCCAATCTCCTAGGCAGTGCATCTGGAAGATGAATCTGTTTGCCCCCGCCTCCCTGAAATTTGCCGTTTGCGCAAGGCCCCAAACGAATGTCAGGGTATCAAACAAAGACGATGAACTGAAAGGCCTGTCCGTATTAACCCTAGCCACCGCCAACCAGCGGGCTTCTTCCTTGAATTGCTTGACTTTTTCCTTCCCTATGATCACATCATCAAGTTCCTCATCTAGCAGATCCATGTTCTTTAGCATCTCTTCTAGATCAGCTTCTTCCCCTCGCCCAGATCGAGACGAAGATCCTCTTTCCTCCGCCATCTAGGACAGGGTACGAGATAGCACGGCAACCAGCCTCGCGGTCACCCGAAGGCAGCAACAAGACGGCCGGTGTAGCGACAAAACCTCCCGCCGGCAGAAGATCGCCTGGCGGAGGTAACGACGAAACCCTAAACGAGAGGGTAATAATGCAAAGTCATATGACATGGTCCACCTAAGGAAGGAAGCCCAAGGCAACCTTCAGCGGGCTCTCTTAAGAGCATCTCCAACAACCGTAGAACGCGCCGCGCGCTAAAAACTACTTTGCCGCACGCCCATCGTCTCGTTTGACGCGGCGGACAGCGCTGACTCCAGCAGCCGCGCTAAAATGATGTGCGCGCAGCTCCAGCAGCGCGCAAAAATGCAACGCGAGCGACTATCGCACAAACAACAGATGCATTCCAAAACTGAAGCAACAAGATCAAACACAAACAAAATAAATCAAAATAAATATTTCAATTTCGTTATTACAACTCAAACAAACAGTTTATCGTTCAATACAACAAATTGTGCAATAAACAAAACAAATAGTTCAACAATACAATATCGAACGCATAAATTATGATTCTCTTTGTCGTCCATTCCATGCCCACCACTCCTCAATGAGATGCTTCTGAAGATCATTATGCGCTGCGGGACGTCGAATGGCATGATAGGAGGCAACAAAATGGCCACCCTTTCAGCCCTCCGTCGCACTCGTACGGGATGTCCCAAGAGCTCATACTGAAAGTAGTCTACATCTTGGCCACGCTCATTCTCGATGATCATGTTATGCATGATCACACAAGCGTGCATGATGTACCAAAGCATTTTTGGATCCCAAAATCTAGCCGCTCCTCTCACAATAGCAAATTCGGCTTGCAAAATCCAAAAGCTCTCTCTACATCTTTTCTACCTGCCGTCTGAGCATTGTGGAAATCAAGATTTTTCTTATCTTCCGGCTTTTTCAACGGCTTCACAAAGGTTTGCCACTTTGGATAGATGTCATCCGCTAGATAATAGCCATACTTGTATGTACGGCCATTTGCTACGAACTGCATCGGTGGCAAATCACCATTTGCAATCTTATTCATAAGTGGTGACCGGTTGACAACATTGATGTCATTCAAAGATCCAGGCATTCCAAAGAATGCATGCCAAATCCAAGTCTCTTGATCGGTCACCGCTTCAAGGATTATAGTGGAACCCTTTTTTTGGCCGTGGAATTGCCCATGCCATGCCTTTGGACAATTCTTCCAAGTCCAATGCATGCAATCTATTGAGCTAAGCATACCGGAAAGCCGCGAGCTTTGTTCATCTCCAATAGCCTTGCGGCGTCATCAACATTGAGAGATCTCAAATACTCCTGGCCAAACACTTGCACAATTCCGACTGCGAAGCGCTTGACACACATGATGGCTTGGCTCTCACCCATAGCCATGTGGTCATCAACTAAATCAGCCGGGATACCGTATGCCAACATACGCAAAGCGGCTGTCACCTTCTGAAAGGTGCTATGCCCGAGCTCTCCGACGACATTCCTCCTTTGTTGAAAAAATCGGTCATAGCTCACTAGTTTCTCTGCAATGCGCCTGAACAACTCGGTGCTCATCCTAAACCGGTGACGAAAATACGACTTGGGGTATGTGGGATTCTCCGCAAAATAATGCCTGATCAATCTGTTGTGGGCATCGACCCTATCCCTCCAAATTTTCCGCCGACCCATAACCGAACCATCACGCTTTGGTTTTTTATTGATGTGCATAGCTAGGATCATTGCAAGATCCTCCTCCTCTTCCATATCAATTTCTTCTTCCCCGGCCTATCCTGACGACCGTTCCGACGCTTCCCCGGCCTATCCCCGCTCCGCGGCGGCTTCCTCCGCCCCCCCTCCCTCTAGTCACCGCCGCCCCTCGCGCGCGTCCGTCCTGCGACGAGTAGCGCCCGGGCGCTCACTGCCACTCGGCGCCCGCAAGGTGTTCGACAAAACGCCTTCAAGGTATGTATTGCTTCAAACTTCATGAATTTGTTGTGTGTTGATTGTAGTTTTTATAGTATAGTATTGAACATTGTAGATGAGTTCGTCGTATGATTCTTCCGAGGAAGAATTTGATATGGAAGAGGAGGAGGATCTTGCAATGATCCTAGCTATGCACATCAATAAAAACCGAAGCACGGTGGTTCGGTTATGGGTCGGCAAAAAAATTGGAGGGATATAATCGATGGCCACAACAGATTGATCAGGCATTATTTTGTGAAGAATCCCACATACCCCGAGTCGTACTTTCGTCGCCGGTTTAGGATGAGCACCGAGTTGTTCAGGCGCATTGCAGAGAAACTAGCGAGCCATGACCGATTTTTTCAACAAAGAAGGAATGACGCCGGAGAGCTCGGGCACAGCACCTTTCAGAAGGTGACAGCCGTTTTACGTATGTTGGCATTGTTGGCGAACGTAGTATTTTAAAATTTTCCTACGATCACGCAAGATCTATCTACCAGATGCATAGCAACGAGAGGGAAGAGTGTGTCTACGTACCCTCGTAGACCGGGAGCGGAAGCGTCAAGTGACGCGGTTGATGTTGTCGAACTTCTTCGCGATCCAACCGATCAAGCACCGAACGTACGGCACCTCCGCGTTCAGCACACGTTCAGCTTGATGACGTCCCACGAGCTCTTGATCCAGTTGAGCTTCACGGGAGAGTTTCGTCAGCACGACGGCGTGGTGACGGATATGATGTGTTCACCGGCGCAGGGCTTCGCCTAAGCTCCGCGACGGTATGACCGAGGTGTGATTCTGTGGAGGGGGGCACCGCACACGGCTAAAACAATTCAACTTGTGTGTCTTTGGGTGCCCCCCTGCCCCCGTATATAAAGGAGCAAGGGAGGAAGGCCGGCCGGCCCTTCCTGGTGCGGCTAGGGAAGGAGTCCTACTAGGAATAGGATTGCTATGATCCTCGCTAGTTTATTGATTGCAATCCTATTCCTAGTAGGATTCACCAAAAGGAAGAAGGGGGAAAGGAATAGGAGAGGTGGCGCCCCCCCAATCCTAGTCCAACTAGGAACCCTAGGTGGGGGCGCCGGCCAGCCCTATGGGCTGCCTCTCTCTTTCCCTTTAGGCCCACTATGGACCATCCCCTCTCGTAGGGGGTTCCGGTAACCCCCTCTGGCATTCCCGATAAATCCGAAACTTTTTCGGAACACTTCCGGTGTCCGAATATAGTCGTCCAATATATCAATCTTTATGTCTCGGACATTCCGAGACTCCTCGTCATGTCCGTGATCTCATCCGGGACTCCGAACTACCTTCGGTACATCAATACTCATAAACTCATAATACCGATCGTTATCAAACGTTAAGCGTGCGGACCCTACGGGTTCGAGAACTATGTAGACATGACCGAGACTCATCTCCGGTCAATAACCAATAGCGGAACCTGGATGTTCATATTGGCTCCTACATATTCTACGAAGATCTTTTATCGGTCAGAACCGCATAACAACATACGTTGTTCCTTTTGTCAAACGGTATGTTACTTGCCCGAGATTCGATCGTCGATATCTCTATACCTAGTTCAATCTCGTTACCGGCAAGTCTCTTTACTCGTTCCGTAACACATCATCTCGTGACTAACTCATTAGTCTTTTTGCTTGCAAGGCTTATTGTGATGTGTGTTACCGAGAGGGCCCAGAGATACCTCTCCGACACTCGGAGTGACAAATCCTAATCTTGATCTATACCAACACCACGAATACTTTCGGAGACACCTGTAGAGCATCTTTATGATCACCCAGTTACGTTGTGACGTTTGATAGCACACAAGGTGTTCCTACGGTATTCGGGAGTTGCATAATCTCATAGTCATAGGAACATGTATAAGTCATGAAGAAAGCAATAGCAGTTAAACTAAACGATCATAGTGCTATGCTAACGGATGGGTCTTGTCCATCACATCATTCTCCTAATGATGTGATCCCATTGATCAAACACTAGTAGATAAAGGGTATTTAGCCCCAGTTCATTTGGCCTTTTAGCCCCGGTTCTGGAACCGGGGCAAGAGGGTCGGTACTAATGCTCTGACCCTTTAGTCCCGGTTCAATCCAGAACCGGGGCAAAAGGGTGTCCACGTGGCCTGTGCACCGAGTCCAGGCAGGAGGGGCTTTAGTCCCGGTTGGTGGTACCAACCGGGACCAAAATGCATCCACGTGTCAGCATTTCTGTGGCTGTGGTTTTTGTTTTTTTTTTTGAAAGGGGAGGGGGGGTTTTAGGTTTTGGGGGTTAATTTAGGTGTTTCATATATTGTGTTAGCTAGCTAATTAATAGAGAGAAGTGTTCTCTTTTATGTCCGTGCTTGGTCGACGCTACATACTACACATACGTATATGGAGAGGACTAGAGTCACGCTAGCTAGCTAGGTAGCTGCTAGCTACTAAGCAAACGAAGGAACAGAAGATCTCGTATATATAATCAACATATATATATATATATGCATACAGAGAGAAGTAATATCGACCACCTCTCCTTCTCCGAGAGATTGGTCGAACAACAAGTTCTCGTATATCTATCCGACACTACCGGGCACATATATACAATAATTATCTCTTACAAAAATAATCTCCTAACACATGGATGCATGGTCCACATAGTATTCTCCGTCTTCAGCGATCACGTGATCAAGGAAGAATGCCGCCAATTCCTCTTGAATTGCTCGCAGACGATCTGGTGTTAGGAGTTCATCCCGCATCCGAAACATCTAATTTGAAGTAGGGGGTCAATACATGAAATGATGCTATAAATTTGTGAATATTATTGATTGCTTACGCACTTCAAATTGTTCATCAGTGTAGCCCCGCTCACAGGTCGTGTGGCGGATGGACTCGCAAATGTAGTATCCACAATAATCATTCCCGGGTTCCTGCCACAACCACTTTACAAGAAATAGAGCTCAATCAAACTGATCATAAGCAAGAATGCCAAATTGGTATTGATGAAACTAGCGCTTGAATCAAGATATAGGAGATGCGCGCGCGGAACATGCTACTATATAGTACTTACTTTTGGGTATCTAAATTGTAGCTTCTTCGGCAGTCCCGGAGCTTTTTTGGTGAATTTTTTCCAAGCCCTGCCAGACAAAGAAAACAATTAGTTGATATCAGAAATGAAGTTGCTGATATATATATATGCATGGTGGATAATATTGATCGATTTAACTTACCTGGCTAGCATTTGAGTCATGTCCGCATACTCCTCGGGATCTTTAAGTTTAGAGTCGAAGACAGTTACTACTCCCTTCTCAAGCTTAATCTCTAAGAGAATATAGTGGAAGCTGCGCACGAATGCATGAGATCATCAATTACATCACTATAACCTTGACTGATATATAAGGGAAACCAAATATGCACAAGACATTAACACTCACTTGAAGTTGTAAGGAAAGAGTATTATATCTTTGTTTTCATTTACCACCAACGATCGTAGCAAGTTGGTCTCGGTATCGTCGGGACGCAATTTAACCTCGGTTGCATCTATGAGGTATGTGTTAATAAACCCAATATCACCTACTTGTCTTTTCTTCAATTCGACGATCTTCAATCTGCATAATATAGCGAGGATAATTATAAATACATGCAATGAAGATCAGCTATATAGAGAGACTTAATGACAGAAGTAGTACTACTTACAGACAGTAGCAGGTGACCGTTGCTTTATCGAGGGCCAATTGATTGAAAAACTGATAGAACTCCTCAAATGGAACAGGCAACAGGTCAATTCCAATGAGGTCATGCTCCGGTTTAACTGTCAAATACAAGTTATTCCTCCCCCCAGACTCTCTGCAGATTTTCAAGTACCAATCATGCAATCTTCGCATATTCGTTGATAGAGATCTTTCATTTTTGACGAGAGGCTTCCCGTACTCGTATCTTTGCATCTGCACTTCCATGAAATCATAGTGTATATCGTCGGACGCGTAATCTGCAAGATTGGTATAACCGGGCACCATCCTCGGATCATTAGCGACCATGTCGCTAGACACCTTGAGCGGGGGGCACGATTGGTTCGCTTGTTCGCCGAGCTGGGCAATTTGTTTCCCAGCTCGCCCTTCTGCTAACCTCTGATCACTTTTTGTACTTCCGGACCGCTTGGCATCTTGAAATGTCTTTTGAATAATGCGGTCATAGTTGCCCTTCGGCTTACTTTTCGCTGGTTGCTTCAGGGCAGCAAGAGTGCGCTTTGCTTTCACCGCATCTATCTTCTCCTCCGGAGGTGGATGTCTCTGTGCTTTCAACCCTTCAAAAAAGTCCTTCACTTCGCCTTCAGCGATCTTCGTGTTTTCCTCGTCGGACCTCTCGTACGGTAACTTCTCTAGAGGCGTGAGAGAAGGACCGAATCTGCATCGCCTCCTGCCTCTGGCTGTACTGGTAGACGTCGCCGGACCAGACGAAGCGGCTGTCTTTTTTACTTGCTTAGGCGCCGGAGCAGGAGCAGCCGGAGCGGCGGCAGGTCTCTTCCGCCCTTGCTGATTAGGCGAAGGAGGAGCTGGCTGTCTGCTCGGGCGCGCCGGCGGCGAAGGAGGCGGAGTGCCGCCACGCGCCGGCGGCGAAGGAGGCGGTGTGCCGCCACGCGCCGGAGAAGGAGCCGGAGTGCCCTGATGGTCACTCGCCGGAGAAGGAGCCGGAGTGCCCTGATGGTCACTCGCCGGAGGAGGAGGCGGTGGAGGAGGCGGAGTGCCCTGACTCGTCGGAGGAGGAGGAGGAGGCGGAGGCGTCCAGTTCAGAATGTTGATTAGGTCCTTCCGCCATAGGCATGGAGTCTTCAGTGAAGAACCCAGCCGAGTCTCCCCTTCACCGGTAGGGTGGTCAAGCTGGAGCTCCTCAAATCCCTCCGTTATTTCGTCAACCATCACCCTAGCATATCCTTCTGAAATCGGCCGGCAGTGAAAAGTGTCGTCTGGTCCAGAAGGATAAACAGAGCCAGCAGCCGCCTTGACCTTCAGATTCATCCACTGTGCCATAAGGTGGCAATTTTGTGCCTGCGTGATAGCATCCACAGGATTCCTGGCAGTAGTCGTCAAGGCAAGCTCTGGCTGAAGCAGCTCGGTGGAAGCCACGCTGCTTCTCCGCTGAGATGGCGGGGTAGCTTCGGGGGAATCTTCGGCAATTCTTTTCTCCCGATCTGCTTCCCGTTCCTCTATCGCTTGTATTCTGGCCCGCAGCGCCTGGATTTCGGTCATCTCCATTTTCTTCCTCCTGTCGTGGCATTTGTAGCCTCCTGCGTCCGGAAACCCAGCACGCCACGGAAGGGAGCCTGGCGTGCCTCGTGTCCATCCAGGGTGCTCAGGATTCCCGAGGGCCATTGTCAGCTCGTCGTTCTCTCTGTCGGGGATGAACGTCCCTGCATGCGCTGCTTTGATATACTACCGCATCTTCCTGAGTGGTGTTTCCATTTGCTTGTCCGTCCAAATGCACCACCCTGTTACAGGGTCCAAGGTTCCGCCAGCCTCGAAGAACCAAGTCCGGCAACGTTCTGGCCAGTGCATTGTCTCTGGTTCGATCCCTTTCTGAAGCAGATCATTCTCAGCCTTGGCCCACTTAGGCCGGGCTACGAGGTAGCCGCCCGACCCCGTGCGATGGTGATACATCTTCTTCGCAGCATTTATCCGGTTTGTCTCCGACATCTTCTGACTCTTTTCCGACTTCTTATGGGCCACAAATGCGGGCCAGTCATCTTTGATCTTCTCATATATGCCCACGAATTCTGGAGTCGTTTTCTCTCTGACAAACGTATTCAGTTTTTTCTTCCATGCCCTGAATTGGTCTGCCATCTTCGAAAGTGCATAAGACTTGATTAAGTCCTCTTTAACTGGCTTCGCCGGATCAACCTCTCGCGGTAGGACGAAGTTTGACTTCAGCTCAGTCCAAAGATCTTCTTTCTGCATATCAGTGACATAAGTCACCTGAGCGTCGTTTGCAGCCGGCTTTAACCATTGATGGATGCTGATCGGGATCTTGTCCCTAACCAGAACCCCGCACTGATTAACAAATGCGTTCTTTGTGCGGATGGGTGCAATCGGCTCACCGGAGCGCGAGATTTCTGAGATCTCAAACTTTTCATCCGGCCTCAACTTTTTCTTCGCTCCTC
>LR738710.1:788131692-788177624 GCA_902687465.1 Secale cereale | reverse complement strand
ATTAGGCGAAAGTAACAGTAGCATGATGGTACGAAGCCCTCCAAAGTTATTTTGGAACGGAGTCCCCGATAGGATAATTCGTAACAAAAGATGGATTATCCTATCAGGAACTCCGTTCCAAAACATCTTTGCATAACTTCGTACCAACATGCCCCGGTTACTTCTGGCAAATGATGAAGTCATGGAATTTTTCAATACTTTGACACTAGCTAGGCAACCTCTCTCGACCCCTCGACCCCCGACTGCTCGGCGATCCACAAACCCTAGACCCCCTCATGTCACATTTTGTCTAGCTAGTGTCAAAGGATTCAACAAAACCAATACTTCATCAATAGGCGAAAGTAACAGTAGCATGATGGTACGAAGCTCTCCAAAGTTGTTTTGGAACGAAGTCCCAGATAAGATAATCCGTAACAAAAGACGGATTAACTTATCAGGAACTCCGTTCCAGAACATCTTTGCATAACTTCGTACCAACATGCCCCGGTTACTTCTGGCAAATGATGAAGTCATGGAATTCTTCAATACTTTGACACTAGCTAGGCAACCTCTCGACCCCCCCGACTTCTCGGCGATCCACAACCCTAGACCCCCTCATGTCACATTTTGTCTAGTGTCAAAGGATTCAACAAACCAATACTTCATCATTAGGCGAAAGTAACAGTAGCATGATGGTACGAAGCTCTCCAAAGTTGTTTTGGAACGGAGTCCCAGATAAGATAATCCGTAACAAAAGACGGATTATCCTATCAGGGACTTCGTTCCAGAACAACTTTGCATAACTTTGTACCAAAATGCCCCGGTTACTTCTGGCAAATGATGAAGTCATGGAATTCTTCAATACTTTGACACTAGCTAGGCAACCTCTCTCGACCCCTCGACCCCCGACTTCTCGGCGATCCACAACCCTAGTCCCCCTCATGTCACCTTTTGTCTAGTGTCAAATGATTCAACAAAACCAATACTTCATCATTAGGCGAAAGTAACAGTAGCATGATGGTACGAAGCTCTCCAAAGTTGTTTTGGAACGAAGTCCCTGATAAGATAATCCGTAACAAAAGACGGATTATCCTATCAGGAACTCCGTTCCAGAACATCTTTGCATAACTTCGTACCAACATGCCCCGGTTACTTCTGGCAAATGATGAAGTCATGGAATTCTTCAATACATTGACACTAGCTAGGCAACCTCTCGACCCCCCCGACTTCTCGGCGATCCACAACCCTAGACCCCCTCATGTCACATTTTGTCTCACTAGTAGATAAAGGGGATTTAGCCCCGGTTCATTTGGCCTTTTAGCCCCGGTTCTGGAACCGGGGCAACAGGGTCGGTACTAATGCTCTGACCCTTTAGTCCCGGTTCAATCCAGAACCGGGGCAAAAGGGTGTCCACGTGGCCTGTGCACCGAGTCCAGGCAGGAGGGGCTTTAGTCCCGGTTGGTGGTACCAACCGGGACCAAAAGGCATGCACGTGTCAGCATTTCTGTAGCTGTGGTTTTTGTTTTTTTTTTTTTGAAAGGGGAGGGGGGGTTTTAGGTTTTGGGGGTTAATTTAGGTGTTTGATATATTGTGTTAGCTAGCTAATTAATAGAGAGAAGTGTTCTCTCTTATGTCCGTGCTTTTGGTCGACGCTACATACTACACATACGTATATATATGGACTAGAGTCACGCTAGCTAGCTAGCTAGCTGCTAGCTATACTAAGCAAACGAAGGAACAGAAGATCTCGTATATATAATCAACATATATATATATGCATACAGAGAGAAGTAATAATATCGACCACCTCTCCTTCTCCGAGAGATTGGTCGAACAACAAGTTCTCGTATATCTATCGATCCGACACTACCGGGCACATATATACAATAATTATCTCTTACAAAAATAATCTCCTAACACATGGATGCAGGGTCCACATAGTATTCTCCGTCTTCAGCGATGGTGATGCATCTTCTTTGCAGCATTTATCCGGTTTGTCTCCGACATCTTCTGACTCTTTTCCGACTTCTTATGGGCCACAAATGCGGGCCAGTCATCTTTGATCTTCTCATATATGCCCACGAATTCTGGAGTCGTTTCATCTTTGACAAACTTATTCAGTTTTTTCTTCCATGCCCTGAATTGGTCTGCCATCTTCGAAAGTGCATAAGACTTGATTAAGTCCTCTTTAACTGGCTTCGCCGGATCAACCTCTCGCGGTAGGACGAAGTTTGACTTCAGCTCAGTCCAAAGATCTTCTTTCTGCATATCAGTGACATAAGTCACCTGAGCGTCGTTTGCAGCCGGCTTTAACCATTGATGGATGCTGATCGGGATCTTGTCCCTAACCAGAACCCCGCACTGATTAACAAATGCGTTCTTTGTGCGGATGGGTGCAATCGGCTCACCGGAGCGCGAGATTTCTGAGATCTCAAACTTTTCATCCGGCCTCAACTTTTTCTTCGCTCCTCGTCTCTTTACCGAAGATTTGCTCGATCCGGAGGGCTAGAAAAGGAACAAAGACGAGAGTTAATGAATGAATCAATTAACTAGTCAGCACATGCTTAACTAACATATATACCTCCTGGCCGGACTCGGTTCGGTCACCGGAGCCAGCATCACGGTCTCCTTCTTGCACCGGCATTGGGTCACCGGAGCCGTCCTCACGGTCTACTTCTTCCATGTGCATTGGGTCACCGAGTTCATCAATATCATAGCCTAGATCTTCCAGCCGTAGCTCTTGTTCGACCTGCTCATCGGTGTCGTTGAGATACGACCTGACGGCATTTTGTCCGTCTGCGATTATGTCCATCAACATCGCTTCTTGTGCTAGGTCTCGGGTGTTGTCGTCCATTGTTTCTACAAATATTTACAACATGCCAATTATTATTCAAACATGACAGATGGATATATTAATGGCAAACGTAGAACTAGCTTCAACCCTCGACTGCTCGGCGATCCACAAACCCTAGACCCCCTCAAGTCACATTTTGTCTAGCTAGTGTCAAAGGATTCAACAAAACCAATACTTCATCATTAGGCGAAAGTAACAGTAGCATGATGGTACGAAGCTCTCCAAAGTTGTTTTGGAACGAAGTCCCAGATAAGATAATCCGTAACAAAAGACGGATTATCCTATCAGGAACTCCGTTCCAGAACATCTTTGCATAACTTCGTACCAACATGCCCCGGTTACTTCTGGCAAATGATGAAGTCATGGAATTCTTCAATACTTTGACACTAGCTAGGCAACCTCTCTCGACCCCTCGACCCCCGACTTCTCGGCGATCCACAACCCTAGACCCCCTCATGTCACATTTTGTCTAGTGTCAAAGGATTCAACAAACCAATACTTCATCATTAGGCGAAAGTAACAGTAGCATGATGGTACGAAGCTCTCCAAAGTTATTTTGGAACGGAGTCCCCGATAGGATAATTCGTAACAAAAGACGGATTATTCTATCAGGAACTCCGTTCCAAAATATCTTTGCATAACTTTGTACCAAAATGCCCCGGTTACTTCTGGCAAATGATGAAGTCATGGAATTCTTCAATACTTTGACACTAGCTAGGCAACCTCTCTCGACCCCTCGACCCCCAACTGCTCGGCGATCCACAACCCTAGACCCCCTCATGTCACATTTTGTCGAGTGTCAAAGGATTCAACAAAACCAATACTTCATCATTAGGCGAAAGTAACAGTAGCATGATGGTACGAAGCTCTCCAAAGTTATTTTGGAACGGAGTCTCAGATAGGATAATTCGTAACAAAAGACGGATTATTCTATCAGGAACTCCGTTCCAAAATATCTTTGCATAACTTTGTACCAAAATGCCCCGGTTACTTCTGGCAAATGATGAAGTCATGGAATTCTTCAATACTTTGACCCCCGACTGCTCGGCGATCCACAACCCTAGACCCCCGACTGCTAGGCAACCTCTCGACCCCACGCCCTTCGGCCTCTCGGTCCCTCGACGACCCTCGACCCCTCGACCTTCGGCCTCGGTCCCTCGACGACCCTCGACCCCGGCCCCCCCTAATGTCGAAGTTATCGGGGAGGGTGTATATCGACATAGACATATCCGATAAAAAAAGAGGAAGAAGAAGAAAAAAGGAACCGCTAGAGGAGAAGATCGAAGAAAAAAAAGAAAAAAAAAAGGAGAAGAAGAAAGGAATAGAGGAGAAGAAGAGAAAATTTCTCTTCTTCTCCTCTATTCCTTTCTTCTTCTCCTCTTTTTTTCTTTTTTTTCTTCTTCTTATTTATTTCTCCTCTTCTTCCTCTCCTCTTCTTCTTTCTTTCCTCTTTCTTATTTTCTTCTTTCCTATCCTTCTTTTTCTAAATTTGTAACTTTTGCATATATAAAACTTTCTATATATATTTAGCATATATAAACAAAAAATTATATAGCCACATACACATATATATACATCACATATACACACATCACATATATACAGCAACTTCCTAAGAAAAAATATATTTATATACACATAAATATATATTTAACATATATATATTTAGCAAATTCCTAAGAAAAAAAAGATATAGACATTCATATAAATACAACAACTATATATACAGCAACTATATATACTGCAACTTATATAAACATAAAAAAAATATACACATAAATATACTGCAATTTATACATATATACAGCAATATTAAACATAAATAAAAGAGCCCCTCACATCGGCAGGGCTGGGCGGCGCGACGGCGGCGGGGCGGGGCGGTGACGAGGCGGCGTCGGGGCGCGGCGGCGCGACGGCGGCGGGGCGGGGCGCGCGGCGGCGCGGGGCGACGGGCCGGCCGGGGCGCGGCGACGGCGCGGGGCGGGGCGACGGCGCGGGGCGCGGCGACGGCGCGGGGCGGGGCGACGAGGCGGCGTCGGGGGAGATGGCGATGGCGACGGGGCGACGGGGGCGACGGCGACGGCGACGGGGCGACGGGGGCGACGGCGACGTCGACGGGGAAGGAGCAGATTGAGGGAGGCGTCGGGGCGGGGAAGAAGGAAACTGCCCAAAATTTCGCAAGTCCTGGTTATATAGGAGGGGCATTAGTCCCGGTTGGTGGCTGAAACCGGGACTAATGCCCCCCTTTAGTCCCGGTTGCTGCCACTAACCGGGACTAAAGGTCCCTTTTCAGCAGCCCAAAGGGCGGGAAGGAGGGGCCTTTAGTCCCGGTTGGTGGCAGCAACCGGGGCTAAAGGGGGGCATCAGTCCCGGTTTCAGCCACCAACCGGGACTAAGGCCACCCTTTAGTCCCGGTTGGTGCCACCAACCGGGACCAAAGGCCCTGTGCTGGCGCGGGTGCGGTGGGATGTTTAGTCCCACCTCGCTAGCTGAGGGAGCTCGAGAGTGGTTTATAAGGGCTGCTGCTCACACCCTCTCGAGCTCCTCTCAAATGCAGGCTTCTGGGCCTAACTCTGCGCGCTGCCGTGTGAGCTTGCTGGCCCTTATATTACAGATGGATCCTGTGCTATAGGCCTTGCAGGCTCACTGGGCAGCGCCCAATTTTTTTTTCCTTTTTTGCTTTATTTATTTCTAAGTTGTTTTTTGCTGTATTTAGAGTTGCTTTATTTATTTTATTTTCTTTGTTTATTTCTAAGTTGTTTTTTGCTGTATTTAGAGTTGCTTTATTTATTTTACTTCCTTTATTTATTTTCTTTGTTGCTTTATTTATTTTATTTTGTTTATACTTAATTACAACAAAATACTTATTGTTGCTATTTATTTCTAAGTTGTTTTTTGCTGTATTTAGAGTTGCTTTATTTATTTTATTTTCTTTGTTTATTTCTAAGTTGTTTTTTTGCTGTATTTAGAGTTGCTTTATTTATTTTACTTTCTTTATTTATTTTCTTTGTTGCTTTATTTATTTTATTTTGTTTATACTTACAACAAAATACTTATTGTTGCTATTTATTTTTCAAGTTTGTTTTGTTTTGTTTTGTTTTGTTAGTGCAAGTAGTATTGAAATTTGAATAGTACAAACGGACAATGGTATCATACTCGTTTGTTACAAAGTTGGCATGGTATCATCATAATAGTTGCGGAAATAACTCTTCACTTTTTCTTCGCTTGTGTCATTTGCTTATTGCGCCGTAACCATGGATAATCTTCATCGTTTATCAGGATGCTTGGGTCAGCCTTGACTTTGAAGGGAGGAATTTCATGAAACTTTTCATAATCTTCAGACATGTATGTCTTGCCCTCCACTCCCAGGATGTCCCTTTTTCCTGAAAGAACTATGTGGCGCTTTGGCTCATCGTATGATGTATTCTCTTCCTTATCTTTTCTTTTTCTCGGTCTGGTAGACATGTCCTTCACATAGATAACCTGTGCCACATCATTGGCTAGGACGAACGGTTCGTCAGTGTATCCAAGATTTTTCAGATCCACTGTTGTCATTCCGTACTGTGGGTCTACCTGTACCCCGCCTCCTGGCAGATTGACCCATTTACACTTAAACAAAGGGACCTTAAAATCATGTCCGTAGTCAAGTTCCCATATGTCCACTATGTAACCATAATATGTGTCCTTTCCCCTCTCGGTTGTTGCATCAAAGCGGACACCGCTGTTTTGGTTGGTGCTCTTTTGATCTTGGACAATCGTGTAAAATGTATTCCCATTTATCTCGTATCCTTTGTAAATCAATACAGTCGAAGATGGTCCCCTGGACAACAAGTACAACTCATCACAAACAGTGTTGTCACCTCTGAGACGTGTTTCCAAGCAACTGCTGAAAGTCCTGATGTGTTCACGTGTAATCCAGTCGTCGCACTGCTCCGGGTGTTTGGAGCGCAGACTGTTCTTGTGTTCATCGACATACGGGGTCACCAATGTAGAGTTCTGTAGAACTGTGTAGTGTGCTTGAGACCAAGAATGACCGTCCCTGCATATTATTGAGTCCCTTCCAAGCGTGCCTTTTCCAGTCAGTCTCCCCTCGTACCGCGATTTAGGGAGACCTATCTTATTAAGGCCAGGAATGAAGTCAACACAAAACCCGATGACATCCTCTGTTTGATGGCCCATGGAGATGCTTCCTTCTGGCCTTGCGCGGTTACGGACATATTTCTTGAGGACTCCCATGAACCTCTCAAAGGGGAACATATTGTGTAGAAATACGGGCCCCAGAATGACAATCTCGTCGACTAGATGAACTAGGACGTGTGTCATGATATTGAAGAAGGATTGTGGGAACACAAGCTCGAAACTGACAAGACATTGCGCCACATCACTCCTTAGCCTTGGTACGATTTCTGGATCGATCACCTTCTGAGAGATTGCATTGAGGAATGCACATAGTTTCACAATGGCTAATCGGACGTTTTCCGGTAGAAGCCCCCTCAATGCAACCGGAAGCAGTTGCGTCATAATCACATGGCAGTCATGAGACTTTAGGTTCTGGAACTTTTTCTCTGCCATATTTATTATTCCCTTTATATTCGACGAGAAGCCAGTCGGGACCTTCATACTGAAAAGGCATTCAAAGAAGATTTCTTTCTCTTCTTTCGTAAGAGCATAGCTGGCAGGACCTTCATACTGCTTCGGAGGGATGCCGTCTTTTTCGTGCAAACGTTGCAGGTCCTCCCGTGCCTCAGCTGTATCTTTTGTCTTTCCATACACGCCCAAGAAGCCTAGCAGGTTCACGCAAAGGTTCTTCGTCACGTGCATCACGTCGATTTAAGAGCGGACCTCTAGGTCTTTCCAGTAGGGTAGGTCCCAAAATATAGATTTCTTCTTCCACATGGGTGCGTGTCCCTCATCGTCATTCGGAACAGCTAGTGCGCCGGGGCCCTTTCCGAAGATTACATGTAAATCATTGACCATAGCAAGTACGTGATCACCGGTACGCATGGCGGGCTTCTTCCGGTGATCTGCCTCGCCTTTGAAATGCTTGCCTTTCTTTCGACATTGATGGTTGGTCGGAAGAAATCGACGATGGCCCAGGTACACATTCTTCCTGCACTTGTCCAGGTATATACTTTCAGTGTCATCTAAACAGTGCGTGCATGCGTGGTATCCTTTGTTTGTCTGTCCTGAAAGGTTACTGAGAGCGGGCCAATCGTTGATGGTCACGAACAGCAACGCCTTTAGGTCAAATTCCTCCTGTTTGTGCTCATCCCACGCACGTACACCGTTTCCATTCCACAGCTGTAAAAGTTCTTCAACTAATGGCCTTAGGTACACATCAATGTCGTTGCCGGGTTGCTTAGGGCCTTGGATGAGAACTGGTATCATAATGAACTTCCGCTTCATGCACATCCAAGGAGGAAGGTTATACATACATAGAGTCACGGGCCAGGTGCTGTGATTGCTGCTCTGCTCCCCGAAAGGATTAATGCCATCCGCGCTTAGAGCAAACCATACGTTCCTTGCGTCCTTTGCAAACTCCTCCCAGTACTTTCTCTCGATTTTTCTCCATTGCGACCCGTCAGCGGGTGCTCTCAACTTCCCGTCTTTCTTACGGTCCTCACTGTGCCATCGCATCAACTTGGCATGCTCTCTGTTTCTAAACAAACGTTTCAACCGTGGTATTATAGGAGCATACCACATCACCATCGCAGGAACCCTCTTCCTGGCGGGCTCGCCATCAACATCACCAGGGTCATCTCGTCTGATCTTATACCGCAATGCACCGCATACCTGGCATGCGTTCAGATCGTTGTATGCACCGCGGTAGAGGATGCAGTCATTAGGGCATGCATGTATCTTCTGCACCTCCAATCCTAGAGGGCATACGACCTTCTTTGCTGCGTATGTACTGTCGGGCAATTCGTTATCCTTCGGAAGCTTCTTCTTCAATATTTTCAGTAGCTTCTCAAATCCTTTGTCAGCCACAGCATTCTCTGCCTTCCACTGCAGCAATTCCAGTACGGTACCGAGCTTTGTGTTGCCATCTTCGCAATTGGGGTACAACCCTTTTTTGTGATCCTCTAACATGCGATCGAACTTCAGCTTCTCCTTTTGACTTTCGCATTGTGTCCTTGCATCGACAATGACCCGGCGAAGATCATCATTTGGTTCCTCTTGATCTTCAGCAGCTTCACCCGTTGCAGCATCATTGGGCACATCGTATGGTTCCTCTTGATCTTCACCAGCTCCCCCCATTGCAGCATCACCGTATTCAGGGGGCACATAGTTGTCATTGTACTCTTCTTCTTCGCCGTCTTCCATCATAACCCATATTTCTCCGTGCCTCGTCCAAACATTATAGTGTGGCATGAAACCCTTGTAAAGCAGGTGGGAGTGAAGGATTTTTCGGTTAGAGTAAGACATCGTATTCATACATTTAGTGCATGGACAACACATAAAACCATTCTGCTTGTTTGCCTCTGCCGCATTTAGAAACTCACGCACGCCCTTAATGTACTCGGAGGTGTGTCTGTCACCGTACATCCATTGGCGGTTCATCTGCGTGCATTTATATATAATTAAGTGTGTCAAAAACCATTACAGAACATCATAAATAGATAATTAAGTGACCAAATGGATAAAAGTTCATCATCACATTAAAACCAAAGTACATACATATATAGTTCTCATCTAACAACATATAGCTCTCCATACACATCGAAACTATGTAAAACATTTCAACGCGAAAACAAATGCTATCATAATCGCAACCAAGGTAACAATTGATCCAACGGCATAATGATACCAAGCCTCGGTATTAATGGAATATTTTCTAATCTTTTTAATCTTCAACCGCATTGCATCCATCTTGATCTTGTGATCATCGACGACATCCGCAACATGCAACTCCAATATCATCTTCTCGTCCACAATTTTTTTTATTTTTTCCTTCAAGAATTTGTTTTATTCTTCAACTAAATTTAACCTCTCGACAATAGGGTCCATCTTGATCTTGTGATCATCGATACCTTCCGCAAAATGCAACTCCAATTCCATCTTCTCCTCCTCCATTTTTTCCAATTTTTTCTTTAACGAAATGTTTTCCTCTTCAACTAAATTTAACCTCTCCACAAGAGGGTCGGTTGGAATTTCCGGTTCAACTACCTCCTAGACATAATAAAACATCTATGCATGTCAGGTTGGTCGGCATAACTATCATAAGCACTAAAACAAATAGTTATAAATTAAAGATAATATACCACATCCGAATCGTAGACCGAACGAGGGCCCACGTGGGCGGATATCAAAACCATCGCACTATATAATAACAAGCAATAATAAACGTAAGAAAATTAGACAAATATCTATCTAAAGCAATAATAAAAATAAGAAAAGCATGGACATAACAAGAGGCTCACCACGGTGGTGCCGGTGACGAGATCGGCGGGGGCGATCGACGGCGGCGAAGACGGGGACGGGACGTGACGGACCGCTAAACCTAGACAAATCTCGGAGAAAATAGAGCTTCGAGAGGAGAAAAGCTTAACTAGTGTGGCTCGGGCATTCCACCGAACACGTTGTGTGCATAGGAGGTGAGCTAGAGCACCACTAACCCCTCTCCCCCTCGGCCAGAAAAAAACAGAGCAGTGAGCTCTGCTCTTGAGTGAGGGGGTTTATATAGGCAACTCACTGGTCCCGGTTGGTTCTACAAACCGGGGCTAAAGGGGTGCCTTTGGTCCCGGTTCATAAAACAAACCGGGACCAATAGTGGTGGGCTAGGAGCAAGAGCCATTGGTCCCGGTTTTTAGCTCCAACCGGGACCAATAGGTCCAGACGAACCGGGACCAATGGCCCACGTGGCCCGGCCGCCCCCCTGGGCTAACGAACCGGGTCCAGTACCCCCATTGGTCCCGGTTCTAGATTGAACCGGGGCTAATGGGCTGGACCAATGCCCTGTTTTCTACTAGTGAAATGACAACTCATGTCCATGGCCAGGAAACATAACCATCTTTGATCAATGAGCTAGTCTAGTAGAGGCATACTAGGGACATACTGTTTTGTCTATGTATTCACACATGTACTAAGTTTCCGGTTAATACAATTCTAGCATGAATAAAAGACATTTATCATGATATAAGGAAATACAAATAACATCTTTATTATTGCCTCTAGGGCATATTTCCTTCAGTCTCCCACTTGAACTAGAGTCAATAATCTAGATTACAAAGTGGTGATCCTCACACCCATGGAGTCTTGGTGCTGATCATGTTTTGCCCGTGGAAGAGGCTTAGTCAACGGGTCTGCAACATTCAGATCCGTATGTATTTTGCAAATTTCTATGTCTCCCTCCTTGACTAGATCGCGGATGGAATTGAAGCGTCTTTTGATGTGCTTTGTTCTCTTGTGAAACCTGGATTCCTTCGCCAAGGCTATGGCTCCAGTGTTGTCACAAAAGATTTTCATTGGACCCGATGCACTAGGTACTACACCTAGATCGGATATGAACTCCTTCATCCAGACTCCTTCATTTGCTGCTTCTGAAGCAGCTATGTATTCCGCTTCACACGTAGATCCTGCCATGACGCTCTACTTGGAACTGCACCAACTGACAGCTCCACCGTTCAATAAAAATACATATCCGGTTTGTGACTTTGAGTCATCCGGATCAGTGTCAAAGCTAGAATCGACGTAACCGTTTACGACGAGCTCTTTGTCACCTCCATATACGAGAAACATATCCTTTGTTCTTTTCAGATACTTTAGGATGTTTTTGACCGCTGTCCAGTGATCCACTCCTGGATTACTTTGGTACCTCCCTGCTAGACTTATAGCAAGGCACACATCAGGCCTGGTACACAGCATTGCATACATGATAGATCCTATGGCTGACGCATAGGGAATGACTTTCATTTTCTCTCTATCTTCTGCAGTGGTCGGGCATTGAGTCTTACTCAACTTCATACCTTGTAAAACAGGCAAGAACCCTTTCTTTGACTGATCCATTTTGAACTTCTTCAAAATCTTATCAAGGTATGTGCTTTGTGAAAGTCCAATTAAGCGTCTTGATCTATCTCTATAGATTTTGATGCCTAATATGTAAGCAGCTTCTCCGAGGCCTTTCATTGAAAAACTTTTATTCAAGTATCCTTTTATGCTATCCAGAAATTCTATATCATTTCCAATCAATAATATGTCATCTACATACTATATTAGAAATGCTACAGAGCTCCCACTCACTTTCTTGTAAATACAGGCTTCTCCAAAAGTCTGTATAAAACCATATGCTTTGATCACCTCATCAAAGCGTATATTCCAACTCCGAGATGCTTGCACCAGTACATAGATGGATCGCTGGAGCTTGCATACTTTGTTAGCACCTTTTGGATCGACAAAACCTTCTGGTTGCATCATATACAACTCTTCTTTGAGATATCCATTTAGGAATGCAGTTTTGACATCCATTTGCCAGATTTCATAATCATAAAATGCGGCAATTGCTAACATGATTCGGACAGACTTAAGCATCGCTACAGGTGAGAAAGTCTCATCGTAGTCAACTCCTTGAACTTGTCGAAAACCTTTCGCAACAAGTCGAGCTTTGTAAATAGTAATATTACCGTCTGCGTCGGTCTTCCTCTTGAAGATCCATTTGTTTTCGATGGCTTGCCGATCATCGGGCAAGTCAACCAAAGTCCACACTTTGTTCTCATACATGGATCCCATCTCAGATTTCATGGCTTCAAGCCACTTCGCGGAATCTGGGCTCATCATCGCTTCCTCATAGTTCGTAGGTTCATCATGGTCTAGTAACATGATTTCCAGAACTGGGTTGCCGTACCACTCTAGCGCGGAACGTACTCTGGTTGATCTACGACGTTCAGTAGAAACTTGATCCGAAGATTCATGATCATTATCATTAACTTCCTCACTAATTGGTGTAGGAATCACTGGAACAATTTCCTGTGATGTACTACTTTCCAATCTGGGAGAAGGTACAATTACCTCATCAAGTTCTACTTTCCTCCCACTCACTTCTTTCGAGAGAAACTCTTTTTCTAGAAAGGATCCGTTCTTAGCAACGAATATTTTGCCTTCGGATCTGTGATAGAAGGTGTACCCAACAGTCTCTTTTGGGTATCCTATGAAGACACATTTTTCCGACTTGGGTTCGAGCTTATCAGGTTGAAGTGTTTTCACATAAGCATCGCAGCCCCAAACTTTAAGAAACGACAACTTTGGTTTCTTGCTAAACCAAAGTTCATAAGGTGTCGTATCAACGGATTTAGATGGTGCCCTATTTAACGTGAATGCAGCTGTCTCTAAAGCATAACCCCAAAACGATAGTGGTAAATCGGTAAGAGACATCATAGATCGCACCATATCCAATAAAGTACGGTTACGACGTTCGGACACACCATTACGCTGTGGTGTTCCAGGTGGCGTGAGTTGTGAAACTATTCCACATTGTTTCAAATGAAGACCAAACTCGTAAGTGAAATATTCTCCTCCACGATCAGATCGTAGAAACTTTATTTTCTTGTTACGATGATTCTCTACTTCACTCTGAAATTCTTTGAACTTTTCAAATGTTTCAGACTTGTGTTTCATTAAGTAGATATACCCATATCTGCTCAAATCATCAGTGAAGGTCAGAAAATAACGATACCCACCGCGAGCATCAACACTCATTGGTCCACATACATCAGTATGTATGATTTCCAACAAATCTGTTGCTCGCTCCATAGTTCCGGAGAACGGAGTTTTAGTCATCTTGCCCATGAGGCATTGTTCGCAAGCACCAAGTGATTCATAATCAAGTGATTCCAAAAGTCCATCATTATGGAGTTTCTTCATGCGTTTTACACCAATATGACCTAAACGGCAGTGCCACAAATAAGTTGCACTATCATTATTAACCTTGCATCTTTTGGTTTCAATATTATGAATATGTGTATCACTACAATCGAGATCCAATAAGAATAGACCACTCTTTAAGGGTGCATGACCATAAAAGATATTATTCATTAAAATAGAACAACCATTATTCTCTGATTTAAATGAATAACCGTCTCGCAATAAACAAGATCCAGATATAATGTTCATGCTCAACGCTGGCACCAAATAACAATTATTTAGGTCTAAAACTAATCCCGAAGGTAGATGTAGAGGTAGCGTGCCGACGGCGATCACATCGACTTTGGATCCGTTTCCCACGCGCATCGTTACCTGGTCCTTAGCTAATCTTCGTTTAATCCGTAGTCCCTGTTTCGAGTTACAAATATTAGCAACCGAACCGGTATCAAATACCCAGGTACTACTACGAGCATTAGTAAGGTACACATCAATAACATGTATATCACATATACCTTTGTTCATCTTGCCATCCTTCTTATCCGCCAAATACTTGGGGTAGTTCCGCTTCCAGTGTCCAGTCCCCTTGCAGTAGAAGCACTCAGTTTCAGGCTTGGCTCCAGATTTGGGTTTCTTCGTGGAAGTAGCAACTGACTTGCTATTCTTTTTGAAGTTCCCTTTCTTTCCCTTGCCCTTTTTCTTGAAACTAGTGGTCTTGCTAACCATCAACACTTGATGCTCCTTTTTGATTTCTACCTCCGCAGCTTTGAGCATAGCGAAGAGCTCGGGAATTGCCTTTTGCATCCCTTGCATGTTATAGTTCATCACGAAGCCTTTATAGCTTGGTGGCAGTGATTGAAGAACTCTATCAATAACACTATCCTCGTCAACTTTGCAACCAAGTTGAGTCATATGATCGTAGTACCCAGACATTCTGAGCAAGTGTTCACTGATAGAACTATTCTCCTCCATCTTGCAGCTGTAGAACTTATTGGAAATCTCATATTTCTCAATTCGGGCATTTGCTTGAAATATTAACTTCAACTCCTGGAACATCTCATATGGTCCATGACGTTCAAAACGTCGTTGAAGTCCCGGTTCTAAGCCGTAAAGCATGGCACACTGAACAATCGTGTAGTCATCAGACCGCGACTGCCAGACGTTCAAAGCATCTGCATTAGCGGAAGGGGGCTTGTCACCTAGCGGTGCTTCAAGGACATAATTCTTCTGTGCAGCAATGAGGATAATCCTCAGGTTACGGACCCAGTCCGTGTAATTGCAATCATCATCTTTCAACTTAGCTTTCTCTAGGAATGCATTAAAATTCAAAGGAACGGTAGCACGGGCCATTGATCTACAACGACATAGATATGCAAAACTATCAGGACTAAGTTCATGATAAATTAAAGTTCAATTTAATCATATTAATTTAAAGAACTCCCACTTAGATAGACATCCCTCTGGTCATCTAAATGATCACGTGATCCAAATCAACTAAACCATGTCCGATCATCACGTGAGATGGAGTAGTTTCAATGGTGAACATCTTATGTTGATCATATCTACTATATGATTCACGCTCGACCTTTCGGTCTCCAGTGTTCCGAGGCCATATCTGTATATGCTAGGCTCGTCAAGTTTAACCCGAGTATTCTGCGTGTGCAAAACTGGCTTACACCCGTTGTATTTGAACGTAGAGCTTATCACACCCGATCATCACGTGGTGTCTCGGCACGACGAACTTTCGCAACGGTGCATACTCAGGGAGAACACTTATACCTTGAAATTTAGTAAGGGATCATCTTATAATGCTACCGTCGTTCTAAGCAAAATAAGAAGCATAATAAGATAAACATCACATGCAATCAAAATATGTGACATGATATGGCCATCATCATCTTGTGCTTTTGATCTCCATCTCCAAAGCACCGTCATGATCACCCTCGCAAAACATGATCATCTCATACAAAACCGTATAACTCATCATGTCTTGACCATATCACATCACAACATGCCCTGCAAAAACAAGTTAGACGTCCTCTACTTTGTTGTTGCAAGTTTTACGTGGCTGCTACGGGCTTAGCAAGAACCGTTCTTACCTACGCATATAAAACCACAACGATGTTTCGTCAAGTATGTGCTGTTTTAACCTTCACAAGGACCGGGCGTAGCCACACTTGATTCAGCTAAAGTGAGAGAGACAGACACCCGCCAGTCACCTTTAAGCAACGAGTGCTCGTAACGGTGAAACCAGTCTCGCGTAAGCGTACGCGTAATGTCGGTCCGGGCCGCTTCATCTCACAATACCGCCGAAGCAAAGTATGACATGCTGGTAAGCAGTATGACTAGTATCGCCCACAACTCATTGTGTTCTACTCGTGCATATCATCTACGCATAGACCTGGCTCATGATGCCACTGTTGGCGAACGTAGTATTTTAAAATTTTCCTACGATCACGCAAGATCTATCTACCAGATGCATAGCAACGAGAGGGAAGAGTGTGTCTACGTACCCTCGTAGACCGGGAGCGGAAGCGTCAAGTGACGCGGTTGATGTTGTCGAACTTCTTCGCGATCCAACCGATCAAGCACCAAACGTACGGCACCTCCGCGTTCAGCACACGTTCAGCTTGATGACGTCCCACGAGCTCTCGATCCAGTTGAGCTTCACGGGAGAGTTTCGTCAGCACGACGGCGTGGTGACGGATATGATGTGTTCACCGGCGCAGGGCTTCGCCTAAGCTCCGCGACGGTATGAGCGAGGTGTGATTCTGTGGAGGGGGCACCGCACACGGCTAAAACAATTCAACTTGTGTGTCTTTGGGTGCCCCCCTGCCCCTGTATATAAAGGAGCAAGGGAGGCAGGCCGGCCGGCCCTTCCTGGTGCGGCTAGGGAAGGAGTCCTACTAGGAATAGGATTGCAATCCTATTCCTAGTAGGATTCACCAAAAGGAAGAAGGGGAAAAGGAATAGGAGAGGTGGCGCCCCCCCAATCCTAGTCCAACTAGGAACCCTAGGTGGGGGCGCCGGCCAGCCCTATGGGCTGCCTCTCTCTTTCCCTTTAGGCCCACTATGGACCATCCCCTCTCGTAGGGGGTTCTGGTAACCCCCTCCGGCATTCCCGATAAATCCGAAACTTTTCCGGAACACTTCCGGTGTCCGAATATAGTCGTCCAATATATCAATCTTTATGTCTCGGACATTCCGAGACTCCTCGTCATGTCCGTGATCTCATCCGGGACTCCGAACTACCTTCGGTACATCAATACTCATAAACTCATAATACCGATCGTCATCAAACGTTAAGCGTGCGGACCCTACGGGTTCGAGAACTATGTAGACATGACCGAGACTCATCTCCGGTCAATAACCAATAGCGGAACCTGGATGTTCATATTGGCTCCTACATATTCTACGAAGATCTTTTATCGGTCAGAACCGCATAACAACATACGTTGTTCCTTTTGTCAAACGGTATGTTACTTGCCCGAGATTCGATCGTCGGTATCTCTATAACTAGTTCAATCTCGTTACCGGCAAGTCTCTTTACTCGTTCCGTAACACATCATCTTGTGACTAACTCATTAGTCTTTTGCTTGCAAGGCTTATTGTGATGTGTGTTACCGAGAGGGCCCAGAGATACCTCTCCGACACTCGGAGTGACAAATCCTATTCTTGATCTATGCCAACACCACGAATACTTTTGGAGACACCTGTAGAGCATCTTTATGATCACCCAGTTACGTTGTGACGTTTGATAGCACACAAGGTGTTCCTACGGTATTCGGGAGTTGCATAATCTCATAGTCATAGGAACATGTATAAGTCATGAAGAAAGCAATAGCAGTAAAACTAAACGATCATAGTGCTATGCTAACGGATGGGTCTTGTCCATCACATCATTCTCCTAATGATGTGATCCCGTTGATCAAATGACAACTCATGTCTATGGCTAGGAAACATAACCATCTTTGATCAATGAGCTAGTCTAGTAGAGGCATACTAGGGACTTACTGTTTTGTCTATGTATCCACACATGTACTAAGTTTCCGGTTAATACAATTCTAGCATGAATAAAAGACATTTATCATGATATAAGGAAATACAAATAACAACGTTATTATTGCCTCTAGGGCATATTTCCTTCACGTGCTTGGTCGACGCTACATATATACTACACATACGTATATGGAGGACTAGAGTCACGCTAGCTAGCTAGCTAGCTGCTAGCTATACTAAGCAAACGAAGGAACAGAAGATCTCGTATATATAATCAACATATATATATATATATATGCATACAGAGAGATGTAATATCGACCACCTCTCCTTCTCCGAGAGATTGGTCGAACAACAAGTTCTCGTATATCGTCTATCCCGACACTACCGGGCACATATATACAATAATTATCTCTTACAAAAATAATCTCCTAACACATGGATGCATGGTCCACATAGTATTCTCCGTCTTCAGCGATCACGTGTTCAAGGAAGAATGCCGCCAATTCCTCTTGAATTGCTCGCAGACGATCTGGTGTTAGGAGTTCATCCCGCATCCGAAACATCTAATTTGAAGTAGGGGGTCAATACATGAAATGATGCTATAAATTTGTGAATATTATTGATTGCTTACGCACTTCAAATTGTTCATCAGTGTAGCCCCGCTCACAGGTCGTGTGGCGGATGGACTCGCAAATGTAGTATCCACAATAATCATTCCCGGGTTCCTGCCACAACCACTTTACAAGAAATAGAGCTCAATCAAACTGATAAGCAAGAATGCCAAATTGGTATTGATGAAACTAGCGCTTGAATCAAGATATAGGAGATGCGCGTGCGGAACATGCTACTATATAGTACTTACTTTCGGGTATCTTCAATTGTAGCTTCTTCGGCAGTCCCGGAGCTTTTTTGATGAATTTTTTCCAAGCCCTGCCAGACAAAGGAAACAATTGTTGGGGAACGTAGTATTTTAAAATTTTCCTACGATCACGCAAGATCTATCTACCAGATGCATAGCAACGAGAAGGGAGAGTGTGTCTACGTACCCTCGTAGACCGGGAGCGGAAGCGTCAAGTGACGCGGTTGATGTTGTCGAACTTCTTCGCGATTCAACCGATCAAGCACCGAACGTACGGCACCTCCGCGTTCAGCACACGTTCAGCTTGATGACGTCCCACGAGCTCTTGATCCAGTTGAGCTTCACGGGGGAGTTTCGTCAGCACGACGGCGTGGTGACGGATATGATGTGAACACCGGCGCAGGGCTTCTCCTAAGCTTCGCGACGGTACGACCGAGGTGTGATTCTGTGGAGGGGGGCACCGCACACGGCTAAAACAATTCAACTTGTGTGTCTTTGGGTGCCCCCCTGCCCCCGTATATCAAGGAGCAAGGGAGGAGGGGCCGGCCACCTCCTATGGTGCGGCTAGGGAGGGGACTCCTACTAGGAATAGGATTGCAATCCTATTCCTAGTAGGATTCACCGAAAGGAAGAAGGGGGAAAGGAATAGGAGAGGTGGCGCCCCCCCAATCCTAGTCCAACTAGGATTCCTAGGTGGGGGCGCCGGCCAGCCCTATGGGCTGCCTCTCTCTCACCCTTTAGGCCCACTATGGACCATCCCCTCTCGTAGGGGGTTCCGGTAACCCCCTCCGGCATTCCCGATAAATCCGAAACTTTTCCGGTATACTTTCGGTGTCCGAATATAGCCGTCCAATATATCAATCTTTATGTCTCGGACATTCCGAGACTCCTCGTCATGTCCGTGATCTCATCCGGGACTCTGAACTACCTTCGGTACATCAATACTCAAAAACTCATAATACCGATCGTCATCAAACGTTAAGCGTGCGGACCCTACGGGTTCGAGAACTATGTAGACATGACCGAGACTCATCTCCGGTCAATAACCAATAGCGGAACCTGGATGTTCATATTGGCTCCTACATATTCTACGAAGATCTTTTATCGGTCAGAACCGCATAACAACATACGTTGTTCCTTTTGTCAAACGGTATGTTACTTGCCCGAGATTCGATCGTCGGTATCTCTATACCTAGTTCAATCTCGTTACCGGCAAGTCTCTTTACTCGTTCCGTAACACATCATCTCGTGACTAACTCATTAGTCTTTTTGCTTGCAAGGCTTATTGTGATGTGTGTTACCGAGAGGGCCCAGAGATACCTCTCCGACACTCGGAGTGACAAATCCTAATCTTGATCTATACCAACACCACGAATACTTTCGGAGACACCTGTAGAGCATCTTTATGATCACCCAGTTACGTTGTGATGTTTGATAGCACACAAGGTGTTCCTACGGTATTCGGGAGTTGCATAATCTCATAGTCATAGGAACATGTATAAGTCATGAAGAAAGCAATAGCAGTTAAACTAAACGATCATAGTGCTATGCTAACGGATGGGTCTTGTCCATCACATCATTCTCCTAATGATGTGATCCCGTTGATCAAATGACAACTCATGTCCATGGCCAGGAAACATAACCATCTTTGATCAATGAGCTAGTCTAGTAGAGGCATACTAGGGACATACTGTTTTGTCTATGTATTCACACATGTACTAAGTTTCCGGTTAATACAATTCTAGCATGAATAAAAGAAATTTATCATGATATAAGGAAATACAAATAACATCTTTATTATTGCCTCTAGGGCATATTTCCTTCAGGCATACGGTATCCCGGCTGATTTAGTTGATGATCACTTGTCTATGGGTGAGAGCCAAGCCATCATGTGTGTCAAGAGTTTCGCAGTTGGAATTGTGCAAGTGTCTGGCCAGGAATATTTGAGATCTCCCAATGCTGAAGACGCCGCAAGGCTATTGGAGATGAACAAAGCTCGCGGCTTTCCTGGTATGCTTGGCTCAATAGATTGCATGCATTGGACTTGGAAGAATTGTCCAAAGGCATGGCATGGGCAATTCCACGGCCAAAAAAAGGGTTCCGCTATAATCTTTGAAGCGGTGGCCGATCAAGAGACTTGGATTTGGCATGCATTCTTTGGAATGCCTGGATCTTTGAATGACATCCATGTTGTCAACCGGTCACCACTGATGAATAAGATTGCAAATGGTGATTTGCCACCGGTGCTGTTTGTAGAAAATGACCCTACATACAACTATGGCTATTATCTAGCGGATGGCACCTATCCAAAGTGGCAAAGCTTTGTGAAGCCGTTGAAAAAGCCGGAAGGTAAGAAAAAACTTGATTTCCACAATGCTCAGACGGCGGCTAGAAAAGATGTGAAGAGAGCTTTTTGGGATTTTGCAAGCCGAATTTGCTATTGTGAGAGGACCGGCTAGATTTTGGGATAAAAAAATGCTTTGGTACATCATGCACGCTTGTGTGATCATGCATAACATGATCATTGAGAATGAGCCTGGTCAAGATGTAGACTACTCTCAGTATGAGCTCTTGGGACATCCCGTGCGAGTGCGACGGAGGCCTGAAAGGTTGGCCCGTTTTGTTGCCTCCTATCATGCCATTCGACGTCCCGCAGCGCATAATGATCTTCAGAAGGATCTCATTGAGGAGTGGTGGGCGTGGAATGGATGACAAAGAGAATCATGATTTGTGCGTTCGATATTGTATTGTTGAAATATTTGTTTTGTTTATTGCACTATTTGTTAAATTGAACGATAAACTGTTTGTCTGAGTTATAATAACAAAATTGAACTATTTATTTTGATTTATTTTGTTTGTGTTTGATCTTGTTGCTTCTGTTTTGGAATGCATATGTTGTTTGTGGGACAGTCGTGTAATGCCCCGGATGTAATACTTTCCCTTTTGGGCATATAATATATCTCCGGCTTCATCTATTCCATTTCGGGTTCTTTGTCTTTCGGGTTTCGTCGTTTTGTTGTGTGAGTGTGTGGCATTCATTCATATCATGTAGTCATGTGCATCGCATTGCATTTGTGTTGTCGGTTGCATCCGGTTCCACGCGTTCCTTCCCGTTGTCCGTTTCGCGTTCCGGAGCTCCCTCACGTGTCCGTGGCGTCCCGTAGGCCTACTTTGGTGTTTGGGCGTGTAACGTTGCCGGTGTGGCGCGAGACTTGTCGTGTGTTGTTGTTTTGTTGTGTGCAACCCGCCTGTCAAATCTCGTCGCGTTTGGTCTCCGTTTGCTATCCCAATAGTTATTCGTGTGGGTCCAAAGTGCCTTCGCCTTGTGGCCCGAAACACCCCTACAGCAGCCCACTACCCTCTCCTAGGCCCATCTAAACTTTCCCCGCGATCGTATCCGTCGGATCGCGATCGGAGGGCTCCTAAGCACCCCCCCAATCCCCTAACCCTAGCTATCTGCTATTTATAGACCCCCTAGGTCTATTTTGGGCATCCCTAGTTTTCTTCTCCACTTCCCCCCTAAAATTCTGGATCTGGCCAGCCCCCCCTTCTCCACTTGGCAGATCCCCTCGATCCAGCCGCCGTTCCTTCGAACGACTGAGCAGCGAGCCGCAACGCCGGCCTCGAGGGCCAGGTCAACGCTCGACCGACCTCGCCCTCCGCTCGATCCTTCGCCTGGGCTCCCTCCCAGGTCACTGCGAGGACCACATCGCCTTCGACCGGCCCACTCCCTCGCCTCCGAGCCGCCGCAAGGGGCCCAACTCCCCAGCGTCCGCCTCCTTCACGCGTGGAGACCACATCGCCGCCGGCTCCGCGCTGGGCCTCCCTTCGCCTCGTCCCGGCCCAGGCGCGCCCCTCCACCGCAGCAGCCAGCCGGGCTCCCTCGCGTCTCCCTTCGGCTGGGCCGCCGCCCCAGCACCACCGCGGGCGGGCCACTCCTCCGCGCCCGCACCGGCCCACTCCATCGCCCGCATCGCCCGGCGCCCGAAGGCCGCCTCCTCCCGCTCGCCTCCCTCAGCCGCGTTCGGCCCACGCCGCCGCGTTCCTCCAACAGGCCGAAGCCCAGCCGCCGGCCTCCTTCGCCGCGGGCCAGATCCGCCGAAGCCTGTGGTAGTGTTTTTATTTCAGATCAGGTTGATTCCCCCTCTTTCCCTCCTAAGCCCAGTTTTACTGTCTGATGCATTATTAGATCTGCTCTAACTTTTTGTGTGGATGTCCGTTTCGCGCAAATAGCATGTCCACACGTTCGTGGTGATTAGCACTACGTTTTATCTTTTTGTGTCATGCATGTTAGAAATCATCTAGATGCTTGTTTTCCCGTTGCGAGAGTGCATCCCGGTATAATTGCTGCTATGTGATGGTTTTATGCCATCTTTGCCATGTGATAACTTTTAGCTCGTTTGTCCGAATGATGCAAATGACATGTCCACATGTTCGTCTTGCCATGTTCTACATGTTGTAAGTGATAGGTTGCATGATAGATTTATTCTTGCCATGTTTACATCGTTGCAAAGTGCCATGTGGCTGTGATGTTGTTTCACTTGTTATGAAATGCCATCTTGTTGAGCTTGTTGCTATCGTTGTGTTTATCTCCATGATGCATGCTTGTATGTTTCGGAATCACCATCATGTGTACTTTGATGTGGTGCTTACCACTTGCCATGTTTAGTTTCGAGGTGACTTAAACTTGCTCTTTTTAGATGTCATGATGAAACTGCTGTTTTAGGACTTAGTGGATTTTTCACCAAGTCTGAAATCTGTAATGTTCCGATGCCATGTTTGCGTGATGTTCTAGGGCAAACCATGTTAGTTTTGGAGTGGATCTTGATTGTTACTTGTAGTATATATTGTTGGTTTTCCATTCATGTTCTCACATGCTTATTTGAGTGGCTGTAGCATGTTTAACTTTTGCTCCAAAGTTTCAATAAAATTCTACTGCCAGAATTTTATTGTCAAGTTCAATATGTCCAAGCTTATTGCTATTGATCTGTGGCTCCTTTGGGGGTGAACCTTTGGACTTATTTGCTGTAGGATATGTCTAGTTTATGTTAATGCTATTTTCCATGATGTTTGAGTGATGTAGCTTAATTATTTTGTGCTCCGAAGTTGCTATGTTGCTGTAATTTTCAGCTTTCGCTCATTTCTTGTTTCGGGCATAACTTTTAGCCCGTAGCTCCGATTTCAGCGAGTCTTATATGAAACTTGATTGATTTTCTGTGTAGATTCATAATATCTTATTGTTATCATGTTTTTAGGTGTTTTGCTTGAGTGCTATTTTACGTGCTCCGTGTGCATCCTTAGTGCATCCATCATGCATCCATCATTTTCGAGTGCGCATTGCATCTTGTTGATTCGTGCCTTGTGTGATTGTATTGTTTACAGCCGGAAGCTGAGACCGAGTACGAGTACGAGCACGAGGTTACCAACGAGGTTGAGCACGAGGACCCTTCTTACGATCCGAACGACTTCTCTTCAGGCAAGATGACCGAACCCCGATAATATTACTATCTTTGCCTATTGCTAGTAGTTCCGCTCTATAGTTTTGCCTCGATGCCCATGTCTTTCCTGTCAGCCTCCTACTTGTAACCATTGCCATGTTTAACCACCCTATCTATGCAAACCGTTGCTTGGCTAAGTACGCTTCGCTCAGCCCTTCTTATAGCATTGCTAGTTGCAGGTGAAGATCGAAGATGCTTGCTTCATGTTGAAGTTTTGTTGGGTTATATCACACTATATAAATGCTTAAAATGAAATCATCTATATATTGGCAAGGGTGGAAGGATAAGCCTTTTGCTTGGTGATTTGTTCCACTCATGCCGTTAGGAACCGTATAAACCGGTGTTATGTTCCTTGATTATGCGTTCCTAACACGGTTGGGGTGTATGGGACCCCCTCGATAAACCGCTAAGTGCTAAGTCTTTTCCAGCAAGTCCCAACATTGGTACTATTTGCCTAATAACAAATTAAACTTGCATAGGGAGTAATTAACCCTCTTTCTTAATCAACAACCCCGGGCCAGTGCTCCACATGAGTGTTGGTCCGAAACGGGGAGTCTGCGGGGCCGCCTTGGGGCAACCCGAGGTATCTGGTATACACCCGTAGAATCGCCCATCCGGTCGTGTCCTGAGACTTAGATACGCGCGGCTACTATCAGGGTGTCGACACGTCGAGAGGATTTGCTGGATTAGCCTTACCTTAGTTCGGTATATCTTGAGCACGGGATTCCGAGAATACTCGGGTCTTCCCACTTTGGAGTTGCGACTCCGCGGATCGTGGGCTTGTAATGGGTCAAGTTGGAACACCCCTGCAGGGTTATGAACTTTCGAAAGCCGTGCCCGCGGTTATGTGGCAGATGGGAGCTTGTTAATATCCGGTTGTAGATAACTTGACACAATGTTTCTAATACACTACCAGCGTGTGTTCCGTGACCGTCAATTTCCGAATAGGGATTCGGGAGTTGAACACGGAGGGGTTATGTTTGTTGAGCTTGTAGCTAGGATCACTTCGTGATCACTTCTCGTCCGAGGCTTCTCTTCTCGCTCTCTTTCACGTAAGCTAGTTGCTAGTTGCTGCGGCAGACACTTACTCTTTTCTTCAGCCTTATCCTCTCCCAAGGCTTAAATAGTCTTGTTACCCGGGAACGGGATTGCTGAGTCCTCTGTGGCTCACAGTTACTTCACCACACCAGATGCAGGTCCAGCTGTGAGCTATCCCGGCGATGGCACCGAGCTAGACTGGGAGTACGACGAGGAGCGTAGTCGATACTATGTTCGTTATCCGGATGATCAGTAGTGGAGACTTCTACTAGGATTCGATCCGACCTGTGGATGTTATTTAAGTTTGGTATCTTGACTTTTGGTTTTTGCCCTTAGAGGGTTGTGATATTCTTAATGTATGATGTTTGAGACATGTATTGTATTTGTGTGACGTGGCGAGTGTAAGCCAACTATTTATGTTTACAATTCCCCTCTTTTACATGAGATGTGCAAAGATTACCAAACTTGAGATCAATCTAGGATGGACTTATGCCTTTAAGTCGTGCCTCGACACGTAGGAGGTATAGTTCCATCCTGGGCATTACAAGTTGGTATCAGAGCCTTCTCCGACCTAGGAGCCCCACTGTTTGATCGAATCATTGACGGTCGAGTCTAGGCACACACTGAAAATATTTTGAGTCCTATATATTATATCGGAGAGTAGGATTTCTTTGCTTCTCATCCCCTTTCTCTCTGGTGAGGACTCCTGACGACTACTCTTGTCTCTTCTATTTTCAAAAATTGCACCAAAGTTTTTTTTAGGAATCCCGCGAGTATTCTGGGATTGTTTCGATGTTCTTGTGACGAGGATATTATTCTCGATGCCTCCTGACATTAGGGGTTGTGGCAGTGTCCCGGGGAGTTGAGCTTTGGGGTATTGTCGTCACAAGCATATCGCGGCAGTACTAAATACTTAAGACGGCCGACATCGAAAATCTCTCCTATACGGCCAGTGGCAAGATAACCCCGACATCACCCAGTACTGGGGAGGTAATTCGGGAGTATTGCCATAGCTTGTTATAGTGGATGCTTTTCGAAGGTCCGAGGTAGACAGTTTCCGAGAAAGACTGGTTATGTGTTGAAGGATGGATACACCTGGATGTAGGTTTAGAGTTGATTGCGCGGTGCTTCCCGTGTATCCCCAACACCTGATTGCATAACTGGAATCTTTCGGAAATTTATAGGTGGGTTTATCCAGTAGATCGTAGGCATTCTTCCAACGAATGCAGGTTAGCGAGTTTGGGGTTCTACATTGAGTGAAGTGGTTTATGACCGATGTTACTATCAGGAGTTGCATCTTAAAGGGTCCTTGGCTATGCTGATCTGGGGATTGCAAAACCTTTTCGTAACGCGTTCATATGCTTTCAGCACAAAGATGTTAGAACGAAACTCCTCTCTTGTGTTTGTTCCTTCCGTACCTTGTTGTTTTCTTATTTTCATTTTGTTCCCTATGTGGCTTCTCGTGAAGATTGATGTTATCATTTATCTGAGAATTTCATTCGTTCCTCTTGTTCGAATGATTTCATTCGTTCTTATTGTTCGAATGATTATTGTGAAGACTTGTTGCAATTCATTCCATTGATTCAGCTTATACCTTTTGTCAATCAATTGCTGATTCGTGGTCATCTCTTTCAGGATGGCTCCGAAAAGGGTTCCCAACGCTAACCCAGAGGGTGAAGAGGTCCCAGATCGTCCTCCTTCCCCTCCTCCTCCGTCTGAGGCTTGGAGAGCGATTATGCAGACTACAGCTCAGAACACCCAGATGTTGATGCAGATGATGCAACAGATGCAAGCTAATCAAGCTAATCAGGGTGTTCCAGGGAATCAAGGCAACTTCTTCAACCAGCAACACCATGCTACTCTCAACCAGTTCTTGGCCAATAATCCAAAAGCTTTCAGTTACTGTGTCGACCCTCTTGATGCTGAAGATTGGTTAACCGACATAAAGAAGCATTTTGAGTGCAGTAACGTGAAGGAAGAGGATTATGTGAAGTTTGCAGCCTTCCAACTCAAAGACCAAGCAGCTGACTGGTGGCAGCACTACAAAGACTCCAGGCCAGGTCAAGTGATCTCTTGGGAGAATTTCTGCAAGGACTTTCGCTCTCACCACATTCCTACAAGTGTCATCGAGGGTATGCGTGAGCAATTCCGCAACCTGAAGCAGGGCTCTATGACAGTCTATCAGTATAATGTCAAGTTCCAAAACCTCGCCCGCTATGCTAAGCAAGACAATCCTGACGCCAAGAGCAAAATCTACCAGTTCCGTGGAGGTCTCAAAGATGAACTTCAACTTGCTCTCACCTTGTTCGAGCCCGATGAATTCGACAAATTCTATAACATGGCTTTGAAACAAGAGGCAGCTCAGCTCAAGATGGAGGCTTCTAAAAAGAGAATTCGAGATGCCGTTCACTCTTCCTCATCATCTCAGATGGCTTCAAAGCAGCAGAAATTCTGGCTTCCTCCTCCTCCAGCGATTCGAGCTCCTTACAACAACTCCAACAACTCCAACAGCAACAAGAACTCTGGTGGACGTGGTTTCTCCCACCCACCCAACCCGAGCAACAAGTCGAAGAACCAGTTTCAGTCTCAAGGCTCCAAGTCAAGTGGCTCTCATTTCCGTCCTCTCTCTGAAGTGGTGTGCAACAAGTGTGGCCAGAAGGGTCACTATGCCAACAGATGTCCGAACCCGAAGCGTCTTCCTCCTCCTCCGCCTGTGAGTTCAGCTATTGTCAGGCATGATCCAAAGGCAGCAAGGGTCAATCTGATGAGTGCAGCGCAAGCGGAGAATTCTTCTGATGTCATTTTGGGTAACCTTCCAGTTAACTCCATCCCTGCTAAAGTGTTATTTGATTCGGGTGCTTCTTGCTCTTTCATGTCATCTCCATTTGCATCCAAGCACAATATTGTCACTTCAAATTTTCCTCAGAAGTTGCAAGTTGTTTCTCTGGGCAAGATTATGACTTCTAGTGTCTATGCTCCGGATGTTTCTATTCGCATGGGAGATTATCGCTTTCTGGCTAAACCGGTGGTTCTTGGTAATTCTGACATCGACCTCATCCTCGGGATGGATTGGCTTTCTCAGCATGATGCTCACATTGATTGTGCACAGAAGGAAGTCAAGATGACTCATCCTGATGAAGATGTGATTATCTTCGCCTCCAGGGATAACACTATCAGGCTTTTCTCTCTCAATGATAAGGGCGAAATTAATGCCATATCTCAAATTCCGGTGGTAAACGAATATCAAGACGTCTTTCCTGAAGAACTTCCAGGCATGCCTCCACACCGTCAGGTGGAATTCGTTATTGAACTTGAGCCAGGTACTGAGCCAGCATGCCGGCGTCCGTACAAGCTCTCTCCGGATGAATTGAAGGAATTGAAGAAGCAGCTTGATAAACAGGAGAGTATGGGTCTCATCAGGCCTAGTACGTCTCCATGGGGCTGTGGTGTCTAATTTGTCAAGAAGAAAGATGGCACGGAGCGTCTCTGTGTTGATTACCGGCCATTGAACAAGAAGACAATAAAGAACAAGTATCCGCTCCCCAACATCAACGAACTCTTTGAGCAGCTCAAAGGAGCTAAAGTGTTCTCTAAGCTTGACCTCCGAATGGGCTATCATCAAATTCGCATTCGCGAGGAAGACATTCCCAAGACGGCCTTCAGAACGAGCTACGGTTCATACGAGTATACCGTCATGTCTTTTGGTCTCGCCAATGCTCCTCCTACCTTTGCGAGGATGATGCACTACATCTTCAACCCCTATACTGGCGAGTTTGTGCTTGTGTATCTGGATGATATTCTGGTGTTTTCCAAGAATGAAGAGGATCACGAAAAGCACTTACGTCTGGTTCTTGATCGACTCCGAGAGCATAAGTTCTATGCCAAGTTCTCCAAGTGCGAGTTTTGGCTCGATAAGGTTTTGTACCTGGGCCATATCATCTCAGCTGACGGTATTGCAGTTAATCCCGAGAAAGTTGAAGCAATTGTCAATTGGGAAGCTCCTCAGAACGTCAAGCAACTCCGTAGTTTTCTGGGTCTTGCCAGCTATTGCAGAAGGTTCGTTGAGAACTTCTCCAAGATTGCCAAGCCTCTTTCAAACTTGCTTCAGAAGAATGTCAAATACTTTTGGTCTCCAGAGTGTGAAGTGGCATTCAAAACTCTCAAAGAAAAGCTCGTCTCTGCTCCAGTTCTGACTCCTCCAAATGAGTCCAAGCCCTATGAAGTATTCTGTGATGCTTCTCTTCAAGGTCTTGGTGGTGTGCTTATGCAAGATAAGAGAATTGTGGCATATACTTCTCGTCAGCTGAAGCCAAGTGAGAAGAACTATCCCACACATGATCTCGAGCTAGCAGCTGTGGTACATGCTTTGATTACGTGGAGACATCTGTTGTTGGGCCGAAAAGTCGACATCTTCACTGATCACAAGAGCTTGAAGTACATCTTCACACAGCCGCATCTGAACCTCCGCCAGACTCGTTGGGTTGAAATGATCCAAGAGTATGATCCCAGCATTGAATACACTCCTGGCAAGGCGAATGTGATTGCAGATGCTTTGAGCAGAAAGGCATATTGCAACAGCCTTCTTATCAAGCCATGCCAGCCTGAGCTTTGTGAAGCATTCAGGAAGCTCAACCTTCAAGTTGTTCCGCAGGGTTTTCTTGCAAATCTTCAAATTGCTCCTACCTTGGAAGATCAAGTCCGTGAGGCCCAACTCAGCGATACCATGGTGAAGAAGGTGAAACATGCTATTGCTAAGGGCATTCCGAAATACAAGTGCTTCCGTGTTGATGAGAGAGATACCTTGTTCTTCGAGGACAGACTCGTTGTTCCCAAAGGTGATCTCAGGAGGCTCATAATGGAAGAAGCACATGATTCTCTCCTTTCCATTCATCCTGGCAGTTTCAAGATGTACCAAGACCTCAAGCAGTCTTACTGGTGGACACGCATTAAAAGGGAAATTGCCCAATTCGTGAATGAATGTGATGTTTGCAGAAGAGTGAAAGCAGAACATCGACGTCCAGCCGGTCTTCTCCAACCTCTTCCTATTCCCGAGTGGAAGTTTGACCACATTGAAATGGACTTCGTCACTGGTTTTCCTAAGTTCAAGCGAGGAAATGATTCTATCTTCGTGGTGATCGACAAGCTTACCAAAGTCGCTCACTTCCTGCCAGTCAAAGAATCCATCAATGCAGCTCAATTGGCAGAGCTGTACACTTCCAGAATTGTGTCCTTACATGGCATTCCTCAAGTGATATCCTCAGACCGTGGAAGCTTGTTCACATCCAGGTTCTGGGACTCCTTTCAGTCCGCCATGGGCACTAAGATCAGGTTCAGCACTTCTTTTCACCCTCAGACTAGTGGTCAAGTCGAGCGAGTGAATCAGATTCTAGAAGACATGCTCAGAGCCTGTGTCATATCTTTTGGCATGAAATGGGAAGACTGCCTTCCATTTGCCGAGTTCTCTTTCAACAACATCTTTCAAGCAAGTGCAGGCAAAGCTCCGTTTGAAATCCTCTACGGCAGAAAGTGCCGTACCCCTCTCAACTGGTCTAATACAGGCGAACGTCAACTTCTTGGCAATGACTTGATCTCAGAAGCCGAAGAAATGTGCAAAGTCATACGTGAGAATCTCAAGGCCGCTCAGTTGCGCCAGAAGAGCTACTATGACGGCAAGCATCGTGATTTGGCATTCAACATTGATAATCATGTTTATCTCCGTGTGTCTCCGATGAAAGGCACCCAAAGATTCGGTATCAAAGGAAAGCTTGCTCCTAGATACGTCAGGCCTTTCAAGATTCTTGGCAAGAGAGGCGATCTAGCCTATCAACTTGAGCTCCCTCCAAACTTCGCCAATGTTCATGATGTGTTCCATGTGTCTCAACTCCGCAAATGCTTCAAGGCACCTGAGCGCAAGATTCCGTTTGAAGAGATTGATCTTCAACAAGACCTGTCCTACCGAGAGCATCCAGTTGCCATTCTCGAAGAAACCGAACGCAAGACCCGCAACAAGTCCATCAAATTTCTGAAAGTCAAGTGGTCACATCACACCGACCGAGAAGCTACCTGGGAACGAGAAGATCATCTTCGTTCTGAGTACCCTTCCTTTTTCCAGTCCTAGATCTCGGGACGAGATCTTTTGTAGTAGAGGAGAGTTTGTAATGCCCCGGATGTAATACTTTCCCTTTTGGGCATATAATATATCTCCGGCTTCATCTATTCCATTTCGGGTTCTTTGTCTTTCGGGTTTTCGTCGTTTTGTTGTGTGAGTGTCTGGCATTCATTCATATCATGTAGTCATGTGCATCGCATTGCATTTGTGTTGTCGGTTGCATCCGGTTCCACGCGTTCCTTCCCGTTGTCCGTTTCGCGTTCCGGAGCTCCCTGACGTGTCCGTGGCGTCCTGTAGGCCTACTTTGGTGTTTGGGCGTGTAACGTTGCCGGTGTGGCGCGAGACTTGTCGTGTGTTGTTGTTTTGTTGTGTGCAACCCGCCTGTCAAATCTCGTCGCGTTTGGTCTCCGTTTGCTATCCCAACAGTTATTCGTGTGGGTCCAAAGTGCCTTCGCCTTGTGGCCCGAAACACCCCTACAGCAGCCCACTACCCTCTCCTAGGCCCATCTAAACTTTCCCCGCGATCAGATCCGTCGGATCGCGATCGGAGGGCTCCTAAGCACCCCCAAATCCCCTAACCCTAGCTATCTGCTATTTATAGACCCCCTAGGTCTATTTTGGGCATCCCTAGTTTTCTTCTCCACTTCCCCCCTAAAATTCTGGATCTGGCCAACCCCCCCTTCTCCACTTGGCAGATCCCCTCGATCCAACCGCCGTTCCTTCGAACGACCGAGCAGCGAGCCACAGCGCCGGCCTCGAGGGCCAGGTCAACGCTCGACCGACCTCGCCCTCCGCTCGATCCTTCGCCTTGGCTCCCTCCCAGGTCACTGCGAGGACCACATCGCCTTCGACCGGCCCACTCCCTCGCCTCCGAGCCGCCGCAAGGGGCCCAACTCCCCAGCGTCCGCCTCCTTCGCGCGTGGAGACCACATCGCCGCCGGCTCCGCGCTGGGCCTCCCTTCGCCTCGTCCCGGCCTAGGTGCGCCCCTCCACCACAGCAGCCAGCCGGGCTCCCTCGCGCCTCCCTTCGGCTGGGCCGCCGCCCCAGCGCCCCCGCGGGCGGGCCACTCCTCCGCGCCCGCACCGGCCCGCTCCATCGCCCGCATCACCCGGCGCCCGGAGGCCGCCTCCTCCCGCTTGCCTCCCTCAGCCGCGTTCGGCCCACGCCGCCGCGTTCCTCCAACAGGCCGAAGCCCAGCCGCCGGCCTCCTTCGCCCCGGGCCAGATCCGCCGAAGCCTGTGGCAGTGTTTTTTTTTTCAGATCAGGTTGATTCCACCTCTTTCCCTCCTAAGCCCAGTTTTACCTGTCTCATGCATTATTAGATATGCTCTAACTTTTTGTGTGGATGTTCGTTTCGCGCAAATAGCATGTCCAGACGTTCGTGGTTATTAGCACTACGTTTTATCTTTTTGTGTCATGCATGTTAGAAATCATCTAGATGCTTGTTTTCCCGTTGCAAGAGTGCATCCCGGTATAATTGCTGCAATGTGATGTTTTTATGCCATCTTTGCCATGTGATAACTTTTAGCTCGTTTGTCCGAATGATGCAAATGACATGTCCACGTGTTCGTCTTGCCATGTTCTACATGTTGTAAGTGATAGGTTGCATGATAGATTTATTCTTGCCATGTTTACATTGTTGCAAAGTGCCATGTGGCTGTGATGTTGTTTCACTTGTTATGAAATGCCATCTTGTTGAGCTCGTTGCTATCGTTGTGTTTATCTCCATGATGCATGCTTGTATGTTTCGGAATCACCATCATGTGTACTTTGATGTGGTGATTACCACTTGCCATGTTTAGTTTCGAGGTGACTTAAACTTGCTCTTTTTAGATGTCATGATGAAACTGCTGTTTTAGGACTTAGTGGATTTTCACTAAGTCTGAAATCTGTAATGTTCCGATGCCATGTTTGCGTGATGTTCTAGGACAAACCATGTTAGTTTTGGAGTGGATCTTGATTGTTCCTTGTAGTATATATTGTTGGTTTTCCATTCATGTTCTCACATGCTTATTTGAGTGGCTGTAGCATGTTTAACTTTTGCTCCAAAGTTTCAATAAAATTCTGCTGCCAGAATTTTATTGTCAAGTTCAATATGTCCAAGCTTATTGCTATTGATCTGTGGCTCCTTTGGGGGTGAACCTTTGGACTTATTTGCTGTAGGATATGTCTAGTTTATGTTAATGCTCTTTGCCATGATGTTTGAGTGCTGTAGCTTAATTATTTTGTGCTCCGAAGTTGCTATGTTGCTGTAATTTTCAGCTTTCGCTCATTTCTTGTTTCGGGCATAACTTTTAGCCCGTAGCTCCGATTTCAGCGAGTCTTATATGAAACTTGATTGATTTTCTGTGTAGATTCATAATATCTTATTGTTATCATGTTTTGAGGTGTTTTGCTTGAGTGCTATTTTACGTGCTCCGTGTGCATCCTTAGTGCATCCATCATGCATCCATCATTTTCGAGTGCGCATTGCATCTTGTTGATTCGTGCCTTGTGTGATTGTATTGTTTAGAGCCGGAAGCTGAGACCGAGTACGAGTACGAGCACGAGGTTACCAACGAGGTTGAGCACGAGGACCCTTCTTACGATCCGAACGACTTCTCTTCAGGCAAGATGACCGAGCCCCGATAACATTACTATCTTTGCCTATTGCTAGTAGTTCCGCTCTATAGTTTTGCCTCGATGCCCATGTCTTTCCTGTCAGCCTCCTACTTGTAACCATTGCCATGTTTAACCACCCTACTTATGCAAACCGTTGCTTGGCTAAGTACGCATCGCTCAGCCCTTCTTATAGCATTGCTAGTTGCAGGTGAAGATCGAAGATGCTTGCTTCATGTTGAAGTTTTGTTGGGTTACATCACACTATATAAATGCTTAAAATGAAATCATCTATATATTGGCAAGGGTGGAAGGCTAAGCCTTTTGCTTGGTGATTTGTTCCACTCATGCCGTTAGGAACCGTATAAACCGGTGTTATGTTCCTTGATTATGCGTTCCTAACACGGTTGGGGTGTATGGGACCCTCTCGATAAACCGCTAAGTGCTAAGTCTTTTCCAGCAAGTCCCAACATTGGTACTATTTGCCTAATAACAAATTAAACTTGCATAGGGAGTAATTAACCCTCTTTCTTAATCAACAACCTCGGGCCAGTGCTCCACATGAGTGTTGGTCCGAAACGGGGAGTCTGCGGGGCCGCCTTGGGGCAACGCGAGGTATCTGGTATACACCCGTAGAAACGCCCATCCGGTCGTGTCCTGAGACTTAGATACGCGCGGCTACTATCAGGGTGTCGACACGCCGGGAGGATTTGCTGGATTAGCCTTACCTTAGTTCGGTATATCTTGAGCACGGGATTCCGAGAATACTCGGGTCTTCCCACTTTGGAGTTGCGGCTCCGCGGATCGTGGGCTTGTAATGGGTCAAGTTGGAACACCCCTGCAGGGTTATGAACTTTCGAAAGCCGTGCCCGCGGTTATGTGGCAGATGGGAGCTTGTTAATATCCGGTTGTAGATAACTTGACACAATGTTTCTAATACACTACCAGCGTGTGTTCCGTGACCGTCAATTTCCGAATAGGGATTCGGGAGTTGAACACGGAGGGGTTATGTTTGTTGAGCTTGTAGCTAGGATCACTTCGTGATCACTTCTCGTCCGAGGCTTCTCTTCTCGCTCTCTTTCACGTAAGCTAGTTGCTAGTTGCTGCGGCAGACACTTACTCTTTTCTTCAGCCTTATCCTCTCCCAAGGCTTAAATAGTCTTGTTACCCGGGAACTGGATTGCTGAGTCCTCTGTGGCTCACAGTTACTTCACCACACCAGATGCAGGTCCAGCTGTGAGCTATCCCGGCGATGGCACCGAGCTAGACTGGGAGTACGACGAGGAGCGTAGTCGATACTATGTTCGTTATCCGGATGATCAGTAGTGGAGACTTCTACTAGGATTCGATCCGACCTGTGGATGTTATTTAAGTTTGGTATCTTGACTTTTGGTTTTTGCCCTTAGAGGGTTGTGATATTCTTAATGTATGATGTTTGAGACATGTATTGTATTTGTGTGACGTGGCGAGTGTAAGACAACTATTTATGTTTACAATTCCCCTCTTTTACATGAGATGTGCAAAGATTACCAAACTTGAGATCATTCTAGGATGGAATTATGCCTTTAAGTCGTGCCTCGACACGTAGGAAGTATAGTTCCATCCTGAGCATTACAAGTCGAGCGCGCTGCATTTTAGCACGCTGCATTTTAGCACGGTTGCTGGAGCCAACGCTGCCCCCCGCGCCAAACCAGACGACGGGCGCGCGGCAAAGTAGTTTTTAGCGCGCGGCGCGTTTGCCGGCTGTTGGAGATGCTCTAAGCATTTATAGTTGAACCCTCAGAACGGCTTAACTCCTCGAAAGATTCCCTTTTGAGAAGTTAAGCCAAACTATTCAAATATTTGGGGAGAAGTTCTTCTCTCATAAATTTGAGCAGCCTAAATTAACTTCTCAAATATCTGTTGCTCAGCCGCCTCCACTCTAGCACCACCCCCGCCGCATTCCTTGCCTCCGGCGATCACCCCACACGCCGCAGGCCCGTCGACCTTTGGCTGCCAAATTTTGGCTATTCTTTTTTCTTTATGTTTTCGTCTTTTTCGTTTTCATCGGCCATGGCGGCGCTCCCCCTTGTCGTACTTGGCCCAGTGATCACATGTGCAAAGTTGCAGCACACGGGGAGGAACACCTACAAAGAGGAAACGTTCAATGTACAAGAAGAAGGCATACATGAAAAGTGGCCGCGAGCCGCCATCGTCGATTTTGATGAATACTTTCGTTCTGGACCATGCCATCGCGCCATAGGAGAAGGATAAGTGGGAAAACCTCTTTGGACGAAGAAGCACCCAAGCGATGGCTCGTGGAAGAGGAATTTCAAATACTTTGTTCCATGCTTACGTTGCGCACCATGAACCTCTGTCAAGCTACTTTTGCGGAACATCTATCCTAAGTACTAGCTAGCTCATGAAAATCATCTAGTGCTGAGTTGTTGGCCGCGTGAAAGGAACAAGAAAGAAGGAAGAAGAGGGAGAAATGCTTTCATGTGGGGTCCACTTTGTTTGAGTAATTACTAGCAAAATGGCCCATGCGTTGCAACGGGAATAAATGTTTTTGGCACAAGATCAATTTTTTTAAATGCAACGCATGTGCTTCACTACGGGGCAAATGGCAATTACCATGAATTACGATTGATCGGGTCAAGTAACTGGATCACAGGACAATTCAATTCAGTTAAACCTTGACAATTAAAATGAGTGCATTGCGATGGAAACAAGGCGAGGAAGACCACCAAGGGAAAAGGCGACGAATGCATTCAGTCATAGAGCATATCTAATTCGTTTTTCATGGTATGGGTTCTTCATTAGTTACCAATGAATCAACTGCTTCATTCATTATATATGAGCAAAATATGAGATTAGTTCCATATGATCTACTCCCTCTGTTCCGAATTACTTGTCGCAGGTATGGATGTATCTAGATGTATTTTAGTTTTAGATACATCCATTTCTGCGACGAGTAATTTGGAACGGAGGAGTGGTCAAATAAAAAGAAGTGGTCAAATAAAACTTGGTCAAAGAACGGAGGGAGATGTATTGTAAAACTTGTACCTGTACGAAATACAAAGAAGTGGTCAAATAAAAAGAAGTGGTCGTGCACTTTCTCAAACAAGGCATTGTAGTTGAACCGGTTGGTGTTTCATGCCTTCTTTTAAGCGGGTGCGGTTCGATTACTATGCTAAGCAATTATTTTAGGCAAACGCGATTTTCTTTTTCAGCTGCAACGGAAAACGAAAAAAAAGATGACGTACGAAAAGACGGACGTACCAATCAGAAAAATAGATTTGGACCAAAAAAAAAAGTGGAGAAATAATCCTCACTTTAATATTAGGTAATATTAGGTAAAGAAGTGTGATAGTTTTTGGTTAGGTTCGCGCGGAGTTAAGGTTTGAGATAGTGTTTGAGGAGTCAATGGTTCGGCTAGAATTTTATAAAATGTTCGCGAATAGAATAATTTGCTGAGTAAATAGGCCATTTTCCGATTAATTTAATCCAAGAATGAACTACTAGCATGGCATTGACACAAATAATCGCATACTGATATTCAATCATGCAAGCACATACTACGCTAATTATAGACAGATCTACGTATAACGCTAGCATGCCTAAAACAGAAAACAGTAGGAGCGGGATAAACGAGTTATACCCTCCAGTAGGCCATCCAGAGGCTGCGGCGGCGGCAGCAGCGTCCTCGGCTGCCTTCTTGTCGGCTTCGATCTTCTCGGCGGCGGCACGTTCGGCGTCGGTGGCCATGGTGATGACGAGGGCGACGCGGACGTAGAGGAAGTAGACGAACGGCGAGCAGTCGCATAGTCGCTTCCCAAAAACCTATTCTCCCCTCTCCCATATAGGATCCAGAGATGCGGGGTTTCGAAGACCTGCTCTCCCGTCGACCGTGTACGCGGCGGACGGGATGGAGTCACCGGCGGCAGCAGCAGCAAAGGGACGACGACGTCCAAATCGGTAGCCCACGATCCGACGTCTCAGGTCGTGGCCCTACCTGTCAAAGACTCTCTGTTCCTGACCGGCAAAAAGAAGCGCATAGGAGTGAGCTCAGCTCGGCTCAATCCTGCAACCCGCGACGCGGCGCGGCGCGTCGTGACAAGGCGTGGCGAGGCGAGCGGAGGAGGAGGAGTGCGCGAGGGCCTCATCTCTTCTCAAGCTCCAATAGCATGAGGGAGAGAATCCTTTATAAACCACTCCAACTCTCCTTCCACTTCCGGGGTGGGGCTAAGCTTCCCAGCACCTTGTCATGCCACCTACATGGGCCCTTAGAGATAAAATCTGAAATTGTCATATCGGCTCTAGGCCCATCTCATATTTCAACAACCACCCACCAGATCTCGAGGGCCCATTGTGTCCTCTGTTCCAATTACTGTTTCGATATACGAGCGTTTCAGCGAAGACCTGTTAAGGTTGAGCTTCACCTAGAGCAAGTAGCTACACTCCTTCACAACTGAACAATGGACTATGCCTTGAATTGTCAGTTTGGCGTAAAGAAGCTTCACCACATGTCTTACTGATACTAGGCTGCCGAAGGCTGGCCCCTCGGGTGGAGCATATAAGTCACACACCTAGCCTGTTCATGAGCTTACTAGAGATCACCCCAATCTCATAGACTGTGACCAGCAGTCGGGCTCATATAGGTATGTTTCTCCAAAGATCGCTCTGTAGGATAGCATCTTTCTTACACAAGCTTTGGAACACATTAAGACAATAGTCATCCTCCCATACAGTATTGAGAGTATTGCATCTCCAACGGAGTGGGTTAGTATAGTTACTCTCCTCAGTTCACCACTGGCTTGTTTTCCCAGGTTCTACTTCACGGGATCTCCGATCACATAGGTTGGGTTACGACCATGGCAACTCATGTGGGTCTCATACCCATCTCCCTCGATGCATTATCTATCACAACACGTGATAGCCCTTTTGTAAAAGGATCTGCCAGATTCTTAGCCGTATGGACATATTCCAACGCTATCACTCCGGAGTTTCTCAATTTTCTGACAGCTTTTAATCTCATTCTTATGTGTTTGTTGGATTTCATGTTGTCCTTTGAACTCTTCACCTTGCTGATGACAGTCTGATTGTCACAGTTCATAAGGATAGCCGAAACCGGTTTATCAACCAATGGCAAGTTCATCAAAAGATCTCGAAGCCATCCTGCTTCGACACCAGATGTGTCTAATGCTGTTAATTCTGCTTCTGTTGTCGATCTCGCTAAGATTGTTTGCTTGCAAGACTTCCAGGAAACAGCGCCACCTCCAAGAGTAAACATATACCCAGTTGTGTCCTTCATCTCATCAGCATCAGAGATCCAATTCGCATCACTATACCCTTCAAGTACCGACGGGTATCCGGTATAGTGAAGTCCATAGTTTATAGTACCCTTGAGATAACGCATAACTCTTTCAACAGCATGCCAATGTACATCACCATAATTGTACCAACTTTTTGGTCAGGTACCTCAGATTTCACTACCAGAAATCTATAGCCAACGCTATTCCTAGCGTAGCCCAAATTAACGCAGTCCACGGTCTTCGGTCAAGCTTGCGCTTTTTGGGGATCGGCACATTGAATTTTGCCAAACAGCCACAAGTACGCAACTACGAGAGTGTTGTCCTTCTCTTCGCCCATTTCTCATAGGGAGTGATCTCATTGTCCTTTGTCGGAACTTTATTCAGGACATGACATGCCGTCAATATAGCCTCCCCCCACCATGCCTTGGATAAACCCGGCGTATCTAACATGGCGTTAACCAAATCAGTTAGAGTACGGTTTTTCCGCTCGGCAACCCCGTTTGACTGGGGTGAATAGGGAGGCGTCCTCTCATGAATAATGCCGTGTTCCGCACAAAAGGAATCAAACTCACTCGAGAAGTACTCTCCACCACGATCTGACCGGACTCGTTTAATTTGTTTTTCAAGTTGTTTCTCAACTTCCGCCTTATAGATTTTAAAGTAGTGTAGAGCCTCATCTTTAGTATTTGACAAATACACATAGCAATATCTAGTGGAATCATCTATCAATGTCATGAAGTATTTCTTTCCACCTTTAGTCAACACACCGTTCATCTCACAAAGATCAGAATTTATGAGTTCTAATGGTGCCAAGTGTCTCTCCTCCGCGGCCTTGTGAGGCTTGCGAGGTTGCTTAGCTTGCACACATGAAAGGCACTTAGAACCTTTGGCTAAAGTGAAACTCACGATTAAATCCAACTTAGCTAGCCGCGTCATAACACCGAAACTAATGTGACAAATACATGAATGCCAAACTTCTGATTCATTAACATTCGAATGAATATGGTTCACGACTTTATTACAAAAATCTGCGAGGGAAAGGCGGAACATTCCTCCGCTCTCGTAACCTTTTCCAACAAAGAGTTCATATTTCGTAACAACTAATTTATTAGACTCGAAACCCAACTTAAACCCTTCTCTACATAGAAATGAGCCACTAACGAGGTTCTTTTTGATGGCGGGGACATGCTGCACGTTCTTCAGCTGCACGATCCTTCCCGAAGTAAACTTCAGATCGACCGTGCCAACACCATGAACAGAAGCACTCGCGCCATTCCCCATCAATACGGACCCGTGGCCTGTGACCTGGTAAGAAGTGAACAATGAAATGTCAACACACACATGAACTCCTGCACCTGTGTCCACCCACCAATCGTTGGGCTGAAACACTGAAAAAACAGTAAATAAATTACCGTACCCAGATGCACCATTGTCATTGTTGTCCACAATCATGTTGACACACTTGGAGTCCTGTCCTGGCTTCTTGTACTTGTTTGGACACTTGTTGGCCCAATGTTCAGCCGAACCACAAGTAAAGCAGCCCTCATCCTTCTTGTTCTTCTTGAAGGTCTTCATACCCTTCTTCTTAAAGTCGGCATTGTGTTGGACACCGTTCTTTCCCTTGGACTTGTGGGAGTTGGAGTTCCTCTCGTTCACCATGTTGGCGACAGAAGTCCCCTCGACCGCTTTCCCGTTCGAGTCCTTTGCCCTTGAGTTCTGCTCAACACTCAGATGGCCAATGACATCCTTCACTGATAATTCACGCCTCTGATGTTTCAGAGTAGTGGCAAAGTTCCTCCAGGAATTAGGGAGCTTAGCGATTATGCAGCCCGCGACAAACTTGCCCGGTAACTCGCACTTCAGAACTCAAGCTCCTTAACAATGCATATTATCTCATGAGCCTGCTCCAGCACAGGACGGTTTTCAACCATCTTGTAATCGTGGAACTGCTCTATAATATACATCTCACTCCCAGCATCGGTGGCCCCGAATTTAGATTCGAGCGCCTCCCACAAGTCCTTGGCAACACGCACATGTAAATATGCGTCGACCAGTTTATCTCCAATCACGCTAAGAAGTGCTCCGAGAAATACGACGACGGCCTCCCTGAACGCCTTGTCCTGTTTAGGAGCAATCGTTTCCGTGGGCACACCGACGACCCAGAACACATTCATAGCCGTGAGCCATAAAGTGGTCTTAGTCTGCCAATGCTTAAAGTATGTACCGGTAAACTTATCCGATTTCAGCGCAGCGGCAAAGCCACTTGTCGAAAAATTCCTACACATAATAAGTTTTGGATTGCTGAGTAAATAGGAAATTTTCCGATTAATTTAATCCAAGAATGAACTACTAGCATGGCATTGACACAAATAATCGCATACTGGTATTTAATCATGCAAGCACATACTACGCTAATTGTAGACAGATCTACGTATAACGCTAGCATGCCTACAACATATAACAGTAGGAGCGGGATAAACGAGTTATACCCTCCAATAGGCCATGCAGAGGCGGTGACGGCAGCAGCGTCCTCGGCTGCCTTCTTGTTGGCTTCGATCTTCTCGGCGGCGGCATGTTCGGCGTCGGTGGCCATGGTGATGACGAGGGCGACGCGGACGTAGAGGAAGTAGACGAACGACGAGCAGTCGCGTAGTCGCTTCCCAAAAACCTATTCGCCCCTCTCCCGTACAGGATCCAGAGAGGCGGGGTTTCGGAGACCTGCTCTCCCGTGGATCGTGTACGCAGATGCGTTCTATTGAGGCGGCGGCTAGGGTTGGCAACACCCCACATATATATGTGCGGCCGTGCGTGGAGAAACGTTGGCTGAACCCGGAGTGCGCGAGGGCCTCATCTCTTCTCAAGCTCCAATAGCACGAGGGAGAGAATCTCATATAAACCACTCCAACTCTCCTTCCACTTTTGGGTTGGGACTAAACTTCCCACCACCTTGTCATGCCACCTACATGGGCCCTTAGAGATCAAATCTGAAATTGTCATATGGGCTCTAGGCCCATCTCATATTTCAGCACAATTGTTCACAACTTTTAAAATATGTTTCTGGATTTTAAATATGCTCATGCATTTGAAAACAAATTCACAGATTTGAAAAAAAAATCATGAATTTGCAAAAAGGATCACATATTCAAAAAAAAAGTTCACATATTCAAAAGCTTCCTGCACATGAAAAAGTTCACAAAATTTTAAAAAAGTTTATGAATTCGAGATAAGTTTGTGAATTTGCAAAAAGCTCATAATTAAAAAAAAAAATTGAAAACAACCTGCGGATTTGTAAGAACTTTGGATTTGAAAAGTGAATTTGGAAAAAAAAATCCATGAACTGGAAAAAGTTCATGAATTTAAATAATGCACGTGAAATTTGTAAAAGGTCACGAATTTGAATACTGCTAAGAAAATTAAACGGTTCAATAATTTTAATAAAGTTCACGATTTTTAAAGAAAAATCATGAGATATTAAAAGATAAAAAAAAAAGAAAACAAAACTGGAAAAGCAAAAAAAAATACAAACAATGAAAACAACTAGCTAAGATCGTCTCACATAATTACAACTCCCTCCGTCCGAAAATACTTATCATCAAAATGAATAAAAGGGGATTTATCTAAATGTATTTTAGTTCTAGATACATCCTTTTTTGTTCATTTTGATGACAAGTATTTTCGAACGGAGGGAGTACCTCTGTACCAAAATATGAGGCGTATTTTAGGCTAGCATACACAAATGTCATATATTTTTATACCGAGGAAGTAGCTATGTTCGTCCCTCAGAAAACCAGGCGTAGCGCCGATAGCGAAAGAAAATCGTCCTACTTGGGCCGTCCTATGTCGATTACCTGAGAATCCCCTCCCAGTGCCCTTTGTACCGATTGAACGCTACTAGTGTTTGAGGGCGCCATCCTGTGACGCCGCTTTAAAGGAAACTGTGTGCATCACCTTCATCTAAATCTAAAAAAAGTAAAAAAGGAAAAAAAATACCACCGCAGCCTATCAATGCCACTTTACATAACCTTCCATTTTAAAAATACCAGAGGTCCTGACTCCCATCTGAAAAAATACATTTAAAAGTTAATCCATACCTTTATTTAAAAAATAAAACTATTTTTCACTGTGGTCAACCAACTTACGCCACGTGGCATAGTTGGTTGGCCGCCCTTTATGCGTAGCTTAATGGTTTTAATTTGGCGCTGGGATTCAGCTTTTCTCAACAACAACAAAAATGGCGCTGGGATTCAGCATCTAGGAGCCTCTTTATTTGAATTTCTTTTCTCATGGCAAAACGAAGGAGTGGCTTGTAAGTCTAAAGTTCTAGCCTTGATCTCATCGGCCACCACGTCATACATACATCAGGATCTAATCATGGAGGGTGTTGATCATAATCGCTCACAACTTTAGCCTCCGGAAGTAGAAGCCTCAGGCCTGTTTGTTTGGACTTGGGCTTTTGCTTTTGCGGCTATTCAACTTTGATCGAAAAGCCATAAAAGCTCCTAAATAGGTGCTTTTGAAGCTTTTATGGCTTTTGGATCTCAAATAGGTTATATTGATTCATCAAAAGCCAAAAAAGTCCCAAAGCACCTACTTAGAAGCTTTTATGGCTTTTTGGTCAAAATAGAAAAGCTGCAAAAGCAGAAGCAAAAGCCCAAACAAACGGGGCATCAATCATTTCTGGATCTGTGAAGGTTAAGCCTTCAAACACCACGGGAAGAGGCCTTTCAATGACCATAACGCGCATAGCATTCGAGGGGGCCCTAGGTCGACTATAGGGCCGATCATACGTTGTGGGTCGCGTGACGCGTGGAATGGAAAAAGATGAAGCTGGCCGGCGAGAGCCCAGCGGCAAGCAGGCGGACAACACGGGGCCACTTAGCCGCGCGGGCGCTATGTCTCGTCCGTATCATGGCGTAATAGGTCTCGCCTACAGTTGTGCATGTTTTCTTTGGTATTTTATCGATTTTCCATTATTTTGTGGTTTTTTATTTTCCTTTTTTTTTCAGTTTATTTCGTTAGTTTTCTTTGTTTTTCCCTTATTTACCCCATATCTATTTTTTTCATACACTTTGTACATTTTTCTTGTACACAAGTAACATTTTTTATACACGTTTAAGATTTTCAAAGACATGATTGACATTTTTTCAAATATATTTTTTCATGTCAACTTTTGTCATACACATTTATACATTTTTTATACATGTAACCCATTTTTATGTATGTTAAAATAAGACAAAATACATTTTTTCCAAATACATATTTTGAACACTTGTTTTGAATGTGTGCTAAACATTTTTAAAATACACATTGAAACTGTTTTTGTGATACATTTTTTTTAAACTATGTGAACTTGTATTTTACTATGTATAAACATTTTCTTAAATTGCCACATGCATACTTTTGAAATATGTGAGCATTTTCTAAATGTAATATGCATTTTTTAATTGTACAATTTGTTTTTGAATTACTCCATCTTTTTAAAATGTATACTTTATTTAATTATTTTAAAAGAAAATGATGATTGAATTCTTTTAATTGTCACATGGATATTTTTTACTATTACAGAGATATTCTAAAAGTTGAGTGAATATTTTTTCGATCCATGATTATTTTTTAAATGTGGGAAGAACACTTTTAAAAATTAATGAAATTATTTCTTTTGAAATATATGTATAGTATTTTTCAATCTTTTGACAAAAGTAGAAAAGGAAAACACGGGTATGGCATCATCCTGATGAAATCTCATTGCTACTGGGTTGGCTCGTTAGGCCATCTACAACGCCAGTGCTTAGGTCGTGTGTTAGTATCAATTTCATGGCTGTTATGTGCGATTCTCGGTCAAATCGAGTAAATTAGATATCGTGGATGATATAGAAGTCCTTGGGCACCCCTGCTTTTTTATGTGCATGTAGCTATTGTTTTTGTTCTTTTCTAACTAGGGTGGCGCGTGCTAATGTTGGAAGTTGGAAGGAGAGATCTTCATGCGAACGTTAAAGAGAAAATTCTTTTATTTATTTTCTGTTAGCACATATACAAGCGCACGCGTTGGAGATGGTCTTGCTCCTTGTAGACGAGTTCGGCTTTCGTCTTGCTAAAGCTGAGATATAGTCGCACTCGCTTGGCCGAGTGTGCATGCACATGAGTAGCTTGCATAGCCCGAAAAATGTTGCAAGGGCCGAGACATCCGTTTCTCAGCAACTATCTTTACTCGAAATCACTAGTTACTGGGCACCCTTTGCCAATCTTACTCCCAGTCCCACCTCCTATTGTGGTGACAAGTGACTCACTTCATGTGTGACACTTGTCGCAACCTAAGAGTTCCGTGTATTTTTTTTCGTTCATTCGTTTTTTTTTATGTCTTATATCTTGAATCATGCGCCCAAAATCACAAATTCTTTTTACCGCTGTGTTTATCGAGTCTAGATCTTGAAAACTAGATATCATGTTAACAGGCTTGGACGATTTTTTTTACTAAAGAAGCTAGAAATAAAAAAACCATAAACAAAACAAGAAAACCCAAGACCACCCAAACAAAACCAGAAATCCGCAATATCATGGAAGCACACCTCTAGACTTTCAATTTTTTGAAGCACAACTGTCCTTTTGACTTTCTTGAGAAGCACAGTTATGCTTTTCGCAAAGGTGCTTCCCGAAAAGCACAACAGTGCTTCGTTGTGAAGAACATTTGCGCTTTTTTAGTTTTCGAGAAGATCAATTCAGTTTTTTACTTTTTGACTAGCAGAGTTGTGGGATGGCTTTGATTAGTTTGTGAAGATTTTTTTTGGGGGGATGGCTGAGATTAAAAAAATAGGGAATTTTGCCCTTGGAAATTGGTGTTTTAATCTT